>LR880972.1:99081688-99117094 GCA_904067115.1 Aegilops sharonensis | reverse complement strand
CGGAACCCCCCGGGAACTATATGGGCCATAGTGGGCCTTGGTGGAAAGGAGAAAGGGCCAGCCCTAGGTGGCCGCGCGCCTCCCCCCTTCCCCTAGTCCTACTAGGACTAGGAAAGGTGGGCCGGCCCCCTCTCTCTCTTTCCCCCTCCGGTGAATCCTATTCCAACTAGGATTGGAGGGGGAATCCTACTCCCGGAGGGAGTAGGACTCCCTGGCGCGCCTCCTCTTGGCCGGCCAGCCCCCTCCCCCTTGGCTCCTTTATATACGGGGGCAGGGGGCACCCTAGGACACACAAGTTGATCTACGGATCGTTCCTTAGCCGTGTGCGGTGCCCCCTTCCACCATATTCCACTTCGGTCATATCGTCGCGGAGCTTAGGCGAAGCCCTGCGCCGGTGAAGTCATATCGTCACGGAGCTTAGGCGAAGCCCTGCGTCGGTGGAGCATCATCATCGTCACCACGCCGTCGTGCTGACGGAACTCATCCCCGACACTTTGCTGGATCGGAGTCCGGGGATCGTCATCGAGCTGAACGTGTGCAGAACTCGGAGGTGCCGTACGTTCGGTGCTTGGATCGGTCGGATCGTGAAGACGTACGACTACATCAACCGCGTTGTTATAACGCTTCCGCTTTCGGTCTACGAGGGTACGTGGACAGACACTCTCCCCTCTCGTTGCTATGCCATCACCATGGTCTTGCGTGTACGTAGGAAATTTTTTGAAATTACTACGTTCCCCAACATTTATTACTAACCTTAAGCCGATTGGTGTTCCTGAATCGCGGCATAAGGGTAGACTGGGTGGAAATGGCACGCTAGGACCGGAACAAATAACATGTATGGACGGGCATTCTCTCACTCAAGCACACTACATAGTTCTACAAAATTTCGCCTTGGTGGCTCCGTATATGGAGGAAAACAAGAATATTCTACGCTCCAAACATCCCGAGCAGTCTGACGACTGGATTACACGAGAACAAATGGGGACTTTCGCCGGTAGGTTGCAGACACGTGCCATGCATGACGCCGCTGTTGAAGATGACCTGTACTTGCTGTCCCAGTTACCATCTTCGAATATAATGACTTTCAAAGGGTACGAGATAAATGGGAATACATTTTACACGATCGCCCAAGATAAGAAGAGCACTAACCAAAACAGTGGTGTCCGCTTTGATGCAGCAACCAAGAGGGGAGTGGACACATATTGTGGTTACATAAAGAGATATGGGAACTTGACTATGGACGTGGTTTGAAGGTCCCTTTGTTTCGGTGCAAATGAGTCAATCTAACACGAGGCGGGGTAACGGAAGACCCGCAGTATGGAATGACGACAGTGGATCTCAACAATCTTGCGTACGCAGATGACCATTTGTACTAGCCAATGATGTGGCGCGGGTTTTCTATTTGAAGGACATGTCTACGAAGCCGAGAAAAAGAAAAGATAAGGAAGCGAATACATCATACGATGAGCCAAAGCGCCACATAGTTCTTTCAGGGAAAAGAAACATTGTGGGAGTGGATGACAAGACAGACATGTCAGAATATTATGAAAAGTTTTATGAAATTGCTCCCTTCAAAGTGAATATTGACCCGAGCATCCTTTTAAATGATGAAGATTGTCGATGGTTACGGCGCAAAGGGACACACGCCAAGAAAAAGTTTCACACCCAAACACAGTAGGGAATCTTGTAATAGTTAGGGTGCTTATGTGTTTTGCATTTGAAACGTGTACTTTTGTGCTTTAGACAGACGTGTACCTTTCTGACTTCATTTGCTAATTTTCAGCTCATTTTCCTGATTTTTTTGAGCTAAATGACCCTGAAATTGAAAAGCACTACAAATGAACTCTGAAAAGGTTGAAACTTGGCATGGTATCAACAGTTCACCCACATAGCATGTGAAAAAAAGTTGAGAGGGTTATGACAAAAATTGGATGCACTTCGTGTACAAAATGGACAATCTCTTTCGAAGTATCAGGGTTTCGGACGAAAACTCATCTGTTACAAAGGCAATTCATTTTTTAACTTATTACAACTCCAGACTTTTTGTGCGTTCAGTATGCATCATTCAAAGCCACGTCGTCAACTTCCAACCCTTTCCAACATCATTTGCTATTTTTCATGCATTTACTAATTTTTTTGAGCTAAATGACACTGGAATTGAAAAGCACTACAAATGAAATCTAAAAAGGTTGAAAGTTGGCATGGTATCAGCATTTCATCCACATAGCATGTGCAAAAAAGTAGAGAGGGTTAAGACAAAAACTGGATGCACTACGTGTACAAAATGGACAATCTCTTTCGAAGTATCAGGGTTTCGGGCGAAAACTCATCTGTTACAAAGGCAATTCATTTTTTAACTTATTACAACTCCTGACTTTTTGTGCGTTCAGTATGCACCATTCAATGCCACATCATCAACTTTTTACCCTTTCTGACATCATTTGCTTTTTTTTCATGCATTTACGATTTTTTGGGCTAAATGACCTTGAAATTGAAAAGCACTACAAATGAACTCTGAAAAGGTTGAAAGTTAGCATGGTATCAGCATTTCACCCACATAGCAAGTGCAAAAAAGTTGAGAGGGTTACGACAAACACTGGATGCACTCCGTGTACAAAATGGACAATCTCTTTCGAAGTATTAGGGTTTCGGACGAAACTCATCTATTACAATGGCAATTCATTTTTTAACTTATTACAACTCCAGACTTTTTGTGCGTTCAGTATGCATCATTTAAAGCCACGTCATCAAATTTCAACTCTTTTTGACACCATTTGCTATTTTTCATGCAATTACTAATTGTTTTGAGCTAAATGACCCTGAAATTGAAATGCACTACAAATGAACTCTAAAAAGGTTGATAGTTGGCATGGTATCAGCATTTCACCCGCATACCATGTGCAAAAAAGTTGAGAGGGTTACGACAAAAACTAGAAGCACTTCGTGTACAAAATGGACAATCTCTTTCGAAGTATCAGGGTTTCGCACGAAAACTCATCTGTTACAAAGGCAATTCATTTTTTAACTTATTACAACTCCAGACTTTTTGTGCGTTCAGTATGCACCATTCGAAGCCACATCATCAACTTTCAACCCTTTTCTGACATAATTTGCTATTTTTCATGCATTCACTAAATTTTTTTTGAGCTAAATGACCCTGAAATTGAAAAGCACTACAAATGAACTCTGAAAATGTTGAAAGTTGGCATGGTATCATCAATTCACCCACATAGCATATGCAAAAAAGTAGAGAGGGTTATGGCAAAAACTGGATGCAGTTCATGTACAAAATGGACAATCTCTTTCGAAGTATCAGGGTTTCAACGAAAACTCATATGTTACAAAGGCAATTCATTTTTTAAACTTATTACAACTCCAGACTTTTTGTGCGTTCGGTATGAACCATTCAAAGCCACGTCATCAACCTACAACCCTTTGTGACTTCATTTGCTATTTTTCATGCATTTACTGATTTTTTTGAGGTAAATGACGCTGAAATTGAAAAGCACTACAAATGAACTCAAAAAGGTTCAAAGTTGGCATGGTATCATCATTTCACCCACATAGCATGTGCAAAAAAGTAGAGAGGGTTACGGAAAAAACTGGATCCACTTCATGTACAAAATGGACAATCTCTTTCGAAGTATCAGGGTTTCGGACGAAAACTCATCTGTTACAAAGGCAATTCAATTTTTCTAACTTATTACAACTCCAGAATTTGTGTGTGTTGATTATGCACCATTCAACGCCACGTCATCAACTTTCAACCCTTTCTGACATCATTTACTATTTTTCAGGCATTTACTAATTTTTGAGCTAAATGACCCTGAAATTGAAAAGCACTACAAAATGAACTCTGAAAAGGTTAAAAGTTGGCATGGTTTCAGCATTTCACCCACATAGCATGTGAAAAAAAGTTGAGAGGGTTAGGACAAACACTGGATGCACTACGTGTACAAATTGGACAATCTCTTTCGAAGTATCAGGGTTTCAGACGAAAACTCATCTGTTACAAAGGCAATTCATTTTTTAACTTATTACAACTCCAGACTTTTTGTTCGTTCAGTATGCATCATTCAAAGCCACGTCATCAACTTTCAACCCTTTCAGACATCATTTGCTATTTTTCATGCATTTACTAATTTTTTTGTGCTAAATGACCCTGAAACTGAAAAGCACTACAAATAAACTCTGAAAAGGTTGAAAGTTGGGATGGTATCAGCATTTCAACCACATAGCATGTGCAAAAAAGTTGAGAGGGTTACGACAAAAACTAGAAGTACTTCGTGTACAAAATGGACAATCTCTTTCGAAGTATCAGGGTTTCGGACGAAAACTCATCTGTTACAAAGGCAATTCATTTTTTTAACTTATTACAACTCCAGACTTTTTGTGCGTTCAGTATGCATCATTCAAATCCACGTCATCAACTTTCAACCCTTTCTGACATCATTTGCTATTTTTCATGCAATTACTAATTGTTTTGAGCTAAATGACCCTGAAATTGAAAAGCACTACAATGAACTCTGAAAACGTTGAAAGTTGGCATGGTATCAGCATTTCACCCACATAGCATGTGAAAAAAAGTTGAGAGGGTTACGACGAAAACTAGAAGCACTTCGTGTACAAAATGGACAATCTCTTTCTAAGTATCAGGGTTTCGGACGAAAACTCATCTGTTACAAAAGCAATTAATTTTTTTAACTTATTACAACTACAGACTTTTTGTGCGTTTAGTATGCACCATTCGAAGCCACGTCATCAACTTTCAACCCTTTTTTGACATCATTTGCTATTTTTCATGCATTCACTAATTTTTTTGAGGTAATTCACCCTAAAATTGAAAAGCACTACAAATGAACTCTGAAAAGGTTGAAAGTTAGCATGGTATCAGCATTTCACCCACATAGCAAGTGCAAAAAATTTGAGAGGGTTACGACAAACACTGGATGCACTCCGTGTACAAAATGGACAATCTCTTTCGAAGTATTAGGGTTTCGGACGAAACTCATCTGTTACAATGGCAATTCATTTTTTTAACTTATTACAACTCCAGACTTTTTGTGCGTTCAGTATGCATCATTTAAAGCCACGTCATCAACTTTCAACCCTTTCTGACACCATTTGCTATTTTTCATGCAATTACTAATTGTTTTGAGCTAAATGACCCTGAAATTGAAATGCACTACAAATGAACTCTAAAAAGGTTGAAAGTTGGCATGGTATCAGCATTTCACCCGCATACCATGTGCAAAAAAGTTGAGAGGGTTACGACAAAAACTAGAAGCACTTCGTGTACAAAATGGACAATCTCTTTCGAAGTATCAGGGTTTCGCACGAAAACTCATCTGTTACAAAGGCAATTCATTTTTTAACTTATTACAACTCCAGACTTTTTGTGCGTTCAGTATGCACCATTCGAAGCCACGTCATCAACTTTCAACCCTTTTCTGACATAATTTGCTATTTTTCATGCATTCACTAAAATTTTTTTGAGCTAAATGACCCTGAAATTGAAAAGCACTACAAATGAACTCTGAAAATGTTGAAAGTTGGCATGGTATCATCAGTTCACCCACATAGCATATGCAAAAAAGTAGAGAGGGTTATGGCAAAAACTGGATGCAGTTCATGTACAAAATGGACAATCTCTTTCGAAGTATCAGGGTTTCGACGAAAACTCATATGTTACATAGGCAATTCATTTTTTAAACTTATTACATGAACCATTCAAAGCCACGTCATCAACTTACAACCCTTTGTGACATCATTTGCTATTTTTCATGCATTTACTAATTTTTTTGTGCTAAATGACCCTGAAACTGAAAAGCACTACAAATAAACTCTGAAAAGGTTGAAAGTTCGGATGGTATCAGCATTTCAACCACATAGCATGTGCAAAAAAGTTGAGAGGGTTATGACAAAAACTAGAAGTACTTCATGTACAAAATGGACAATCTCTTTCGAAGTATTAGGGTTTCGGACGAAAACTCATCTGTTACAAAGGCAATTCATTTTTTTAACTTATTACAACTCTAGACTTTTTGTGCGTTCAGTATGCATCATTCAAAGCCACGTCATCAACTTTCAACCCTTTCTGACATCATTTGCTATTTTTCATGCAATTACTAATTGTTTTGAGCTAAATGACCCTGAAGTTGAAGAGTACTACAAATGAACTCTGAAAAGGTTCAAAGTTGGCATGGTATCAGCATTTCACCCACATAGCATGTGAAAAAAAGTTGAGAGGGTTACGACGAAAACTAGAAGCACTTCGTGTACAAAATGGACAATCTCTTTCGAAGTATCAGGGTTTCGGACGAAAACTCATCTGTTACAAAAGCAATTAATTTTTTTAACTTATTACAACTCCAGACTTTTTGTGCGTTTAGTATGCACCATTCGAAGCCACGTCATCAACTTTCAACCCTTTTCTGACATCATTTGCTATTTTTCATGCATTCACTAATTTTTTTGAGGTAATTGACCCTGAAATTGAAAAGCATTACAACTGAACTCTGAAAATGTTGAAAGTTGGCATGGTATCATCAATTCACCCACATAGCATGTGCAAAAAAGTAGAGAGGGTTATGGCAAAAACTGGATGCAGTTTATGTACAAAATGGACAATCTCTTTCGAAGTATCAGGGTTTCGACGAAAACTCATATGTTACAAAGGCAATTCATTTTTTAAACTTATTACAACTCCAGAATTTTTGTGCGTTCAGTATGAACCATTCAAAGCCACGTCATCAACTTACAACCCTTTGTGACATCATTTGCTATTTTTCATGCATTTACTGATTTTTTGAGCTAAATGACCCTGAAATTGAAAAGCACTACAAATGAACTCAGAAAATGTTGGAAGTTGGCATGGTATCTTCATTTCACCCACATAGCATGTGCAAAAAGTAGAGAGGGTTACGAAAAAAACTAGATCCACTTCGTGTACAAAATGGACAATCTCTTTCGAAGTATCAGGGTTTAGGACGAAAACTCATCTGTTACAAAGGCAATTCATTTTTCTAACTTATTATAACTCCAGAATTTGTGTGTGTTCAGTATGCACCATTTAACGCCACGTCATCAACTTTCAACCCTTTCTGACATCATTTGCTATTTTTCATGCATTACTAATTTTTTGAGCTAAATGACCCTGAAATTGAAAAGCACTACAAATGAACTCTTAAAATGGCATGGTTTCAGCATTTCACCCACATAGCATGTGAAAAAAAGTTGAGAGGGTTACGGCAAACACTGGATGCACTTCGTGTACAAATAGGACAATCTCTTTCGAAGTATCAGGGTTTCGGACGAAAACTCATCTGTTACAAAGGAAATTCATTTTTTTAACTTATTACAACTCCAGACTTTTTGTTTGTTCAGTATGCATCATTCAAAGCCACGTCATCAACTTTAAACCCTTTCAGACATCATTTGCTATTTTTCATGCATTTACTAATTTTTTTGAGCTAAATGACCCTGAAATTGAAAAGCACTACAAATAAACTCTGAAAAGGTTGAAAGTTGGGATGGTATCAGCATTTCAACCACATAGCATGTGCAAAAAAGTTGAGAGGGTTACGACAAAAACTAGAAGTACTTCGTGTACAAAATGGACAATCTCTTTCGAAGTATCAGGGTTTCGGACGAATACTCATCTGTTACAAAGGGAATTCATTTTTTTAACTTATTACAACTCCAGACTTTTTGTGCGTTCAGTATGCATCATTCAAAGCCACGTCATCAACTTTCAACCCTTTCTGACATCATTTGCTATTTTTCATGCAATTACTAATTGTTTTGAGCTAAATGACCCTGAAATTGAAAAGCACTACAATGAACTCTGAAAAGGTTGAAAGTTGGCATGGTATCAGCATTTCACCCACATAGCATGTGAAAAAAAGTTGAGAGGGTTACGACGAAAACTAGAAGCACTTCGTGTACAAAATGGACAATCTCTTTCGAAGTATCAGGGTTTCAGACGAAAACTCATCTGTTACAAAGGCAATTCATTTTTTTAACTTATTACAACTCCAGACTTTTTGTGCGTTCAGTATGCACCATTCGAAGCCACGTCATCAACTTTCAACCCTTTTCTGACATCATTTGCTATTTTTCATGCATTTACTAATTTTTGAGCTAAATGACCCTGAAATTGGAAAGCACTACAAATGAACTCTGAAAATGTTGAAAGTTGGCATGGTATCATCAATTCACCCACACAGCATGTGCAAAAAAGTAGAGAGGGTTATGGCCAAACTGGATGCAGATGTACAAAATGGACAATCACTTTCGAAGTATCAGGGTTTCGGACGAGAAGTCATATGTTACAAAGGCAATTCAATTTTTAAACTTATTACAACTCCAGAATTTTTGTGCGTTCAGTATGAACCATTCAAAGCCACGTCATCAACTTACAACCCTTTGTGACATCACTAGCACATATGCCCGTGCGTTGTAACGGAAGAGCTATTTATTTGCGAGAAGTAATGGGAGAGATAATTGATTTGTCCACCAAAAATGATCTCCATAGCGGTGTGTTAGAGAGGAGTTATGGTCTTCTCGCGGGTCAAGTTTGTCCCGTGAGATCTTGTTATTGGTGGGGTTAGTTGGCGTGGCGGAAACCATCCAACTCATGCCTTTTTTTTCCTCTGGGTCTGCTCTGTCTCGGGGTTGTGTCTGCCTCCTCATTTGGTAGCTATGCGGTGACCTTCAGGGCACGATTGCGTAACCGGATGGATTACTAATTGTAGCGCATAAATCCCATTTCATTAGCATATTTAGAAACATTATAACCGAGCACTTTTCCAGCTCTCTCACGCACTCAACACTTCTGGCCATCGGTTCAAGCGTGCTACATGTTTCTGGCCGTTGGATGCAATTGGGCCGACTGTCCTTGAGGGTAGCTGCTCCGGTGAAAAAATCGGGTTAATGTGGTTGATTGGGCCATATGCCTAGCAGACGGCCCGTCTAGCGTACGTCCATGAAAAAAAGACACACGCACAAGGGCAGCAAAGAGTTAAGCTGTTCCTCTCCCTGACCTATCGTTCTCTCCCTCTGGACCAAGAAGACGCCGCTCCCCCTCCCCCGCCCCGATTCCAGTAGCCGCCGCCACGACACCGGCCGCCTGCAGATAGTGCACGGTGATGTAGGGGTCGGCCTCGGTCACGGTCCCATCGTTCAGCCCCTTCGCTTCCTCTACCTCACGCACGGCAACGACAACGGATGGAGATGCTGGGTGCGAGGGGATCCCCAGAAAACCAAGGAGGTGTGCCCCGCCTCCCTTCCCGTGGTAAATTGGGTGATACACTCCTGGTGACGTGGTGAGGGGGTATATACCGGCAGGAGACCGATGATGGCGAGGGACGCAGTGCGTGAGGACTGGGGAGGGAGAGATGGGTTCGCTCAAAATTCACGCGAACGCCTTCGGCGGTAGCTGTCGAGACGGTCGGCGCCGGTGTGGCCATCAAGAAAGTCCGGCTGCTCTTTGGCGTCATGAGGACACCCCTTCTGCCTGTCCCGTCCCCACATCTCAGCGTTAAGGGCAGGCACTCCAATGTCCAATTGTTAGTGCATCTCGATTTTATCGGTGTGTGTTAGCGGAAATGCTAAGTCAAATATCGTCTTGGATGTTTATCTGAGTACTCTTGATTTTTTAAACTCATGGTCTGCAACTATGCGTACTGTATAGACTTATTACTCTGATTATAGTGCTGCAAAAATTGTTCCTCCTTACAGGAACAAAGAAGGAGCTCCTAGCAGAATGTTGTTGGTTTAGGATTGTGTTATTGAACAAGAATGATCATCCCATTGAGTATAAATGTTGTTTTAACAATCATTTGTCAGGATTAAAAATATTTTTTGTCTTCTGGAGAGGGCCGACCTTCACCGCTGCGTCGGCGATGCCATGATATTCATCCGCTGCCACCTGCAAGGATAGGCAAGAAGGCAAGTGCCTCCTCGTGGTGCTGGGAAAAGTAAATATGCTTGTCAGGTGAGGTTCCAGTCCGTCCGCCATGAGGATATCGGGACTCGCTTATGTACCATTGTTTTTTATGGATATGTTTTTGAGGTTCAATCTCCCCTTTATTTTGTGGTTCTTCTTTGAGCAATTGAACAGCTTGTTGATTATGATTTAATTTTGGTTCGCAGGAACAAGGTTCAGCGCATAACTCTTTACATGGAAATCTTCCATTGGTGTGCCATGCGCAGGACGAGCCAGCACAAGTGACAAAAAGGACTTTCCTAATGGCAAGCAGGGCATTGCCGGCCTATCTTCCTGGTTAAGTGTGCACTTTGCTTGTTTCCTTTACACTATTCAGGCTTTGATTTCCTTAGCCACGTGCATTTCGTGTATTTGATGCAGCACATAGAACAGTCAAGCACTTGATGGTTTTTATTTTCTGTGTATGAGGACAACATGTACTCACTATAACAGATGACATCAATCTTCATGCTAGAAAGAGCTTCATGTCAATCTTACCATTTACTGTTCACTTCTTAATAGTTGGATCAATCAATTCAAGAATATACGAGGCATTAGACTTGAGAGATGGACCAATGGAGGATCTGATTACCTTGGCAGATGTGATCTCAATGTTATTTCACTTACCATCCTTTTTATTGAGAGTGATGATATTCTATAGGTATTCATTTCTATTGCACTGTCTCTACCCGAAGTTCATCCCTGGCTATTGGACTGGTTTGCGTCCTTCCTGCCAAGATTCACTATTGACATTATCTATTTGATTTGTGTAATCCACTGTACAAACAAAATTGCTTTTTCAATTCCAAAATAAACTGTGTAGTGCACATCCAGCGCATAGATAAGTCTTCTATATTGTTTCATTTGAACGGAATTCACACACACACAAAAATGACAGTCTATATGAGAAGAATAGCAGTCTGATGACTTCAAATATTTCAATTTCCAGATTGTGCCAATCTTAGCTCACATAGGCAACTCTATTCGTCGTATTCTATACGTATACCTCTACTGGTTCTATATATCATAAATAACAAATTCAGTTTATTCATTATAAATAAATTATAATCCTCAAAATTTCTTTATATATTTGCTTTCAAGTATGGGGACAATGGTCTTCTGCTTAGATTGTAAGCTAAAGTGACCACATAGTATTTCTCCTCTGGCATCTAGGTCTACTTTTGTTTCGACATCTCATACTTTGCCAATCTTGTTGTTTTTTTTTCATTCCTTTTCATTTGCTCCAATTTTGCAGTTTTTCTTTACACGCAATTATGGTTATATGAATAGCAGTAATTTGTTTTAATCTAGAATCGTGGCTTTCTTTGTGATTTTCTATAAAACCCAAAACCCTTGCATAGCAACCAAACCATTCTTACTTAGCGCAAGATATCGATATTCATAAATTGCAAGCAAGATTTACATCATTCATTTTAAGTAGTCTTCCAAAATAATTAGATAGTGATTTAACCATCTATTAAAAGAACAAGTTGCTAGGGCAGACTCCCTTTTTGATTATGTACCTTTGATGCAGCTACTAATTCATGATTTGGCAGATTTCATTTTCCCATACCTTTGATTATGTAACTTACATCATTCATGCTAGGGTAAACTTCATTCTCGATTCTATAAGATTTTTTATGGAAGTGTTTCATTTGCTTCTCCCCAATGGAAGTTTCATTTTTCCATACCTTTTGAAATCGCATATTTTTTTATGACAACCAAAGGTTTGAGATGTTCTTTGCTTTTTTATGATGTGCTTCTCCACAATGCACCAATTCAGAAGGATCAAAAGTTGACAATGCGAAAAATGCTTTCAAACTTCATTCTCGATTCTATAAGATTTTTTATGGAAGTGTTTCATTTGCTTCTCCCCAGTGGAAGTTTCATTTTTCCCATGCCTTTTGAAATCACATATTTTTTTACGACAACCAAAGGTTTGAGATGTTCTATGTTTTTTTATGATGTGCTTCTGCAAAATGCACCATTCAGTGGGATCAAAAGTTGACAATGTGAAAAGTTCTTTCACGATGTCAGTCTTTAAAGCTGTACTTAACCTATGACTCCTTTATAATAGATCCAGGGACCTATTCACAAAAACATGTATTAACATTGTTAATGTCGTGTATTGTAACTACTTATTTGTATGGTGTAACTGTACTTTTTACCTTTTTTATCTCAGCTCTTTTAAGAATGTTCAAATTTGTAAAACAAATTCATCCAGTCATTTATATCTAGATATTATAATTTGAGGTGTTGACTTTTTTCACTTATTATTGACCTGCTATTTTTTCGTATCATTCATAAGTTGTCAGATAGCATATGCAACTATAAGTGATGTGCAGTATAAGCTAGGAACAAGAAAAAGAAGTAAAGATCTCATCTTCTGCAACAAAAAAGAGAGTGAAGAACATTACCATCCTGTTCTCCCAACATTACCTTCCAATTTAGTTATCAAGTATCTTTATGTTATGAAACCTCCTTTCATCATACTGCCAAAAGAGAAGGGCGCAGCAACGCACGCCATCGGACGAAAACTCATATGTTACAAAGGCAATTGATTTTTTAAACTTATTACAACTCCAGACCTTTTGTTCGTTCTATATGCACCATTCAAAGCCACGTCATCAACTTTCAACCCTTTCAGACATCATTTGCTATTTTTCATGCATTTACTAATTTTTTGAGCTAAATGACCTTGAAATTGAAAAGCACTACAAATAAACTCTGAAAAGGTTGAAAGTTGGGATGGTATCAGCATTTCAACCCCATAGCATGTGCAAAAAAGTTGAGAGGGTTACGGAAAAACTAGAAGCACTTCGTGTACAAAATGGACAATCTCTTTCGAAGTATCAAGGTTTCAGACGAAAACTCATCTGTTACAAAGGCAATTCATTTTTTTAACTTATTACAACTCCAGAGTTTTTGGCGTTCAGTATGCACCATTCGAAGCCACGTCATCAACTTTCAACCCTTTTCTGACATCATTTGCTATTTTTCATGCATTTACTAATTTTTTGAGCTAAATGACCCTGAAATTGAAAAGCACTACAAATGAACTCTGAAAATGTTGAAAGTTGGCATGGTATCATCAATTCACCCACATAGCATGTGCAAAAAAGTAGAGTGGGTTATGGCAAAAACTGGATGCAGTTCATGTACAAAATTGACAATCTCTTTCGAAGTATCAGGGTTTCGGACGAAACTCATATGTGACAAAGGCAATTCATTTTTGAAACTTATTACAACTCGAGACTTTTTGTGCGTTCAGTATGAACCATTCAAAGCCACGTCTTCAACTTACAACCCTTTGTGACATCATTTGCTATTTTTCATGCATTTACTGATTTTTTTGAGCTAAATGACCCTGAAATTGGAAAGCACTACAAATGAACTCAGAAAAGGTCAAAAGCTGGCATGGTATCATCATTTCACCCAATAGCATGTGCAAAAAAGTAGAGATGGTTACGGCAAAAACTGGATCCACTTCGTGTACAAAATGGACAATCTCTTTCGAAGTCTCAGGGTTTAGGACGAAAACTCATCTGTTACAAAGGCAATTCATTTTTTTAACTTATTACAACTCCAGAATTTGTGTGTGTTCAGTATGCACCATTCAATGCCACGTCATTTGCTATTTTTCATGCATTTACTAATTTTTTGAGCTAAATGACCCTGAAATTGAAAAACTACAAATGAACTCTGAAAAGGTTGAAAGTTGGCATGGTATCATCATTTCACCCACATAGCATGTGCAAAAAAGTGGAGAGGATTACGGCAAAAACTGGATGCACTTCGTGTATAAAATGAACAATCTTTTTCGAAGTATCAGGGTTTCAGACGAAAACTCATCTGTTACAAAGGCAATTCATTTTTTTCAACTTATTACAACTCCAGACCTTTTATTCGTTCAGTATGCACCATTGAAAGCCACGTCATCAACTTTCAACCCTTTCTGACATCATTTGCTATATTTCATGCATTTACTGTTTTTTTTAGCTAAATGACCCTGAAATTGAAATGCACTACAAATGAAGTCTGGAAAGGTTGAAAGTTGGGATGGTATCATCATTTCACCCGCATAGCATGTGCAAAAAAGTAGAGAGGGTTACGGCAAAAATTGGATCCACTTCGTGTACAAAATGGACAATCCCTTTCGAAGTATCAGGGTTTCGGACGAAAACTCATTTGTTACAAAGGCATTTCAATTTTTTAAATAACCTAAGTATTTCCAAATTGAATATAATGATAAAATACACTAATATTAAACATAAGAAAAAGAATAAGTGAAAAATATATTTTTAAAGTAAAGTTATTCCCAAACTAGTGATTCACACAAATTTCAAATAATTTAAATTTAAACTATTAAAATTTGAAAACTACTGGACTAATAGAAAGTTTGCAAATTTTTGTACCTAAAGCAAAAATATCCACAAAGAAATTCTAAATATAGCAAAAAATAACTCAAAAATAAATAAAAGAAAATTAATAAAGCAGACAAGAAAAAAGGAAAAAACTAAATTTAAAAGCCCGCCTACTAGGCCACAACGGCCTGCATACGACTAGAAACCCAACCTGTAGTTGGGCCAGGATGCAGGTCCGCTAGCCCAGTAGGCCCAACAGGGCAGCACAGATTCATTAGGCCACAACGGCCTGCTTAGAGAGGAGCTCGAGAGAGCTACCACAACTTGCGCACCGCACCTGGGCCAGCGCACCCCCTTTAGTACCGGGTCGTGGCTCCAACTGGTACTAAAGGTGGGGTCTTTAGTACCAGTTGCAGCCCTGACCTGGTAATAAAGGGGGTCGCTTCCCACCGCTTGGACTGGCCAAATTTGACCTTTAGTACCGGTTGGTAGCTCCAACCGGTACTAAAGGTCCCTCCTATATATAGCACTTACGAAAATTTCAGTTTCTTCTCCTCTGCTTCTTCGATCGCCCGTCGCCGCCCCCGTCGCGCGCCATCGCGGTCGCCGCCCCCGTCCCCGTCGCCGCCCCGTCCCGTCCCCGTCGACTCGCTCGCCGCCCCTGTCGCCGGCCCGTCCCCATCGACTCATGCACGCGTCGTCTCCGTTGCCGGCCCGTCCCCGTCGCCGCCTCCCGTTGCCGCCCCGTCGCTATGAGATCCCCGCCATGGCCGGCCGCCCTCCCAAGCCACACACACACACATGTACATGTACACACACACACACTTAGATATTATATTTTTAGTTTTTAGTTTTTCTGTTTTTCTATATTTTAGTTTTTTATAGAAAGGTTTTAGATGAATTAATTAATTAGATTAGATTAATGTCAAAGGTTTTAGATGAATTAACTAATTAGATTAATGTCAAATGTTAGATAAATTAGTTAGATATATTAATGTTAGATGAATTAGTTTTTTTATACTTTTAGTTAGATGAATTAGATATATTAATTAATGTTAGATGAATTAGTTTTTTATACTTTTGTCAAAATGTTAGATGAATTGGCTAGATATATATATTAATGTTAGATGAATTAGCTAGCTAGATATCATATGTCGAAGTTTGGATTTTGACATATGCAACGATATTTGATCGTCGACATATGTCAAAGTTTGCATATAGAATTTGCATATGGAATTAAAAAAATGTTATATTTGCATATAGAATTTTGACATATGCAACGGTATCAGTTTTAAAAAATTTATATAAGAAATAGGTATCCAATCATTTAAAAATGTTACATTTGCATATAGTATTTGTTCTCGACGTCAACGATGCCCGGCCCGCATCCTCGCCGTCGACCCGTTCGCGACAACGTCCTGCTTCAGAGGAGCCATGTCTGGGACGAGGCTCCGCCGGGCTGGCACTCAGAGGTGCTACCTTCAAGGACGCGCCACCTGGTGAGGAACCCAGCCCTGGCGTCGTCGACCCGAAGCTCCTTTGGTGGCGTTCGCGTGGGCCACTTTCGATGCGGACGGAGCCGGCCCCGCCGGAGGTGGTACGTCGCCATGTCAGGGAGGAGGACAAGCATGTCCATCGCTACATGGCTGCTATGGACGCCAAGTTCTCCAATACCTGGCAGGTTCTTCGGGGATCTCACCCGAGCTATGATCCTGTGATGGCTGTCGGTGTCAAAACTGGCGGATCTCGGGTAGGGGGTCCCGAACTGTGCGTCTAGGATCGATGGTAAGAGGAGACGGGGGACACAATGTTTACCCAGGTTCGGGCCCTCTCTATGGAGGTAATACCCTACTTCCTACTTGATTAATCTTGATGTATATGAGTATTACAAGAGTTGATCTACCACGAGATCGTAATGGCTAAACCCTAGAAGCCTAGCATGTATGACTATGGTTATGAGTATCCTGATCCGGACTAAGCTCTTCGGTTTATATAGACACCGGAGAGATCTAGGGTTACATAAGGTCGGTTACAGAGAAATGAATCTTCATATTTGGTCGCCAAGCTTGCCTTCCATTCCAAGGAGAGTCCCATCCGGACACGGGTAGAGTCTTTAGTCTTCGTATCTTCACAACCCATCAGTCCGGCCCATGGAAAATAGGCTGGACGCTCGAGGACCCCTTAGTCCAGGACTCCCTCAGTAGCCCCTGAACCAGGCTTCAATGACGAGATGTCCGGCGCGCAGATTTTCTTCGGCATTGCAAGGCGGGTTCCCCTTTCCGAATACTCCAAGATAGTCTTCGGATGCAAAGAATGTATCCGGACCTGTAACACAAGCACCACGCACAGCCGCAGAGAGTATAATATTCCACGAGTCTAATCCGCTGACAACTTTTTTGCAACGTGAAATCACATCTACCCGGTCATTATTTCGAACTGTTTTCGCCTGTCGTTCCGCGTTTCGAGATGCGGTTTCCATTGGCACGTCTTGTCAAAGCAGATATCGTGTCCCCTTATTGCGGGATTCTCATCAATACCGGCGTGGGTAACCCAACCGCGTCGTTTGCACAACCCTTGGGAATAGGTGAGTTTTAAGGCAAGTGGGGAGGTGCTAGATATTCACTGCCTTTATAAGGGGATAAGGATTCCCTTTCTTCACCCACGCCTTCTCTCTCCCTCTGCCCTCCCATCCTTGAGCTCCAGCGCCCAAGCTCTCAACTTTTCCGCCTCAAGCAAGCATTCAACCATGTCCGGATCCGGAGGGCAAGGTAAATGGATGGCCTCCTCCGTTAAGTAGAAGGACATCATCGGGCTTCGGGCGGCTGGGTACCTGGCGAAGGAAATCACCCACTGTCTTCCAGCCAAGGGGCAAATTGTCCCAACCCCGAAGCCCAACGAAAGGGTGGTGTTCATCCCCCACTTCGTCCGCGGGTTAGGGTTTCCACTCCACCCTTTCGTCCACGGACTGATGTTCTATGCCCCGAACTCTTTCCTCAACATCTCGGCATTCATTGTCGTGTGTGAGGCATTCCTACGCATCGACCCCCACTTCGGAGTATAGCTCAAGATCTTCAACGTGAAGCCGAAGGTGGTGGATGGCTAGCACGCGGAGTGCGGAGGCGCCATGGTGAGCAAGCTGCCCAATGTCACATGGCCCAAAGGTACGTTTGTGGAGACTGTCAAGGAGTGGCAGAAGCCGTGGTTCTACATCACAGAGCCCCGTGACGCCGCCTGGGCCGCGGCTCCCGAATTCAAGTTCGGAGCTCCAATGCGGCTTACCTCCTGGATGGAGAAGGGCCCAAATTGGTCTTCGTCGGACGAGCTGTTAGTGCTGCAAACACGCATCCAAAGTATGGAGGATAAAAACATCAAGCTCGTCGACGTGATCCAGGTGATGCTGGTTCACCGGATCCTCCCCTGCCAAAGCCGAGATTGCCCTTTATGGGAATTCGATCCGGCGAAGCACCAAACCCTGAAAAGGCTCTTTGGAACCACTCACGAAGATGCCTGGAAACTGCTATTTAAGGGCAATGAGAAGCCGACGGTCATAGACTCGGACCGCGGACACGATTTTGCCCACCCCGCCAGTGCGGTAAGACTTTCACTTCTCAAGATGTATCCTCTACCTACTTATTCAGGGAGGATATCCAAATTTGACTATATACATATTGTTTTTCAGGTGTGGACAGAGAAGGCGGAGCGGGTTCAATGTCCGGCTCCGCTGCCCGAAGTCAGGGGGGTCGCTCTGGGCTGCTGTCGACGTCCCACGCAGAGTTATCCCCAAGGGAGCCCGTCCCCTTCTTGGGCACCCCCGCCTCCAGATTTCTGGGAGAGCAGCCTTCCCCGAAAGGAGGAGGTGTGCCTGTTCCGCCGGTGACCTCTGTCCAACCAGAGGCACCGGATAATCTGCTGGAAGCGCTACGAGGCGCTTCCGTTGTGGATGAACACCGTATCCTTGTGGGTACGGTGATTGAGAAGGTTCAGTCCGTCAAGAGCAGACTGACCGGCCTGCAACAGTCTGCTGACCGAATTTGAGGTAAGCGATGCAAAAGAAAAAGTCCCAATATAGACAGTAGCCCCTCAGACACAGTCTGGTGTTCGGAAAGAAAAAGCCGGACAGAGGATCAATACCCTGCAGGAAACTAACTAAATATGTCTTATGTGACTGAGCAGGCGTCGCTGCTGGCCGCGACCTCACACACTGCCGAAGTCTCCGGACTGAAGCAGAAACTGGAGCGGGCCGAGGACGAGCTCGGCCAAACGAGGAAGCAGCTGGAAGACCAGCAAGGTATGTAATGACTCGCTATATATTTGGAAAGAATAAACGATGTTTTATTGACCGTAGTGTCATGATATGTGTAGGAGCGACGACCGAGGTCGAGGCCCTTAAGAAGGCCCTCGCCGAAGCCGAGGGGAAATCTGTTAAGGAGCAAGCTGCTTGTAAGAAGCTCAAGGCCCGGCTTAACAAGGTGCAGCAGGAGCTCCAGGATGCTGTTAAAAAATGCGAGACCTTGGAGGGTGACGTTTCGGCTCGAGACACCGAACTCGCCAAGGCTCACCAAATCGCGGAAGAGGCCCGGGTTGAAGCCCAGGGCGCCCTCCAGGAGCTCCAGGAGGCCAAGAAGATTGCAGCGGGTAAGGCGTTTAGTATGCAAAGCAAGTATGTGAAGAAGAAGTATTTCTTACTAACCCGGATTCGAAGCTCTCCTGGGGCATTTGCGGATCTGCCATGCAGCGCGTCCGACGCTACGGAGTACTTCCGAGCCGAAGAAGGGAGCTCAACAAAGAAGCTGTTCTGGTCGCAATACCTTGCGCCAGAACATCCAGTGCCCTTTAGCGATCAGCTGAAACAGCTGGTCGATCTGCATGGGATGGCCGAACTGGCCATGAAGGATTTGATAATCTGGCTGTGGCCTGCCGAAGCTATGTCCAGCAGCTACTTCGGCCTTGTGAAGCGGCTGGTGAATGCCTGTCCTCGGCTGGACGTCGTCAAGCGGTTGGTCTGCATTGAGGGCGAGCGCATGGCCTTCGCCCTCGTCAAGGTCTGGTGGGCGAAGATGGACGCCATCAAGCTTGTGACCGAGGGGCCGCCGGAGGGCAAGGAGCACCGCAAGCCCGAGCTATATTTTGATAGTGTCCTGGAGGGATCCCGCATTGTTGCGGAGCAGTGTGCGAAAGACATGATCTTTGAATGAATACATTCATATTTGTCTTGCCCTGTATTATGAAACAAAGACAATTTGTGCAATATAATGCTTTGTGTTAAATTTTTACCTCCTATGCGGCCGTTTTTATTAAATCTGAGAGTTGGCCAGTCGTCGGCTTCAGCACCCACGTAGGTAGTACGGGGGTGTTCGGGATGGAATCTAAACACTCTTGATCCAATTATTTGGTCCTTGAAGGAGGTGTTTAGCGCAACAAGCAAGGCAATCAGATTATAATGCTTTATCACCCTCACTTAGCCATAGGAGTTCGACAATAAAAATGTAGGCGCAGCCCCTAGCATCCAAACTAGGGTGTTGCAAACACCTGATCGGGTAAGTACCGACCCTTCGCCTAATGCGGAAAAAACCTCTAGCGATTTGAAACCTCCGAACAGCTGACCGACTCTCGCCGCATCATGACAGTCAGTTTTTGGCTTTCTCTACTGAGGTGCTCATCCGGATAACCGGGGCACAATCGCAGTAGTTCTCCCTTTACTACCCTAGCCGATATAGCGAAACGTAAGGTAGTAAGCACAGGAGCCGGGTAACCCAACTATTGACCAAAGACATGATTCGGAGCCAATGCATATATTGCTAAATTTGGGGTGCCGAACTATACTGTAAAAAGTGTTCGGACTTTGTTGCCGTATTGTGGGGTGCTATAAAGCCCCTAGCAAATGTGAAAACGTACCAGAGTGTATGGGTGCTATCTGATAAGGTTATCAAGAAAAACAAAAAGGTAATAAGCCGGGGCCTTAAAATTTGGGCTGCAAATTGTTTCCATTATAATTTGATTAATGCGTCAAGGCGTGTTGATATAAATAGTGCGATAAGCAACAGGCTATTTAACATGCCCAACACCAAGGGAGAGCAGCGTGTGGGTCCTGAAAATAGGTAGAGTGATAGTTAAAGAAACCACCTAGAAATTCCCCAGTACGTCTGTGCTTCTTGCCATCTTGGTGTATTTATCCTTTGAAGGGACCAGTGATCAAGCCGTTAGGGAAGGCCTGTGGAAAAGAAACTGAAAAGGATAAAAAGTAGATAGTGAAAGTGTATGTGTCCGGGAGAGCGGTCGAGCCGTACTATGGATGACAAGGTAGGTATGCCTCCGTCTATGCCCATGGTATTTTGAGTGCGTAGTTATGTACGCACGGTACAAATGCCACCACTTGATTTGGGCTGGGACGGAGGCCGAATTGCTAGTCGAGCTCTTGACGAGCCGAGCTGTCATGCTGCAGAATTGTCCAGACCTTTTTAGTGGCCGCCGAACTGAGGTTCTGCTTGAAGAGGCTGCTCTGTGCTTCTGCTGCTAGGGCAGCAGTTTGCTCCTCGGTACGGAGGGAGCGTTCCGTGTTTCCATTGACTGTTATGACGCCGCGTGGTCCGGGCATCTTGAGCTTGAGATAACCATAGTGTGGCACCGCGTTGAATCGAGCAAATGCGGTTCGTCCAAGCAGTGCATGATAGCCGCTGCGAAAGGGGACGATATCAAAGATTAGCTCTTCGCTTCAGAAGTTGTCCGGAGATCTGAAGACAACCTCTAGTGTGATAGAGCCCGTGCAGTGGGCCTCTACACCTGGTATGACTCCTTTAAAGGTAGTCTTTGTGGGCTTAATCCGTGATGGGTTTATGCCCATTTTGCACACTGTATCCTGATAAAGTAGGTTGAGGCTGCTGCCACCGTCCATCAGGACCCGCGTGAGGTGGAATCAATCGATGACAGGATCGAGGACCAGCATGGCCGACCCGCCGTGACGGATACTGGTCAGATGGTCTCAGCGATCAAATGTGATCAGGAAGGAAGACCAAGGATTGAATTTTGGGGCAACTGGCTCCATGGCGTAGACGTCCCTAAGTGCGCGCTTACGTTCCCTCTTGGGGATGTGGGTGGCGTATATAATGTTCACCATTTTGACCTGAGGGGGAAACTTCTTCTGTCCCCTAGTGTTCGTTGGCCGAGTATCCTCGTCATCGTCCTAGCTTTACGACCCCTTCTCCTTGTTATCGGCGTTTAACTTGCCGACCTGTTTAAAAACCCAACAATCTCTGTTGGTGTAGTTGGCTGGTTTTCTTGGGGTGTCATATATCTGGCACGGGCGATCGAGTATGCGATCCAGACTAGATGAGCCCGAATTGTTCTTATTGTACGGCTTCTTCCGCTGACCGGACTTGGAGCCACTGAATCTGGCGTTGACCGCCATGTCATCGGTATGGTTGCCATTGATTCGACGCTTGTGTCTGTTGGTCGGGGCTTGCCGTTGCTATCCTTGGCTTCAGAGGTGCCAGGTTCGCTTGTATTATTATTGCAACGGGCTAGCCAACTATCTTCGCCCGCACAAAAGCGGGTCATAAGTGCCGTAAGGGCTGCCATGGACTTCGGCTTTTCCTGCCCGAGATGTCGGGCGAGCCATTCGTCGCGGATGCTATGCTTAAAGGCCGCTAGGGATTCAGCATCCGGACAGTCGACGATCTGGTTCTTTTTAGTTAAGAACCTAGTCCAGAATTTCCAGGCTGATTCTCAGTGCTGTTAGACTATATGACTTAAATCATCTGGATCCGGAGGCCGGACGTATGTTCCTTGGAAGTTGTCCAACAAGGCTTCTTCCAAGTCTTCCCAGCTGCCGATACAGTTTTCTGGCAGACTGTTCAACCAGTATCGAGCTGGTCCTTTGAGTTTCAATGGGAGATATTTGATGGCGTGGAGATCATCGCCACTAGCCATATGAATATGGAGGAGGAAATCCTCGATCCAGACCACAGGGTCTGTTGTCCCATCATATGATTCAATGTTTATGGGTTTAAACCCTTCTGGGAATTCATGGTCCATTACTTCATCAGTGAAGCAAAGAGGGTGTGCGGCGCCTCTATATCGGGCCACATCGCGACATAGCTCCGATGGAGTCCGCTTGCGGAGTTCGGCCCGGGCGTGACTGGGCTTGTTACGTCCGAATAGGTGGCAGTCGTCATGTGTCGGGGCACGCCCTCGCGATCCGTAGATCGATCTAGTATGTCCTACATTATTGTCCAGTTTTTGCCGCAGGTCGTAGGTATGTCCCCGAGCTATTTGATCTCTACCTTTACGGTGAGGTGGAGCGGGCTGGTGTTCGGCTTGAATTGTCGCCTTGTCCCGACCCCGTGGTGGTCGGTCAGCCGCATTGCATGATGATGGTATGGGCTCCAACGCCTCATCATCGAATTGAGGTAGCAATTTATGTTGCGGGTAACTTTTGGCTGGGCGCTTAAGGCTGTATTCTTCGGCTGCCAGGACATCAGTCCATCTATCGTTGAGCAGATCTTGATCAGCTTGAAGCTGCTGCTGCTTCTTTTTCAGGCTCCTTGCAATGGCTATTAGCTGGCGCTTAAAGCGCTCCTGCTCGAGGGGTTCCTTAGGCATGATAAAGTCTTCGTTGCCGAGGCTCACCTCCTCCTTGAAGAGAAGATGATAGCTACCGTCCTCCGCGTCTTCATTTATGGCATGTTCATCAGGGCTGATTTACCCATCTTCCTGATTGTCCTATTCGGCAGTTTGTTCATCGAGGTCTTCTACGTCTTCGAAACCGTCCGGAGTGTTGTCGTCTCATGTGCCGGTGTTGCTGTCTTTGCCGCGGCGTGGTTTAGAGCAGCACCGCTGACGCTGGCGCTTTGGTTGTGTCTTAGGGGGGTCAATCTCCACTGGGTTTTCCTTGTAATCGTCGCTATTATCTTTTGGCGTATCCACCATGTATACGTCATATGAGGAAGTGGCCGTCCATCGTCCGGTGAACGGCGTGGCTTGGGCCTCCTCTTCTTCGGCATCGTCGTCCATATCGTCGATGTCTTTGGAGTCATAATCTATTGTGTCGGTTAAGTCATCGACAGTGCCTATGAAGTGGGTTGCGGGTGGGAAGCGAAATTCTCCATCATCAGCCTCCAGTGCGAACCGGACATAATTCGGCTGTGAGTCTCCCGCCAAGGACAGATTCTTTAATGAGTTTAGTACATCACCGAAAGGCGAGTGTCGGAAGATGTCTACGGCGCATCCTCCAGTTTGAACCGGACATAATTCGGCTGTGAGTCTCCTGCCAAGGACAGATTCTTTAATGAGTTTAGCACATCGCCGAAAGGCGAGTGTCGGAAGATGTCTACGGCGCTGAATTTGAAGATCGATAGCGATCAAGCTCGGCGTCCGCGGATGCACATGGTTTGGAACTTATAGCCGGAAACGAGTCCGGAGTTCCGGTGAAACAGATATCACATGAGGCTAAGTCTATGTGCGGCTCCAATGCCGCGGAATCTGTGGCCTCGGTGGCGGGGTTGAGCTTCTCGTCCTCGGATGGCGCTATCTCCTGGATGTGGTCCGATGACAGATTTAAGTCATCTTCATCGAGGTGACAGGGAGCGGCTCCCGCGGTCTCGAATCCGTTGAAGATCAAGTCTCCGCGGATGTCCACGACGTAATTCAAGCTCCCGAATCTGACCTGATGCTAGGGTGTAGCTTTCGACATGCTCCAGATGGCCAAGCGAGTTGGCCCATAGTGCGAAGCCGCCGAATACGAAGATCTGTCCGGGGAGGAATACTTCCCCTTGGACAGCATCATTGTAGATGATCGAAGGGGCCATCAAACGTCTTGACGACGGCACAGTGGAACTCTCAATGAAAGCACCAATGTCGGTGTCAAAACCGGCGGATCTCGGGTAGGGGGTCCCAATCTGTGCTTCTAGGATCGATGGTAACAGGAGACGGGGGACACAATGTTTACCCAGGTTCGGGCCCTCTCTATGGAGGTAATACCCTACTTCCTGCTTGATTGATCTTGATGAATATGATTTTTTACAAGAGTTGATCAACCACGAGATCGTAATGGCTAAACCCTAGAAGCCTAGCCTATATGGCTATATATGGTTATGAGTATCCTGATTCGGACTAAGCTCTCCGGTTCATATAGACACTGGAGAGATCTAGGTTACATAAGGTCGGTTACAGAGAAAGGAATCTTCATATTTGGTCGCCAAGTGTCGGTGTACAAAAGTAGGGGCTCTCCTTTTGACCACTTTACTTGTGCACGGGCAGTCAAAGCCTCCCGCCACGGCCACACATGATAGGGCAGGGAAAGAGAAGCCGAAGAGAAGCCGAAGGCACAAGACGAACAAAGCAACGACAAGGACCAAGGCCACAAAGAACAGATGGGCGAAGCAGGTTTCCCCGGCAAGACCCTTGCCGGGGCAGCTCGCCCACGCCAACCGTGTGAGCCGCCCTTGAGCCCACCAATGCTCGACAAACGCATTGGAACAGGGCTCGGGAGGCACCTCTGTGGTGGCATGCAGATCTTTGTGAAGACAAAGAATAGTCAAGATCAAATGAGGATAGGAAGGCAGCCATCCTCACCGAAGAAACCCACAAGACCCCCGGCAAGATCCTTGCCGGGGACGCCTGTGCGCCACGACAAGACCCTTGCCGGGCCACCCGGCAAGGCCCTCGCCAAGCGCACCAGCAGGGCCACCGTCAGGCCCGCACCAGCCAAGTCTCCGCCGCCTTTCGCATGCAACTGCCGACCCAACCAGCTGGGCAGGCACCTGCGTGGCAACATGCAGCCCTTCATGGAGGCTCCACCACCGCGCCACCTCAGCTGCCTGCCTACCTACATGGCACCGCATGCATCGCTGGCCAGGGCGCGTGTCGAAGCTTGGAGGAGCGGCGATGGACGGGACGGGCCTCGCCCCCGTCTCCGATAAAGTGAAGGGACACCTAAGCCTCGCATTAAATGCGCTTTGTCCTGTAATACCAGCGTTAAGCTCGAGACGCTGTAGCACTTTCCACCTCCTGTGTGCCACTGTGGCAGCCCCTTTCGCCTATAAAAGGAGGCCCATGGCACACGGGAGAAGGATTCGGCTCTTTGGAACCTGGCAGCACCTAGAGCTAGTTCAAGAGCTCAAGAACACTAAATACATCCACCAAAGCAGGATCGTAGGGTTTTACGCATCTTTGCGGCCCGAACCTGGGTAAATCCCCTTGTGTCGTCTGCTAGTCCCGCTCTTCTCACGATCCCCGCGCCCCGCAACCGTAGAAGGGATTCCAGTGATCCCATAGGTGTTGTTCCCCACCGACATCTTTGGCGCGCCAGGTAGGGGACGCAATTGTGAGAATCAGGTCTAGCAGTCAGCCTAGCTGTTCTTCATTGCCACGGCTCCTGCGAAGGAGGCAGCCAAGAAGGCGGCGTTGCCCGTTGACGCGAAGGACGCCGAGGCGGTGACGAGAGAGCTAAGTCATGCTGAACTTTAAGTTTTTCTCTTTGAATATAAGGTTATTATCCTGGACGGTTCGACCTATGTATGGAGAGCCTGTACGCAGAGGGGCCCTCCTGCGATCGGCAATGCCTTTTTTTGTTTCGAGCTCGCTCAACAGTTCAAGCGGCCGCGTCGAGAGCGGAAGGGTAGCCTTTCGCCATCGGCAATGCTCTCGGTTCTGACTCGAGTCAAGCTCGACAGATCGAGCGGCCGCGCCAATGGCGGTAAGGTGCTTTGCCCAGCAACAAGCACACCCGGTAGGCTAATGGGGATCTGTCCTCAAGGCACCGCCCTGGGTTTACGTGTCGGCAAGCTTACCCGGTCGACGTGGGGCGAACATACAAAGGAAAATCAAAAAGGAAAATAACATGCATTTCAGGGGCTCTGCAGAGTTATATTACACAAATTGCCGCCACGGTTCTAACTAAAGATAGCATCCTCTGGTCATGAACCTGCAGCAGCGACGGAGAACGGGGTGCCTAGTCCCGACGCTGGCCCTCCACCCTCTTGATTTTGTCGATGCGGCTGAGGATGGGCTGGATACGTTCGTTGAGCGCCGCGATGTCGGCATCCTCTGGCAAGCTCTTCAGCACAGCTCCGAAATCAAGGTCTGGGTGCCATTGCGCAATCTTGGTGAGCACCCTGGTCATGGTCCCCCGGCAGAGTATCGGGGATTCCTCGGCCAGGGAGCCTGCCCGGTTGGACTGGAGCCACCCCAGGGCATCGACGACCTTCTCAAAATATACGGTCAAGTTGGCATTGGGGCTCAGGCTCTCTTCCGGGGCGTACCTCATCTCCGGCATCCCCATAATGGCCAGCTGATCGGCGGCCGAGTTTGCAACGACGACAAGGCGCTTGAGCCAGCGTTTCTCACCCGCCTTGTGGTACTTGAGGTTGGCGGTCTCGTTCATCAGCAGCTGCTTCTCCGTCTCCAGCTCCTTGGTCAGGATCCCCTCCCAGGTTCTGGCCTCCGACAGCGTCTCCTCGAGCTCTCCCAGCTTCAGCTTGAGGTCTTTGATGGAGATGTTGGCTTTGGAGAGCTCCCCAGACTTGCTGATGACCTCGCCTTGCGCCAGCGTCAGGGCGCCGTTGAGCGTGTCCTTCTCCTGGGCCAGCTTCAGAGCTTGCCCCTCCAATTCCTTTACCCTGCCGGCGTGGGCCTGAGCCTGGGCGTTGAGTGCTTCATGATGCCTCTGCTCCAGCTCTTGGGTCCGCTGCAGGACGAGCTTGTCCACCTCTTCATCCTTGCCGCGGAGCATGGCGGCAAGCTTCTCCTCGCGCTCAGCAAGGTCCTCTTCCTGGGTCTTCAGTGCGGCCTCGTGCTGGGTCCGGGCGGCTTCGGCTTCGTCGGCCAACTTCTTCACCGTCTCCTGGGCCTTCTCGACGTCGGCCAGCTTCAGGGCGAGCTCCACCTCACGGTTGGCCAGCTCGCCCTGGGCGGCCTTCAGTTCGTCCTGGGCCTGGCGGAACTAGTCTTGCGCCTCGGCGACGTGCCCTCCGAAGTCCGCCTCCGCCTTCTCCACCAACGCCGCCTTGGACTTGGCCTTGTCCAAACGGGCGCGGTGGAGCGCCTGAAGCTTCCAGAAGCTGGCGCCCATGTCCTCGAGCAGCCGCTCCTCCTGGGAGCCGGCGCCACCGACGCCTGCCTCATCAACGACCTCGAGCCCGGCGGCGGCAAGCGCCTCCTCGTCGAACACCTCTCCCTCAAAAGGAGCCCTGGTGCTCGACGCGCCAAGGAGATGGACGAAGAGGTCGTCGCTTACCCTCAGGTACCTGCCGGAGCCAGAGGCAGCGGAGGAGGAGGGCAGATCGTCAAACGCCACCTCCTCGGCAGTGGCCTTGCCGGCTTCCCCGGCAGGCCCCTTCCCGGGCTCTTCGGCGGGCCCCTTGGCGGCATCCTCGGCGGCGCCCCTGGTGCTCTCCTCGGCAGCAATCCTCTTCACCTCCGCCGCGGCATCCGCGGTGACCTCCTTGATGGTGGTGTCGACATCCTCTGAGGAGGGGTCTGGACGCCAAGAAAGAGACAGGGCGGAGCCAAGATCAAAAAAAAGAAAAAAGGGGATGCAAGAAGAAGTGGAGAGTGAGTGGCTTACCCGTGCCGGGCTGTGAGGCGGGAGTCCCTTCTCCGCCAAGGTCTGGCGTCGAGGCGAAGCCACTAGTGCCTGTGTTCTCCCCCTCCTCCTCCGTGTGCATGGCCTCGGCGCTTAGTGCCCTTGTCGGGGACGCCCCTCTGGGCGGCGTGGTCGACGGGGGTGGCACGATAGGAGAAGCCCTCTGCGGCTCCCCTTGGTGTTGCTCCCCTCCTACATCCACGACAGGGTCAGTGTCAAAGCGTCGCGCATTGCGCACGTTGACAAGGGATGGGTGATGGACTTACGCTGGGGGCTGGGCTGGGGGCTGCTGTCCAGGCTGCTTGACACCACTAGTGGCGTACTGGGGGTGCCTACTGGGGGCTGGCCACTCGCTGAAGTCCTGGCCCTCTTTATCCTCTGGGCCAGCATCTCCACATCCCTGCAAGATGAATACAAGTAAGCAGTGCCGTCAGGGGAGGGCGAGGAATAAGGGAGGAAAGCGAAAGCTTAATCTTCGTTCTCTTCCTCCTCCTCCTCTGTTGCTTTCCTCTTTCTCTCCGAGCTGAGAGGCCCGGGGTCTCTCTCCGGGCTCAGGGGCCCGAAGTCAAACGCAATCCCCGCGCCGATGTTTGCCGGCGAAGGGGGAGGCGATGGCGTCCGGGCGCGTTTGGACGATGAAGAAGCAGATGTCTTCTTCTTCGATGCCACAGCTTTCGCCGTTTTCTTCATCGCCACCGCCCTCGTCTGGCGCACGAGCGCCTCCTGGGCTTGCCGCAGCTGCACGGCCCGGTCGAGGCGGACCGTCTCGCCGGAGGTGGCCCGCCGCAGGACCCGCCTCTTTCCGGTGGCCGGAGGATCGACAGTCGTGGTCCTCTCCTCCTCGCCCTCCTCCGACGACGACCCGTCGCCGGCGTCTTAAACGAGGGGAGCCCTGGTGTCGACGCCGCTGGCCTCCCCAGCGGCAACTGCCCACCGCGCGAGCTCCCCCTCCTCCGCCTCCGCCGCGGCCTTGTCCACCACGTCGCCGGCACTACCAGCCTCCTTGACGAGCCTTGCATCCTCCTGGGCACGCCTCGCCTCCTCCACCCTGGCGGCGATATAATCCAGCTCCGCCGGAGAGGTGTCCTGGATAAACCGCGGCTCGTCGGTGACATATACCTCATGCAGGGTGTCGAAGAACTCCTGCATCACGAGCTCGTCCGGCTCAACCCAGTTCGGGTCAAGGCCATGCGCGTTGAAGAGCGGCATCATGGCAATGATCTCGTTCCGGCGAGAGTTGTTGCTCAGCGGGACCACTCCCACCAGCAGCTTGAAGACAGGCTCCTTGTCGACTTTGCCGGCCTTCGTGGTGGCCCTGGCAAGCTTGCTGGACCGCTCGACCTCGTCCATGTCATCAACCTCGAGCTGGAAGATCCGTTGGCATAGATGGGCGTGCCTCAACACCGTCAGGTTGTTGTCGAGGTCGGGGCAGAGCCTCATGATGTTGGCGGCGTTCACGAAAAGCCAGGCCGGCCTCCCCTTGTCGTGCAGAGGGGCGATTCATCGGCGGATGAAGTCCGCCCCGATCATCTCGAGGGTGAGCCTGGCCTGGGTGAGCCGAAGAATCCTGGTGGTGGCGATCGTAAGCTTCGCGTCGTCGGCGTCGACGTCGCCCCAGTCACCCCCATGGACCGGCGGTTTCTCGCGAACCGCGCAGAATGCTGGCGGGTCCTCCTCCTCAATCCAGCACCACCGGCCCCGCCATTCTTCCCACCTCTCCTTCATGGCGCCGTCCGGGTACGCCCCCTTGGCCCTCGGGATCCAGGCGACACAGCCAGCAATGGCGCCCCCTTTTTGGATCTGAGGGGAGAAGTAATGGAGAAAGAGCGCCATGCTGGGGTGCACCCCGATGAAGCCCTCGCAGAGGTGTGCGAAGAGAGCCATGCACGCCACGGCATTCGGGGTGAAATCCAAGAGGCGGAAGCCGTAGGTGTGCATGATGTCCTTGAAGAAATCAGAGAAGGGGGGACAGAGCCCGCAAGAGAAATAATCGACGAAGAAGGGGTAAAATGAGAAGCGCGCCCGCGGTTATTCCTTTTTATGGGGAAGGCGCGGGCCGCCTCCTTTCCCATTAACTGCGCTACGACGCATGCGTGCGAACGCTGTCCCACGCATGCCTCCCACGTCATGCGCGCACACGACCCCCACGTTGCGCGTTCAACGCAGGTCATGGAGAAGCGCAGCGGACGGAGGAGTTACCGCGGTAAAAATCCGCCCCAACTGCCCGTGCACCGTTCTGGGCCTGGCCCAACAACGTGTTGCGCTTATGTGTGGCCCAGGCCCGGGGGCTCCTGTCGGTGTACAAAAGTAGGGGCTCTCCTTTTGACCCCTTTACTTGTGCACGGGCAGTCAGAGCCTCCCGCCACGGCTGCACATAATAGGGCAGGGAAAGGGAAGCCGGAGAGAAGCCGAAGGCACAAGACGAACAAAGCAACGACAAGGACCAAGGCCACAAAGAACAGATGGGCGAAGCAGGTTTCCCCGGCAAGGACCCTTGCCGGGGCAGCCCCGGCAAGACCCTTGCTGGGGCAGCTCGCCCACGCCAACCGAGTGACCCGCCCTTGAGCCCACCAATGCTCGACAAACGCATTGGAACAAGGCTCGGGAGGCACCTCTGTGGTGGCATGCAGATCTTTGTGAAGACAAAGAATAGACAAGATCAAATGAGGATAGGAAGGCAGCCATCCTCACCGAAGAAACCCACAAGACCCTCGGCAAGATCCTTGCCGGGGATGCCTGCGCGCCACGGCAAGACCCTTGCCGGGCCACCCGGCAAGACCCTTGCCGGGCCTCCCAGCAAGGCCCTCGCCAAGCGCTCGGCAGGGCCACCATCAGGCCCGCACCAGCCAAGTCTCCGCCGTTGTTCGCATGCAACTGCCGACCCAACCAGCTGGGCAGGCACCCGCGTGGCAACATGCAGCCCTTCGTGGAGGCTCCACCACCGCGCCACCTCAGCTGCCTGCCTGCCTACATGGCACCGCATGCATCGCTGGCCAAGGCGCGTGTTGAAGCTTGGAGGAGCGACGACGGACGGGACGGGCCTCGCCCCGTCTCCAATAAAGTGAAGGGACACCTAAGCCTCGCATTAAATGCGCTTTGTCCTGTAATACCAGCGATAAGCTCGAGACGCTGTAGCACTTTCCACCTCTTATGTGCCACTGTGGCAGCCCCTTTCGCCTATAAAAGGAGGCCCATGGGACACAGGAGAAGGATTCGGCTCTTTGGAACCTGGCAGCACCTAGAGCTAGTTCAAGAGCTCAAGAACACTAAATACATCCACCAAAGTAGGATCGTAGGGTTTTACGCATCTTTGCGGCCCGAACCTGGGTAAATCCCCTTGTGTCGTCTGCTAGTCCCGCTCTTCTCACGATCCCCGCGCCCCGCAACCGTAGAAGGGATTCCAGTGATCCCATAGGTGTCGTTTCCCACCGACACCAAGCTTGCCTTCCACGCCAAGGAGAGTCCCATCCAAACACGGGTAGAGTCTTCGGTCTTCGTATCTTCACAGCCCATCAGTCCGGCCCATGGCTAACAGGCCGGACACCCGAGGACCCCTTAGTCCAGGACTCCCTCAATGGTTCCTTCTCTTTGGGTGTCCACCGCCCTCGCCTCAGGAACCGCGAGTGAACTAGATTATTCGATAGTATTCGATCTATATTAGCTAGATAGTGATGTATTCGATAATATTAGAGACGATGTATTCGAGATTATATATATTATTCAATAATATTCGAGACGATGTATTCGAGATTATATTCAATGATGCATATTATATACTATGATTCAGTTTTATCTTTCGAGATGCATATATATTATCTACTATTATTTGAGATGCATATCAATTATCTACTATTATTTGAGATGCGTACTAAATTGTTTAATATTTGTTCTGGATTAGTTAAATAAAAGCTATTGTTGGGGATATAACTATTGGGTTAACCCTCCCAGAAGGGGCGAGGTTAGGTTAAGGCGGTCCATGAAGATGAAGCCCATAAAGATGTTTAAGGTGGCGGTTCAATATGAAGACTCGTTTAAAGGCCCAGATCTCAGAGGCGGCTTAAAGCCCATAAGGGTAAACCGCCATGTATGTAAGACTTGTATTATAAGGCATGTATATTTGGTCACCGAGCCGGACTATATGTTATGAGCTGATCGGGACTCTGTAGGCCGTAGGGCGTCAACCTGTGTATATAAAGGGACGACCCGGCGGATTTTTAGGGCAAGAGAGAAGAGATCGAAAGCTAGGTCAAGCGTATTCGCTCCCTGGTAATCAAGACATATGCAATACCACCTCAAACTGGATTAGGCCTTTACCTTCACTGCAAGGGGCAGAACCAGTATAAACTCCTATGTCCTTTGTCCTGTTTAACCCTTTAAGTTAACCTAGTTTCGATGGCTCCACGACCAACTCCTCACACTAGGACCTCTGTCGTGACAATCCCATGACAGTTGGCGCCCACCGTGGGGCTATCGCATAGTGGTTTCGAGTTCTTGAAGGGCAACTTCAAAGGGATCAAGGGATACGTTGTAGGACGGATGACCAAGAGTCGCCGCGGCAAGCTCTACATCGATGATGCAGGCTGGGGCCCCGAGGCCGGCTCAATTGAGTACGGGTACCGGGTCCCCTTCAGCTGACTTCACGCTTTCATCGGGAAGATCAGCGAACCGGGCCCTGAGCCAGATATCTGCACAGACATCATCGAGACGGCTCAGCGCGCACGACCCGCCCGAGTTCAACCCGCCGTGAAGCGTGCTTTCGTTGGATTCATCCATGGGGCAGAATTTGAGGAATGATCCGTGTCTAGCGGTGAGACGGCCATCTATTCTGATGGTGAGTCTTCCACGGGCGAGACCACTTCGTTGTATCAGCTGCAGGACGGCAGGCTTGGGGGCTGTTCCGATGGCGACAGTATTCCGAACCTCCATGAGCCGCCGAACCGGGTCGCGGTTTTTATGTCTGGTACTCAGCCAGTGCAGAATTATTCAACTGCAGCAGCAATGGTTTCCGGGTCAGCAGCAGCAACGGCAGCCGGGGCAGGAGGCCCTGTGCAACCGCCGGCTCAGATTTTGACTGATTTGCTGGATAATCTGACAACATTGTTAACAGCAAATGTTAACCTGGCAAATCAAGATCAGTATAACGCGGAGGTTGCAAAATTGCGAGATGAGATAGCGCAAGCCAAGGAAGACCTGGCGGCAGAGAACGCTAGGATGAATGCGGAACGAGCCGCTTTGGATGCTCAGGCGCAACGAATCCAGGCTGATTCCTTCCGGCTCTTGTTGTATCAAAACGCTTCAAACAAGTCCTGAGGAGAAGGCACCGGAGTCATCTGCCTCCGGTTTACGAGGCGAGGAACCTCTTCAACACACCTGGTGCAGTGTGACGCCCCCGATTCAATCGTACACTAATCATGCATGCAAACGTGTACGATCAAGATCAGGGACTCACGGGAAGATATCACAACACAACTCTAAAACATAAATAAGTCATACAAGCATCATAATACAAGCCAGGGGCCTCGAGGGCTCGAATACAAGTGCTCGATCATAGACGAGTCAGCGGAAGCAACAATATCTGAGAACAGACATAAGTTAAACAAGCTTGCCTTAAGAAGGCTATCACAAACTGGGATACAGATCGAAAGAGGCGCAGGCCTCCTGCCTGGGATCCTCCTAACTACTCCTGGTCGTCGTCAGCGGGCTGCACGTAGTAGAAGGCACCTCCGGTGTAGTAGGAATCGTCGTCGACGGTGGCGTCTCGATCCTGGGCTCCAACATCTAGTTGCGACAACCAGGTAGAAGGGAAAGGGGGAAAAGAGGGAGAAAAGCAACCATGAGTACTCATCCAAAGTACTCGCAAGCAAGGAGCTACACTACATATGCATGGGTATATGTGTAAAGGGCCATATCGGTGGACTGAACTGCAGAATGCCAGAATAAGAGGGGGATAGCTAATCCTGTCGAAGACTACGCTTCTGGCAGCCTCCGTCTTGCAGCATGTAGAAGAGAGTAGACTGAAGTCCTCCAAGTAGCATCGCATAGCATAATCCTACCCGGCGATCCCCTCCTCGTCGCCCCGTTAGAGAGCGATCACCGGGTTGTATCTGGCACTTGGAAGGGTGTGTTTTATTAAGTATCCGGTTCTAGTTGTCATAAGGTCAAGGTACAACTCCAAGTCGTCCTGTTACCGAAGATCACGGCTACTCGAATAGATTAACTTCCCTGCAGGGGTGCACCACATAACCCAACACGCTTGATCCCATTTGGCCGGACACACTTTCCTGGGTCATGCCCGGCCGCGGAAGATCAACACGTCGCAGCCCCACCTAGGCCAACAGAGAGGTCAGCACGCCGGTCTAAACCTAAGCGCACAGGGGTCTGGGCCCATCGCCCTTAGCACACCTGCACGTTGCGTACGCGGCCGAAAGCAGAACTAGCCCCCTTAATACAAGAGCAGGCTTACGTTCCAATCCGGCGCACGCCGCTCAGTCGCTGACGTCATGAAGGCTTCGGCTGATACCACGACGTCGAGTGCCCATAACTTTCCCACGTAGTTGGTTAGTGCATATAGACCAAATGGCCAGACTCAGATCAAATACCAAGATCTCGTTAAGCGTGTTAAGTATCTGCGAATGCCAACCAGGGCCAGGCCCACCTCTCTCCTAGGTGGTCTCAACCTGCCCTGTCGTTCCGCCACAAAGTAACAGTCGGGGGCCGTCGGGAACCCAGGCCCACCTCTACCGGGATGGAGCCACCTGTCCTTTCAGCCCCCTCATCAGAATCACTTGCGGGTACTCAACGAGCTGACCCGACTTTAGTCACCACATGTGTCATGTATAAAGTATATAGTATATACCCGTGATCACGTCCCTAGTGATCACGGCCTGATAGTATAGCATGGCAGACGGACAAGAGTGTAGGGCCACAGATGAAACACTAGCATCCTATACTAAGCAGTAGGATAGCAGGTAAGGGGAACAACTGTAGCAACAATGACAGGCTATGCATCAGAATAGGATTAACCGAAAGCAGTATCATGCTACACTACTCTAATGCAAGCAGTATAGAGAAGAGTAGGCGATATCTGGTGATCAAAGGGGGGGCTTGCCTGGTTGCTCTAGCAAGAAGGACGGGTCGTCAACACCGTAGTGGTACTGGGTATCAGCGTCGTCGGCCTCGAGGTCTACCGGAGAAGAGGGGGGGAGAAATAGTAAATACGGAGCACACAAGGCATCACAAAACATAACATGGAAATAAGCGGTGCTAGGGGTGACCTAACGTAGTAGGAGGTGATACCGGCGAAGGGGGAAAACATCCGGGAAAGTATCCCCGGTGTTTCGCGTTTTCGGACCGGTGAACCGGAGGGAAAAAATTGCGTGTTCACTATGCTAGGGATGCGTGGCGGATGAACGGGCTGCGTATCCGGATTCGTCTCGTTGTTCTGAGCAACTTTCATATATAAAGTTTTTCGATTC
>LR880972.1:99033270-99058131 GCA_904067115.1 Aegilops sharonensis | reverse complement strand
GTACCCCGGTTGGAATCAACACGAGGACCAAGAAAGAATGGTGATGGTGAGAAGTATCACTATACCAAGAATTCTTAAGAGGTGGTGAAATTCCCATGACATTCTTGACATAAAAGGTGGTAATTCTCCAAGGTAAAGAAGAACAATGCTGGGTAGCAAGGAACTCAAGGTATAACACAAAACACGAACAAGTTTGTGTTGGAGGGAAGGCAATAAAGTGGCCGATGATAACACAACTCATCGAGGGCAAGGATGGTATTTCTCTTCATGAATCCGGTTGATATCCTGGAAGAGCTCATAAGGTTGATGATGATCACGACACATTTGTCGAGAGATTTCATGAAGTTGTAATCAATCAGCGATGACATTAAGTCAAAGGAATGAGGTAGCGGAAGGTTATTGGAAACATGGGTAGGACACAAACTTGAAATCAGGATTGTTGTTCAAGGAGAACTGATATGACGAGGAAGATCGACGTAAGCTTAGCTCATCGTCGAAAATTTTGTGCTCCGGGAAGAAGGACCAGGTAGCACAGTTAGAAGTTTGCACGATAATGATATAGCCGATAAGGCTAGGAATGACTTGAAGGATTATTAAACTCGTAGGCAACAAGAATTACTTAGAGTTATTGAATCGGAGTGCGGAATCGATTCACTTATCGGTGTTCTCGAGTGACTAATAACGCAGACCCTGGGGGGGATTCGAGATCGGTGAGAAGCAATACTAGATGAAGACTCACAGGAAGCAACATAGTTCTCGAGATACCAGAGGTTAATACTCGAGGAAGATAAAAATAGAGGTTGGGCAAGCGTATTGATCTGCAAAAGACAAGTACTTTAACTTGTCCGAGAAATGGAATCAAGGAGAAAATGTGGTCGGGACCACGACTGCAAATGATCAAGACATAGATGCCAGATGATTTCATATCAACGAAATAGTTATTATTACAAGAAGCTTTTATGATAGGATCTACATCGTGTCCATGGGCATGAACACAAAGTTCAAGATCGACTCCCACTTCTTTAATGCATAACATTTCATTCACTTCTCGCCTTCAACGAAATTGTGTGTTGAAATTTTATCTGACATAACACTAGTAGAGTATGACCCGTAGTAGTTTCCGGGTTCACACAGTTTAGAGAAGGCATATGTCCAATCCATCGGGGCCTCTTAGGAACATATACCACAAACTTCAGGAGTAAATAACACAAGCTCGATAGCAGAGCATGGTTGACAAAGCAGAGGATACAATTTACCAAAGGCAGTATATATCCTAGGAAAGGCTCAAGGTTATTGAATATGAAGGACATTGTCGGATAAAATCTAACAAAGGATCTGGGGTGAGTATCGACACACAACCAGAGGAAGAAAGCATGCAAGGAGATCGGATGATAGAAACAACTGACTACTTCAAAGCTCAATTGCAAAGGAATTATGAATTCCAAGACAAGGGATCAGAAGCAATGCTCCGGTTACAGACGGATAAGTTGAATAGCCTTAGGGGTACAATCGATGGCAATTTGATTGGTCGAGATCCAGCTCATTCTTAAAATGATTTCTGAGCCGGAAAGATAATTTAAAAGGATCAACTGATGATTTCGTGCATTCGCACTCATGTTGAATCAATAGGATCAAAATGACGGTGCCTAAGGATACTAACGAATATTGTCAGACATAGGGAAAGCATCCATAATGCAAGCAGACAAGTATTGCAGAGCAATAAGCTACTAAATTTTTTTGGAGGATCGAATAGTATTTCGAAGACCATTGTGAAACACATGAACAACTGGGGATGAACGGGTACTCGATAAGGGCGAGAAATTATCCGTAGGGGTATTCAGGTGGCAAGGAACTGCAAGGCAGTAATCACAAAATATTGTCGAAACAATAGAAAGGATTTCAAGGTATCTTGTAATAACAAGATCAACTGGGAATAGAAGTAAGAACGGCAAGTGTATGTATTTATCCCTAAGGATGTCTCGGTGGTAGTGAATTTACAAAGGCGGTGGGCACAAGTGTCTCGGTAAAACATCGAATAGCATCTTCGGAAACTTCTGGTGTAGCAGGCGATCATCTGTAATAAGGGGCTCTCCGGAAGAAAGTATTATCGAGAACCTAGAGTCAGAGTTAGTAAAATCGTTTAACCCGAATAGAAGAGAGATAAGAGTCCCAGAGTATAGACGAGGAATAAAAGATCCTAATGCCACCCAATGGCGACGTGGGCCCGTAAGCCACACAGCCATGTCAGTAAAAGTTTTGCAATGTCTAGACTCGACTTCGGCCAAGGAGTGTGGAAGGGGGATTCCTACATGCAGTCGGCTCTGATACCAACTTGTGACGCCCCTGATTCAATCTTACACTAATCATGCACGCAAACGTGTATGATCAAGATCAGGGACTCATGGGAAGATATCACAACACAACTCTAAAACATAAATAATTCATACAAGCATCATAATACAAGCCAGGGGCCTCGAGGGCTCGAATACAAGTGCTCGATCATAGACGAGTCAGCGGAAGCAACAATATCTGAGAACAGACATAAGTTAAACAAGCTTGCCTTAAGAAGGCTAGCACAAACTGGGATACAGATCAAAAGAGGCGCAGGCCTCCTGCCTGGGATCCTCCTAACTACTCCTGGTCGTCGTCAGCGGGCTGCACGTAGTAGAAGGCACCTCCGGTGTAGTAGGAGTCGTCGTCGACGGTGGCGTCTCGATCCTGGGCTCCAACATCTGGTTGCGACAACCAGGTAGAACGGAAAGGGGGAAAAGAGGGAGAAAAGCAACCGTGAGTACTCATCCAAAGTACTCGCAAGCAAGGATCTACACTACATATGCATGGGTATATGTGTAAAGGGCCATATCGGTGGACTGAACTGCAGAATGCCAGAATAAGAGGGGGATAGCTAATCCTGTCAAAGACTACGCTTCTGGCAGCCTCCATCTTGCAGCATGTAGAAGAGAGTAGACTGAAGTACTCCAAGTAGCATCGCATAGCATAATCCTACCCGGCGATCCCCTCCTCGTCGCCCTGTTAGAGAGCGATCACCGGGTTGTATCTGGCACTTGGAAGGGTGTGTTTTATTAAGTATCCGGTTCTAGTTGTCATAAGGTCAAGGTACAACTCCAAGTCGTCTTGTTACCGAAGATCACGGCTATTCGAATAGATTAACTTCCCTGCAGGGGTGCACCACATAACCCAACAAGCTTGATCCCATTTGGCCGGACACACTTTCCTGGGTCATGCCCGGCCGCGGAAGATCAACACGTCGCAGCCCCACCTAGGCCAACAGAGAGGTCAGCACGCCGGTCTAAACCTAAGCGCACAGGGGTCTAGGCCCATCGCCCTTAGCACACCTGCACGTTGCGTACGCGGCCGGAAGCAGAACTAGCCCCCTTAATACAAGAGCAGGCTTACGTTCCAATCCGGCGCACGCCGCTCAATCGCTGACGTCAGGAATGCTTCAGCTGATACCACGACGTCGAGTGCCCATAACTTTCCCACGTAGTTGGTTAGTGCGTATAGACCAAATGGCCAGACTCAGATCAAATACCAAGATCTCGTTAAGCGTGTTAAGTATCTGCGAATGCCGACCAGGGCCAGGCCCACCTCTCTCCTAGGTGGTCTCAACCTGCCCTGTCGCTCCGCCACAAAGTAACAGTCGGGGGCCGTCGGGAACCCAGGCCCACCTCTACCGGGATGGAGCTACCTGTCCTTTCAGCCCCTCATCAGAATCACTTGCGGGTACTCAACGAGCTGACCCGACTTTAGTCACCACATGTGTCATGTACAAAGTATATAGTATATACCCGTGATCACCTCCCTAGTAATCACGGCCCGATAGTATAGCATGGCAGACGGACAAGAGTGTAGGGCCACAGATGAAACACTAGCATCCTATACTAAGCAATAGGATAGCAGGTAAGGGGAACAACTGTAGCAACAATGACAGGCTATGCATCAGAATAGGATTAACCGAAAGCAGTATCATGCTACACTACTCTAATGCAAGCAGTATAGAGAAGAGTAGGCGATATCTAGTGATCAAAGGGGGGGCTTGCCTGGTTGCTTTGGCAAGAAGGACGGGTCGTCAACACCGTAGTCGTACTGGGTAGCAGCAGCGTCGGCCTCGAGGTCTACCGGAGAAGAAGATGGGGGGAAGAAACAGTCAATACAGAGCACACAAGGCATCACAAAACATAACATGGCAATAAGCGGTGCTAGGGGTGACCTAACGCAGTAAGAGGTGATACCGGCGAAGGGGGAAAACATCCGGGAAAGTATCCCCGGTGTTTCGCGTTTTCGGACCGGTGAACCAGAGGGGAAAAATTGTGTGTTCGCTGTGCTAGGGATGCGTGGCGGACGAACGGCCTGCGTAGCCGGATTCGTCTCGCTGTTCTGAGCAACTTTCATATATAAAGTTTTTCGATTCGAGCTACGGTTTCTTTTCTATGATTTTTCAAAGTTTTAACAATATTCCAAAATTATTATTAATTCGAAATAAAAGGGGAAATTGCTATGTGCACCCAGCAGAGTGCACATAGCAGGGCCACCGGAGGCTGACAATGGGTCCAGGGTTCATGTTGACTCAGTCAACAGTGCAGTCAACAGTCAACTGTTGACTGGTCAAAACTGTAGATGGGGCCGAGGTGTCATTCACACATATCTTGCATTTTCTTTTTAAGTGGATATTTAGAGGGGGGGTCCACCTGTCATTTGCACTATACCCAACCACTGATTAGACTAACTAGTAGGAGTACTAGTTAGCTAACGGAGAGCCGGCCGGCCACCACACACAGAACACACACGCACACAATGCTAGGGTTAAGAAAAGATAGCATTTTGTGCTTTTTGTAGGATTTAAACCATGCATCAAATGGATTTGGTCCAGTGGAGTAATATGAAGTTTGTCAAGTGTACATTCTACTCATATTTATTTTTGGCCTGCTAACAGTTGTTTTGCTGCAGTTTAGGGGTTGTCTAGAGGTTTAGTCATCATAGATTTAGAAAAACTAGCTAGGAGCATCTACAGTAACCATCAACAGCACAACAGTTACGTAGCTTCAGTAGAGCAGCGCAACGCGCTTGCGGGCAGCGGGGGCGGGCGCGCGCGAGTGGGGGTGCACGGGGCGCGGCCAGGCAAGCAGCAGGCGGCGGCGGCAGCAAGCTGCAGCAGCAGTATACGTTGCAGCGGCAGCAAAAGCAGCGTAGCATAGTAGCAGTCGCGACAGCTAGGAGCAGCAGCAGCACGCAATGCAGCAGCTCAGTAGGCAGGCAGCAGGCGAGCAAGGCGCGGCCCGGGCAGCAATAGCCTTGGCGGGCGCGCGGCCAGCGCGGAGCGAGCAGGGCTCGAGCACGACGCGGGTGTGCTGTGTGCGCACGCAGCAGCAGTCCGCAGGGCAGGGGGCGTGGCCCCCGGGCGGACGCGCAAGCGCGAGGGCGCGACCCTAGGCGGACAGAGTGGCGGTCAGGGTGCGAACGGGGCAGACGGAAATCGGGGTGCGGGGCGCGGTGAGCTTGAGCTCTCCGGCGCGGCGGCCATAGGCGGACACGGGCTGGTACTACGGCCAGGGCCCCTGACTACGACGTCGGAATCAGAGGGGCAGGAGGATGGGAAACACGCGGTGCTCACCGCCGTTGCTGGGAAGGCCCGAGGGAGAGTCGGGGCGGCCGGAGACGGAGACGACGGGCGGCGGCCCGAGAAAGAAGTCGAGTTCGGGGCAGTGTCGTGGGGGCGTCCGGGTCCTCGTGGCTCGGCGTAGAAGGCTCAGGGAGGAGACGGGGAGGCGGTTGTGGACGGCGACGACATCGGGGACGAGCACGGTGGCCTCAGCGTCACGGTCAAGACGATGTCTTCGAGGGAGAGCGGACGGGGGCAACCGACTCACACGACTCGGTGGATTGGATGAGCAGGTCAGGGTGGACTGGGGTCTCGCCGACGAGGTGAGGGCCGACCGGTGGCCGCGGGAAGCGAGGTCATCGGCGACGTGCGCGCCGGCACTTCCTCCAGATCGGCAGAGGGGGAAGAGGTGGATCTGGGCGAGAGGGGCGAGGTGAGTGGGGAGGTGGGGAGACCGAGGAGGCACGGGGGGCGCCTTATCCCCTCCCGGCGTCGGCGCCAGTGAGGTGGTCCGAGGCAACCCGCCCCTGTAACGACCCGGTCGCCCGAACAGGGGAGGCGGGCGCAGCCAGGTGGGTCGGTTGGGCTGGCTAGGTGGGTGGCCAGTTGGGCCGAGGCCCAAGGGGAGCGGTGTTTCAATTTTCTTTTATTTATTTATTTTTTTGTTTTCACTAAGTTTTATTTTCCAGCAGCTTTTGCCTTTTCCTTTAATCACAATTGACTTTGCAAAAATATGCCACTGGCCAAAACAACTTCACAGAATTATTTTGCACTGCCACAAAAAAAAGATTATGAGACTTTTGAAATAGTTTGCAATTCTTATAAATTAAAAGGGCATTTAATTTAATTATTTTAGCCATAGTTTTAACTAGTTTAGGGCACTTAAACACCTCACAATAATGTTGGGTCACCACCATAATTGGTTATGGAATATTTGACACTCATTGAACACTTTAGTTTTCATGTTTGAGAAATTTGAATTTTAGACTTTAATCCGAATTTGAAATTTGGACTGGCTTAGAATCAAAGCGAGATTAGCAACAGTAACAATGATGACAAGGCATCATTAGAAGGGGATTACTGTAGCATGATTCTCGGGGTGTTACATGCAGGGACCAGCGACCCGCCAGGGGTAAACCGGGCAGTAGCTGCGCCTGGGACTTGGTCACCGGCTCAACCGCGCACAACTGACCCGCCCCGTCAGAATAATGTTTCACCACAGCACGTGCCGACACCGCTGGGTCATTACTCTAACCCTTTGGATAACATGATCACTGCGGCGTCTGGATTGGCGGCTCTCCCGGTCGAAGGCGAGTCGCCAGCTGCGGTTGAAACACGGAGGGCTAGAGAGCTTCTTCAGACAGCGTTCGTTCAGCAGGAGGCTTATTCTTATAGTTGTGAGAGGATCCACTCAACCCCTCGCCCAAGCCGAAGTTATAGCAGGCACATGGACTCCCCAGCAGTATCAAGCAGTGAGCAGCGTCGTAACCCGCCCCGTGGACATGACCCGCCCCGTAACACTCAGGCCCTGATGGATCAAGATAGAGCACGTCGGGAGGCTGAGCTGGCGGCTCAGTACGCGGCTCATCAACCATCTCCGGTTTATTCGACGACTTCGGTGGAGGCAGGTGTGACCTCTCAAAGCACGGGCGTACCATGTTTAGTACCGGCTCTGCGCAATGAGCGCCTGCACAAAGACTTCAAAGGACCTCGTAAAGTGCCTAACTATACAGTCGACTTACCCCCTGAGGCGTGGATTGAAAGTTACGAGATGGCCATGGAGCCGTTGGAGGTCAGCGGTGCTGCGTGTGCCAAGTACTTCACCATGATGCTGGATGGGATGGCCCGTACTTGGTTAAAGGGATTGCCTGCCAATTCAATTGGGTCGTGGGCCGAGTTAAAGGCCCGGTTTATCCAGGATCTTAAGGATATGTGCAAGCAACCCATGTCGATTGTGGATTTGGATGCCTGCGCCCAAGAAGAGGGCGAGTCAATGGCTCATTGGGTGCGTCGGGTCAAAGACATCTTGCACTCATCAGATAGCATCAATGCGGTTCAGCCGTCCTCATGTTAGAGAAAAATTGTCGTTTTTGCCTCTTAAATAGAAGCTCAGGCGGCTCAAGCGCCACTGCAATGACATGGGGGAACTGATGGCGGCTCTAATTAAATATGCCGACTCTGATAGTACCAAGGACCCCGAGTCTGATGATGAAAAGCCGGGAAAGGGAAAGAAGAGTGGCAACACTAAGGGCCAGCATTATAACCCGACGAGGCAGGGGGGCAACGGTAAACGCAAAGCTGATAATAATTTGGATTTTGTGGCCAATACAAAGACGCAGAACAATGGTCAGCGTCGTAAGGGAATGCCACCTCCTCGAGCAGGAGGATTAGGTATAAATCTGGAGTATCTGTTGAATCAGCCTTGTCCAAAGCATGGTTCACGGGAAAGGCCATCCATGCACCTTTGGAAGAACTGCCATATTATGAAGGAATTCAAAAATTCCGATTTATTCCAGAGTAATCATGGGCCGGGCGGTGGCTCAGGTTCTGGCGGCGGCTCAGGTTCCGGGTCACGGTAGCTGCGGTTCTAATTCCGGCTTCCAAGGCAATCAAGGAAATCAAGGCAATCAGGGTGGTTATCATCAACAGTCTGGTCAGGGAAGTCAACAACAGCCATCTGGGTATCAGAGTAACCCAAAGAAGTTGAATAGTGGACAGTACCACATCTTCACCACAAGTTTATGCAAGCGGGATCAGAAGCTCCATAAAAGGGTTGTGAACGCCGTTGAGCCGGTAGTTCCCCATTACTTGCGCTGGTCTGAGCCGCCTATTGTGTGGAGTCGTGAGGATCACCCTCCCCGGGTTGATAATCCGGGTCACTTGGCTTTGGTGGTGGCACCTCAGGTTGGAGGATAAAAATTCACTAAGGTACTCATGGATGGAGGTAGCAGCATCAATATCCTTTATTATGAAACCTTCCGTCGCATGGGGTTGACTGATAAAAATCTTAAGCCATCAAACACTGTCTTTCATGGTGTGGTGCCTGGTAAGTCAGCATACCCGGTTGGTAAAATAGCTCTGGACGTTGCATTTGGGGATGATCATGATTCCAGGTCTGAGACGTTGACCTTTGAAGTGGTGAATATCAAGAGCCCTTATCATGCTCTGTTTGGACGGCCGGCTTATGCTAAGTACATGGCAAGGCCTTGTCATGTTTATCTGCAGCTCAAGATGCCGGGTTATAAGGGAACCATCACGGTCCATGGAAGCCGGAAGATAGCTTTAGAGTGTGAAGAAGGTGACGCTGCTTATGCTGAGTCTGTATGTGCAACAGAGGAGTTGAAGTTTCATAAAGACAATGTTGACCCGGCAGATATGACATCTTTGAAAAAGCCAACTACGGAGCATGACCTGGTCTTGAAGTTTAAATCGGCAGATGACACCAAGCTAGTTGACTTCATTCCTGGTGATTCATCCAAGCAGTTCAGCATCAATTCTAATCTGGCTCAAAAATAGGAAAGCGCGCTCATTGAGTTCATCCGTGAGAACCGGGACATCTTTGCATGGAAACCTTCTGACATGCCAGGTGTACCGAGGGAACTCGCTGAGCACACTCTTAATATTGATCCAAAGTTTGAGCCGGTCAAGAAGTTTCTTCGTCATATTAATGAAGAGAGGCGTAACGCCATTGGTGAAGAAGTGGCCCGGCTCTTGGCGGCTGGGTTCATTGTTGAAGTTTTTCACCCTGAATGGCTGGCCAACCCGGTGTTGGTGCTTAAGAAGAACGACACTAGGCGTATGTGTGTGGATTATACGGATTTAAACAAGGGTTGTATGGCTGATCCTTTCGCTCTCCCTCGTATTGATCAAATTATTGATGCTACAGCGGGTTGTGAGCGTTTGAGTTTTTTGGATGCTTATTCTGGTTATCATCAGACCAAGATGGCAGTTAAGGACCAGGAGAAGATAGCTTTTATCACTCCCTTTGGAGCCTTCTGCTATGTGTCTATGCCTTTTGGGCTCAAGAGTGCCCACGCGACTTACCAGCGATGTGTGCAGAATTGTCTTCATAATCAGATTGGGCGCAATGTTCATGCTTATGTGGATGATATTGTGGTGAAATCCAGAAAGAAGGAAACCTTGATAGATGATTTAAAAGAGACCTTTGATAATCTCCGGGTCTACAAGATGATGCTTAACCCGACCAAGTGCGTTTTTGGTGTGCCGGTAGGCAAGCTATTGGGTTTTCTAGTTTCTAACAGAGGCATTGAAGCTAACCCGGAGAATATCAAGGCCATTACTTCCTTGGCTAAGCCGGCGTGTATCAATGATGTTCAACGACTGGCGGCTCGTATTGCGGCTCTAAGCCGGTTCATCAGCCAGTTGGGAGAGAAGGCTATCCCTCTCTATCAGATGATGAAAAAGACACATAACTTTGTCTGGGGTGTTGCTGCCAATCAAGCATTTGAAGATTTAAAGAAACAACTGGCTCAGTCGCCCGTTCTTGCTGCTCCTATTGATAAGGAGCCGTTGTTGTTGTATGTGGCCGCTAATGCCCAGGCTGTCAGCGTAGCTATTGTGGTGGAAAGGAAGGAGGCAGACAAGGAATATCCGGTTCAAAGGCCGGTTTACTACATCAGTGAGGTACTTATTGAGTCCAAGCAGAGGTATCCGCACTGGCAGAAGCTTGTATATGGGGTGTTCAAGGCCAGTCAGAACCTTAAGCAGTATTTTTTGGGTCATCCCATCACTGTGGTTAGTTCTGCTCCCTTAAAGGATATTATTCCAAACAGAGAAGCCACAGGTCGGGTAGCCAAGTGGGCCATTGAGCTTGGACCTCATGGTTTGAAGTATATGCCTCGCACGACCATCAAATCTCAGGCACTGGTGGATTTCATCAATGACTGGACAGAGTTGCAGATGCCTGAAGAGAAGCCGGATAACACATATTGGACTATTCACTTTGATGGGTCCAGGCAATTGGAGGGCTCGGGGGCTGGAGTTGTCTTAACTTCCCCCCGAGGTGATAAATTTTGTTATGTTCTCCGGATGATGTTCCCTTGCACTAACAATGCAGCTGAGTACGAGGCCTTGCTCCACGGTCTTCGGATGGCTAAGGAGATGAATTTAAGCCGGGTAATGTGTTTTGGTGACTCAGATCTGGTAGCCCAACAAGTCTCTGGTATTTGGGATTCCAAGGATCCACTCATGGCGGCTTATCGTCGAGAGGTGGATGCTATTACGGGTCACTTTAAGGGTTATCAAGTTGAACATGTTGATCGCAGGAAAAATGAGGTGGCTGATGCTTTAAGCCGGTTGGGATCCCAGCGTAAGCCGGTACCACCTAATACTTTCCTGGATATCCTGCATAACCCTTCTGTCAAATTACCTACAAAGGAGGATCTCGCTACTCCTGATCCGGAGGAGCACTTGGTGGTGTATCTTCATGTAATTCCTGATTGGACAGTTCCATATTTGGCTTATATGACCCGGGGCGAGTTACCTGAGGATGAAAGTTTGGCCACGCAGATAACCCGGCGGTCCAAGTCAATGACCATTGTCAATGGAGAGCTACATCACCGCAATGTCACAGCGGCGTTTCAACGTTGTGTTTCTCCTGAAGAAGGCTGTGAGATTCTACGAGAAATTCATGAAGGAGATTGTGGCCATCATGTTGGCTCTAAATCTCTTTTAGCTAAGGCTTTTCGTCATGGATTTTATTGGCTGACGGCTCATGCTGATGCTGAGGATCTGGTCAGTAAATGTGAGGGATGTCAGAAATTTTCACGACGAACCCATGTGCCGGCTCAAGAATTGAGGATGATTCCAATTACTTGGCCATTTGCAGTCTGGGGGCTTGATATGATTGGGCCTTTCAAAAGGTCCAAGGATAAAAAGACGCACCTCTTGGTGGCGGTTGACAAATTTACAAAGTGGGTTGAGGCAGAGCCGGTCAGTAAATGTGACGCGGCGACGGCGGTTCAATTCATTAAAAAGGTGGTTTTCCGTTTTTTGATTTCCCCACAGTATTATAACTAATAATGGCACTAATCTCTACAAGGGTGTTATGAAAGAATTTTGTCAACGGGAGCATATCTTGCTTGATGTGTCATGCGTGGCTCAACCCCAATCTAACGGTCAAGCTGAGAGAGCCAATCAAGAGATCCTGAGCGGCATAAAGCCCCGGCTTATGGTTCCCCTACAGAGGACGACGGGTTGTTGGGTGGAGGAGTTACCTTCCGTGCTATGGAGCATTAATACCACCCCCAACCGGTCTGCAGGTTACACGCCTTTCTTCATGGTTTACGGAGCAGAAGCGGTTCTCCCTAGTGACATCCGTCACGACTCGCCTCGCGTGGCGGCTTATGTTGAAGCTGACAATGAGAAAGCACGTCAGGAAGCACTTGACCTGTTAGATGAGGAGCGTGACATCGCGGCGGCTCGTTCGGCGATTTACCAGCAAGATCTGCGCCGCTATCATAGCCGCCGGGTTAAAACCAGAACTTTTCAAGAAGGCGACCTGGTGCTCCGGCTTATCCAGGATCAATCTGATATGCACAAGTTATGCCCGCCTTGGGAAGGACCTTTTGTGGTTAGTAAAAATCTGAACAATGGATCATACTACCTTATCGATGTTCGAGAGCACAAGGAGTCATGTAAGTCGAAGGAGGAGACCCGCCGGTCATGGAATATTGCTCATCTTCGGCCTTACTATACCTGAGCCACTAGTTCTTCTTATGTACATATTTTAAAAATGTATATATTATGATTAATATAATAAAGCCGACATCCCTGATAAAGCAGGGCCTCTGTCGTTTTTATCATCAAGAATAATGAGTCTTTTTATTACCAAAAGGTCACTAGGCTTCCTATTCAAACATAGGTGTATTGATTCGGTGCAACACCGTTTTTTACAAATCACTTGGGGGCTTCCTGTTCAAACATAGGTGTATTCACCAAAGAGAACATAGCGTTACTACCCTCTTGGTAATTCGGCTATCAAGCCAATATGATAATTGCATAAGAGCACAACTCTGGTTATCTTGGTAATTCGGCTATCAAGCCAATATGATATATTCATAAGAGCACAACTCTGGTTACCTTGATAATTCGACTATCAAGCCAATATGAGAATTTCATGAGAGCACAGCTCTGATTACCTTGATAATTCGGCTATCAAGCCAATATGAAACTTTCATGAGAGCACATCTCTGATTACCTTGGGATTTCGGCTATCAAGCCAGTCTTATAACTTGGAGGCTTAATGACTGGGTTACAAATACCAAAGAGAGTCTGTTGCATAGCACAACTCAAACATAGGTATATGATGAACCAGCAGCATATGATATGATAAGCACATTATAAGTACTTGGGAGTATCATCTCCTAAGTTTTGGGTTATTACCCTTACGGCATTGGTATGGTAAGCCGGCAGTATCCAATCATATATCACAGGTATGATATTGTTGAGTATATTTAATCATGACTAAACTAGCCCTGGTTATGAACTGTTTTAAGTCGGCAGTGGTTTCATATAAGGTATTATGACCCGCATGCGGTAAATCGCCAGGGCATTTGTGATTTACTTGTGTGCAGGATAATATTACATCTCATCTGCAGAAGTTGGCGTTATAATAAATATAAGACGATAGTTTTCAAATGACGGCTTAAACGGTGTTGGGCAAAACACAAACGTGCTCGATGGCACGACAGAGCAAAGTTTCACTAGCCTGTTACATGACTCAGTGAGCCCAAAAGATCAAATGTTTTTAGAAAGCTCAAGTGTTTGAACCACCCAGCGGATCAATCTTCTTGGTCTTGATGGCTTGAAGCTTATGGATCATCCTTCTCAGGTTCTTCGTCCTCCACTTTCTGGAAGTTGGGTGATGACCAGTCAATGCCACGCATGGCTTGGAATTCAGCTTCATCATCTATCAGGTGAGATGGATCAACTTCAGGAGCGAAAGTATGCTTACGGATTGGGGGAATATGATCCATCACTTTGTAAGCCGGCGTGGACATCTTCTGATTTTTTGCATCATAAGCCGGTTGATATTTTGATATATTTGTCTCATCAGCAATCAAAGTCGCCAGAGGACGTATTTCCTTCACACAGGCAACAAAATCTTTCTGGTCAAAAGAAGTGCCATCCTGTTTTAAGCTTGGATAACCAGTAGCTACCTCGGCCGGGTCTAGCTCTGGTAACCATGCCTTTGCACGGCTCAAGGCCGTCACGGCACCGGCTCTTGCACATGACCGTTTTATCTCTTGAATCCTTGCGGGAAGAATTGAAAAAAATTTCAAGACGTCACTCAGCAGAGTGGGTCCTTGATTTGTTGGAGAAAATATGGCTAATGTGCGCTGATTTCCGGTATATAGCCGTTCAACAAGCGTATATACAGCTTTAAGTTTTACCAGCGTGTCTTGATTACGGTTGATGCTCCTTGGACCTGTGTAAATAATCATGTAGTCATCAGTGGCGGTTTATGATATAAGAAGAAGAGATTTAATTTTGATGCTGGTAAGGCGGCTCACCAAAGATAGCAGACACCTTCTGGGACACACGGTGTTTTAAACCGGTAAGCTCAGTGGTCATCTTTTGAAGTTCAGCTTCTGCTTTTTCGTCCCGCTGCATTAGAGCAGTTCTCTCCTCAGCCTGGGTGGCCCTTTCAGCATCAAAGTTGGTCTTCAGTTTTTCCGTTTCAGCCACGCTAAATTTGAACTTTGAATCTTCCTTCCGGGTCTCCGATTCTTGATTCTTCAGCTGGGTCTTGGCACGTCCAGTTGAGATTGAAGTTGAGCAGTGGCATCCTGTACAGGCACAGATTGGCAGTTACATTTATATCAGAGCATAGGAGTATAAGTCCCAAGCCTTTTGCAAGCAATAACACTTGGCACTTGGGGGCTAATGTGTATCAAAAATATTCTGCATACAACGGGTTATCTGGCTAAAGTCCCAAGCACTTTGCAAGCAAGAGTACTTAGCACTTGGGGGCTAATGCATATTTGCTCGTGTTTCATTACTACTTTATGATGACCCGGTTGTGATACAGACAACCACATCCGGCTCATGGAGGCTACACAAGGCTTTTGTTAAAGATGCTTTATACTCATGGCTATTCTAAGTCTACAGTCTATTCTATTCTATTTTACACAGTAGACTTGGGGGCTGACAGGATATGTTTACTTTATTTAAGCTGGAATTCATACCTCGTATTTCTGGTGCATCTGTCTCACCATGTCAATTTCAACATCGCGGCTGGTGTGAATTTGGTTCAGATAACTAGATAATACTTCACTGGCACTTAGTTGAGAATAATCAGCAATGTCAAATCTCACTTTCCTTTTCTCAATAAACTCCTGTTTGGCGGAGTGCTTAGCCAAGACAGTTGGATTTCCCGGCTCTTTGAAGCTGCTGCCAGTAATCAAAACTCTTCACTATGCTCTTCTGGCGGCTTAAGTGGGCTTGAAGATTCAGTGTTCAAAGGATTGATATTTGTCTGGTCGCTGGAGGGGTTAGGAATCTCTAGTGGAACATCCTGGACAGGCTCGTCAGGTTGTAACACGGAGGTATCAGATGCTGGAATTTGTTGTTCCGGTTCAAGAACTTTGGGATCTTCAACCGGTTTATTCATCTTCGCCTTCTTGTTTGGCTTAGCCTTTCCACTGCATGGATTATGAGAAGTTAGTACAAATATAAGAGCCCACGGAGGTTACAAATAAATAAGTGATTATTATTACCCAGGGGCAGTTTTGAAAGCCGGCAGTTGGGTCTGTGATGAGTCGCCAGAAGAAGAATGAGAAGCCTCCTGATAGGGTAAATCAGGAGAAATAAGTGGCTACTGGAGTATGAGACCCGCCAGCGGATAAAAAAAGTTTAAATTCACAAAGACCTCATTTCGACGTTTCCATGGAGCTGGAGTATTTGGTAAGCCAGAGGATAATTCTTCACCTCCGCTGGTCCGAGTCTGTCGCCGGTTCTCGTGCTCCTGTTGCTTCAAAAGAAAGTGAGGATCCAAATGAGCTAAAGGGTGTGAAAAGCTTACTTTCCGGGTTACCCGTCGAAATTTCTATCTTGGCAAAGGCTCTGAGTCGGAGGAAACAAGCATTACCTCTTCTTTAATTGCTTGGCTGGCCCCCGTGTCATCCTGATAATAATTAGTGTTAATAAGATGATTGAAAAAGGAGCCAAGGGAGTCAGGGCTACCTCCGACTCAGAACTGTCGTCCAGTTCAAACATATTGGAAGCACTTGGTTTCTTCTTATTTTTCTTGCGGGATTTCTTGGCAGCTTTCTTGGTAGCCCTGGCCTTCTTGGCAGCTTCATAATCATATTTTTCCTTCCAAAAATCAGATTTAGCCTGTGAGAGTCAGCAAAGTTGAAGTTAATAGAATATTTGAATGATGACTTAAAAGTAAAGAAAGTTAGAGAGTCACATCCGGTGGCGGGTTAAGTTTGCAGAAAGGGTTCAGACCCACTTTGCTGCAGTCTTCTGGATCTTCATTCAGAAGGGTTCTTGTCATTTTGGTGATTGCCTCTTCAGTCAAACACACAGAGTTGTGGCGCAGTGGATCTTTTATGTCACCCGTATAAGTGCACATTAAGCCTGATCGACGGCTCAAAGGTATGATCCGCCAGGCAACCCAACACCGAATCAAGTCAATGCCAGTTAAACCATTACCCAGCAGAGCCTAAACCTTCGCAATGGTGGGGGCAAGTTTTTTACGTTCTGCAGCAGTAAGGTTTTCAGGAAGTTGATGCTTCGGGTCAAGACGCTGGGCACGGTAAAACCATGTTTTGTTCCAATCTTTGGGGTGACTTGGCAAGTACGCATAAGGGAAGATAGCATCTCTTCTTCGTTGAATTGAGATTCCGCCAAGTTCCAAGATGGGTCCGTTCGTATACTCGTTTTAGCGGTTTAAATAAAAATATTCCCTAAAAAGTTCAACACTCGACTCCTCTTGAAGGTATACTTTGCAGAAGAGTTGAAAATTGCAGATATTTGACACGGAATTAGGTTCGATGTCTTGAGGATGGAGTTGAAAGAAGTGCAGAACATCTCGGAAAAATTTAGAGTCAGGCGGTGAGAAGCCCCGATTCATATGACCAGTAAAAACAATGACTTCGTCATCCTTTGGCTGAGGTTTTTCTTTGCCTGGATTAGGGGCGCGATAATGCATGACATTCTTCGCTGGCAAGTACCCGATTTTGACAAAATCTTTGAGTGTGTTCTCAGTGATAATGGAGGGAACCCAGTTACATGAAGTGACTGTTTTTGGCGGCATGGTGAAGAGCCTACAGGAAAGAAAAATTTTGCCGGTTCAAATTGATTCATTAAACCGGAAGTAAAAAAGCTACAGTATATATTCAGAATGGCGGCTTAAATGGGGCCTAATGGTATATGGATAATTGTAAACCGGTGATGTAAGCCACCATGACAGCAATGCAATTCAAGATCTGATAAAAGCAAACTTCTGCTAAGTATGGAGGCAAATAGGTTTCATAGATTGGAGCTATAAAATTGGATCTACAGCAATTCAGAGAAATGAAATAAAATATAAATCTAAGGTGGCGGCTGTCAGCGTTCTGGGAACGGGGGTCCCCAGAGTTGCCTGCCTGCGGCCCACGGCGTGGCTGCAATGCAGGCCTGTACGACCCATCTTCATTAGCGAGACATTCAAGATCCTCGCGAGGGGCAAGCCTCGCGGGGCAGACGACGCAAGACCTCCTCGGGAGAGGCCTCACCAGGCTGCCTCGCGAGGAGCAAAGAAATCAAGGCAGGGCAAACCTCGCGAGGCTCTCGTGACGTGAGCCATGACGATCAAGATCAGGCGGGCGCCAGGTGGGCGCCAGTGCGCGGAGTGTCCTATTTTCCTCTTTGGTGCTAAGGAGGCAAGCGCATGTGCAGAGTACCGAGGCATCAAGCAAAGGTTTCCATATCGGTGCAACGAGACCAAGACCAGCAGGACGGCAGGACGGAGGTCACCATGGAGCCCAAGACGGCGTCACCACCGGAGCCTTTCGCAGGTGAAGACCGCTTTTGTCAGGATAAGCTATACTAGCTGTCCCCTTTCAAATTGCCCGTTGTTGGCTCCCTTCCCGCTCAATATTTGGGGAGAGGACTAGGGCCTATATAAGTAGAACTAGCCACCACAGTAGGGGCATCGGATAACCCATTGAGCAGCATCTCACCGACACAGGTTTGTCGAACACAAGAACACCTCAACCTCAGGAGGCTGTTCTTCCCCTTGTACAATTCATCATCAGCCCAAGAGGCAATCCACCACACTAGAGTAGGGTATTACACCACAACGGTGGCCCGAACCAGCATAAATCTTGTGTCTTTTGTGTTGTGAGTTCGTCGAGTTCGTCCGCGAGATCTTAGCGAGCTAGGGCGTAGATCGGTAGGGAGGAAATCTCCGTGTGCACCCCAGTGTTCGAACCTTGAGGGTTTTGCCGGAACCCGTGATCCGACATTTGGCGCGCCAGGTATGGGTGCGCCGGAGCTTCCTTTCCATCGTCTCGCGTCCAGTTGCTCCGTCGCCTCCATGGCGGGCGCTCACCGTGCTCGTGCTGAGCACCGGGCTGCCCTAGCCACCCGCGTTGCTCAGATGGCTCCTATCGGTGGGCCACCTCGTTGTTCCCTGTCTCCTGCCGCCAACGCCGCCACCGGCCCGGTTGGGAACGAGCAGCAAGCGTCCTCACTGCACCCCTCGGTGCGGCGGGACGGCCGCACCGCCACTCCATCGGTGACCCCAGCTGGTTCCTCGTCCCATGCTCGTCGCGCTCCCATGGACGCACGGGCCGCGCTCCTCATGGCGCATGAGCTCCTGCGCTTCTGCCCGGTCGACGACCTCTACGAGGACTGGCTCGACCGCATCGCCGAGCTTGTCCGCGCCGCACGGGGTTCCCCTGCGCCGTCCCTCTCTCCGCCTCACCCTCCGCCGACTACTGGCGACGTAGCTCACGGAGCGCCTCCACCACCTCTGCCCCAAGACGGCACCCTGGCGCCAAGGCGCGCGGCCCCACGACGCGACCCGCCGCGTCCTGCGCCCACGCGCGAAGAAAGAAGCTGTCAAGAAGTCCCTCCGCCGCAAGAGAACGCTCCACCGCTCCTCGCACCACCGCGCCAGGATCGTCCGCCGTGGCAGGAACCCGCGCCGCTTGCTGTGGCGGCACGTGGGCATCAAGACCAAGCTCCACCTCCAAGACGGGCCTCGGCGACCACGGCCGGTTGCCGCGCCTTCACCCCCGAGCTGCGTAGCGTCGCCTGGCCGGGCAAGTTCAAGCCAGATCTGCCTCCTTGCTACAACGGCACCCCCGACCCTGTGGAGTTCCTGCAGCTCTATGAGCTGGGCATCGAGGTGGCCAACGGCAACGGGAAAGTCATGGCGAACTGGTTCCCTATGGCACTCAAAGACGACGCCTGTTCGTGGCTCCTGAACCTGCCTCCAGGCTCGATCTCCTCCTAGGGCGAGATGCGCGACCGCTTCGTCGCCAACTTCCAACACACTCGCGACCGCCCCCCGGCCACGGGTGACCTGCGCCGCGTCAAGCAACAACCAGGAGAGACCCTCCAGAAGTTCATCCAGCGCTTCAACAACATTCGTCTCAAGATCCCGAAGGTGACGGACGAGGCCATCATCTCCGCGTTCTCTGATGGCGTTCGTGACATCAAGATGAAAGAAGAGCTCGCTATCCACAAGGAGCTGTGCACATCCCAGGAGCTGTTCAACCTAGCAACCAAGTGTGCAAGAGCTAAGGAAGGGCGCCTCTCCCTCCTCGAGCTGGAAGCTGCGGACCCAGAGGAGAAGAAAGCCAAGGCCAAGGACATGAAGCGCAAGGGAGCAGCCGTGCTCGCAGCGGAGCCGGACACCAAGCGAGGCAGAGACCAGCCCGAGTCATCCAAGAGCAGCCGACCGTTCTGCGCCTTTCACAACCTGAATACCCACAACACCAGCGACTGTCAAGAGCTGAGAGCCATTCGTGAAGGACGCTTCAGTCGACGCCCCGAGCACGGCGACCGGGGCTACGGCCGAGGAGGAGGACGTGGTGGCGGGCGCTGGGACGACCGTGGCCCGCGCCAGGAGTGGCGCGACCGGCTTCGTGAGGACCGCTAGCAAGATCATCCTCGCGAGGGCGCCTGGAGGGACCAGTCTCGCGAGGATCGTCCTCAAGGCAACGCCGGTCTTCCCCCTCTACCGCCACCACCAAGAAGGAATGACGACCACCATCAGGACGAGGGGGCTGGGGGCTTCCAGGAGCCACGCGCTATCGCCTGCATCTTGGGCGGAGCTCAGGCCCCAGCCTCGCAGCGCATCTTCAAACAGTTTGCTCGTGAAGTTAATGCAGTCCTCCCCAAGCTTGAGGCCACGCGCCCGCTCAGGTGGTCCCAGTGCGCCATCACCTTCAACTCGACAGATCAGCTCAAGTGTGCAGCGACCGCTGGCGCCCTCCCGCTTTGTTCACCAGTCATCAGCAACGTGCAAGTTACCAAGACCCTCATCGACGGCGGCGCAGGGCTCAAAGTCCTGTCCGTCGACACATTCGACAACCTCCAAGTCCCATATGACCAGCTTCAGCCTACCAAGCCTTTCTCAGGAGTGACCGACGGTTCCACCACGCCGATAGGGCAGATCCGCCTCCCTGTCACCTTCGGAGAATGCAAGAACTACCGCACCGAGCTCATCGACTTCGACGTCGCGCACATCCGTTTGCCATACAACGCCATCCTCGGGTATCCAGCCCTCGCCAAGTTCATGGCGGTGACCCATCACGGCTACAATGTCCTCAAGATGCCGGGAAGTGGCGGAATCATCACGGTCCCGTGCGAAGAAAGAGACGCGGTGTGCTCCCTCGAGCGTGCCTTCCAAGCTGCAGCAATCGACGACCCCGACAGCAAGGGCGAGGGCCCTCCTGAGGCCATCCCCAAGAAGAAGAAGAAGTTGTGTCGTGCAGGATCTCAGGAGGATGGCGTCGTAACTGGAACCTCGTCAGGATCAGCGCCCGTTCCAGGGGCGCCTCCCTCCATCACATAGGAAGGCACGCCCAGCGCCCTCCTCGGGCAGGGCTCGGGGGCTCTCTTCTGGAGGGCCTCAGACCTTGCCAACCTCACGAGGGAGGCGCTTGGGCACCACTTGGAGGCGTGCTTCACGGCACGTTTCCCTCAGGAGGTCACAAGGCAAGGAGCGCCCACCGCTCAGGAGTTCATCACCAAGACCACTCAGGAACTGCAAGACGCAAGGGCCATGCACGGAGACCGCCGCTCACGAGGCGCAGCTCCCCATCCAGGCAAGGATGTCGGGCTGCGCGTCTGCATCAACATCCCAGGGCTCAACAGGGCCGCATCTCATGAGCCTTTCTGGCCTTTGCGCGTGGGCCGTTGCGAGGGTCCACCACACAGCTACGTTCGCATGCCTTTCGTCCTGCCGAGCGTGTCATCAGCCTATCAGCGAAACCTGCGGCGTGTCCTGACGGCTCAGGAGGCCAGGCACCACGCCGTCCTGGCAGAGATGGAGACGGTCCTCAGGGAACCACCTGAGCCCCCAGAGCCTCCCGAGGCTTAGGGCCCCGGTGGCTCGTGAGGAGCAATCCCTTCACCGCGTACCTTCAGCTGCCCCGACAACCCTTCATCAACAGAACCAGGTGACATTTTCCAAGTTCATTCAGCTTGGAGCGCCCCTCGGGCTGCATCATCCCAGGCCGCGTGGGTTCGACCCTGTGGCATGTGTCCCTTTTTCTTTATGTCTTTAGCTTACCTTGTTGGGAGCGCCCCTTGGGCTGCATCATCCCCAAGCCGCTCGGGCCTGACCCAGTGGCGTGTATCTTCCATGCAATTACTTAAGCCTGATGCTTTCATGTCTAACCTATCTACACCGTCACCTGCCTGACTATCGCCTCCCACGGAGGCCGCTCACGCCGGCACGGCGCTTGTGCATGGGTCCGTCCCTGCAACGTCGACAAATCTGAGCGGCCGAGCTCTGGCTCGCGGCACGCCCTGCGCACGTCACCTCACCAGGCCCTCCTTGTGCTGGTTCGCAGGGATCTCACGAGGAGGATAGCAGGCGGCACCGCGAGCTTCCTCTTCTCCCATGCAATCCGCTTGCGCGTTAAAAGGGGGCTCCTGAGAATCGGGACTCAGGAGCACTTACTGGCTCTCCAGCCCTCACTCCCTGGCCTTGACCACGGCATGGTGACCTGGCATACCAGCGGCGGCTGAGCTCGCTCGAGGGCCGGGACCTAAGGACGTAGAGCACTAAGGAGAACATGGGAGAAGGGAGACTTGTATGGGCCTAGCCTAGCTACGCTGTGGATGTCCGCGCACCAACCTGACGCATCACAAGGCATCGACCCCAAACCACCAAGATAAGTCTCGCGCTCAGATTGGCTAATCGTTGGAGCCTAAGGGTCACACTCGCCGCAGCCCTGTTGCGGCCACGCCACCAACCTTTATTGGCTTGCCATAGCTGCTTGAGCGCTAAAGGGGACCTCCTGAGCATCGCGCCTCAGGGGCTCTTACTGGACCTCGGGCGGCTCACCTCCTGGCCTTGACCACGGCATGCAACCTGGCATACCAGCGACGGCTGCAGCCTGCATGGGGACGGAGACCTGTCAGCGTAGAGCAACAAGCTATCGCGAAGTTGGAAAGGGGAGACCGAGCCTTAACAGGATATGCGTTGGCAGATTTTCATACTAAGGAAGATATACACAAAAGACATCACAGACCCTTACACGCCCCAACGGGGCACTTCTTGGTTCCGCGCAGGGAACAATGAAGGCGAGCACTGTCTGCGCCAGTCTTTTGTCAAGTTGGCCAGTTGCCGAGGCAGCGTGGGGAAGCGGAGAAGCCCACGTCCAATCAACCGCCACGCGTCGACCAAGGCCGCAGGCTTTTGGGGCCTGCAGCGCTCCGCGCTTGACCTTTGGCTTTGCCTCGAAGCCAAGCCCGAGCGCGCCTTAGGCCCGGGGGCTACTATCGGTGTTCTGGGAACGGGGGTCCCCAGACTTGCCTGCCTGTGGCCCACGGCGTGGCTGCGCTGCAGGCCTGTACGACCCATCTTCATCAGCGAGACATTCAAGACCCTCGCGAGAGGCCAAGCCTCGCGGGGCAGACGACACAAGACCTCCTTGGGAGCGGCCTCACCAGGCTGCCTCGCGAGGAGCGGAGAAATCAAGGCAGAGCAAACCTCGCGAGGCTCTCGTGACGTGAGCCATGACGATCAAGATCAGGCGGGTGCCAGCGCACGCAGTGTCCTATTTTCCTCTTTGGTGCTAAGGAGGCAAGCGCAGGTGTAGAGTACCGAGGCATCAAGCAAATGTTTCCATATCGGTGCAACGAGACCAAGACCAGCAGGACGGCAGGATGGAGGTTACCATGGATCCCAAGACGGCGTCACCGCCACAGCCTTTTGCAGGTGAAGACCACTTTTGTCAGGATAAGCTGTACTACCACAGTAGGGGCATCGGATAACCCATTGAGCAGCATCTCACCCACACAAGTTCGTCGAACACAAGAACACCTCAACCTCAGGAGGCTGTTCTTCCCCTCGTACTGTTCATCATCAGCCCAAGAGGCAATCCACCACACTGGAGTAGGGTATTACACTATAACATTGGCCCGAACCAGTATAAATCTTGTGTCTTTTGTGTTGTGAGTTCGTCGAGTTCGTCCGCGAGATCTTAGCGAGCTAGGGCGTAGATCAGTAGGGAGGAAATCTCCGTGTGCACCCCAGTGTTCGAACCTTGAGGGTTTTGCCGGAACCCGTGATTCGACAGCGGCAGCAGAAAAGTGGAGATGCCCAGATGAGATCTGTTGCGATGAGGATATATTCTGGTATTAAAAAAACAAGTACTAAAACTGCTACCGCACAAGATTTGTGTCATTTTCAGATCAAAAATGTGAAATCTAGGAAAGAGAAGAAGGAACGGTGATGAACACCGATGAACAGAGAAATCCTAAGGCAGATCTATAAAGAGGATAAGTGAATTCTTACCGGCGCTGATGAACAGCGGTGGGGCGCCGCGATGATCTGGTTCGTTCAGGGTGATGCAGCGGTCGGAGTTGAGGCAGTGGACGGAGATCGACGGTGGCGGAGCTCGGGCGCGCTGGAGCGTTGCGAGGAAGAAGATGAGGAGAAGAAGGGGGAAAATGAAAAGGCCATCCGGCCCTATTTATAAGGAAAGGGATAACAGGTGGGCGCCAAAAATGATTATCTAGCTAGTCCGACACCTCGATTTTCGGGATGGTTATTAAAGATAAGGATTTGTTAGATGTGTTGGGCATTGTGCGAAAGTAATAGAAGATGATGTCATGACGGATTTCTGTAATTCCAGGAGGTGATGTCATGGCGGGTAACAATATCTTGTGAGGGTAAGTGAAGAAGGTTTTTTATAAGTGTTGAAGATTGACATGAACAAGTTCAAATCAACCTGGGGCCTAATGTTGGGGATATAACTATTGGGTTAACCCGCCTAGAAGGGGCCGGGTTAGGTTAAGGCGGTCCATCAAGATGAAGCCCATAAAGATGTTTAAGGTAGCGGTTCAATATGAAGACTCGCTTAAAGGCCCAGAGCCCAGAGGCGGCTTAAAGCCCATAAGGGTAAACCGCCATGTATGTATGACTTGTATTATAAGGCATGTATATTTGGTCACCGAGCCGGACTCTATGTTATGAGCCGGTCGGGACTCTGTAGGCTGCAGAGCATCAACCTATGTATATAAAGGGATGACCCGGCGGCGGTTTAGGGCAAGAGAGAAGAGATCGAAAGCTAGGTCAAGCGTATTCGCTCTCTGGTAATCGAGACATAAGCAATACCACCTCAAACTGGATTAGGCCTTTACCTTCACCGCAAGGTGCCGAACCAGTATAAACTCCTGTGTCCTTTGTCCTGTTTAACCCCTTTAAGTTAACCTAGCTGCGATGGCTCCACGACTAAGTCCTCACACTAGGACATCTGCCGTGACAATCATCCCACGACAGCTATGGCGGACAATACCGGCAGAGAAGGAGAAGAGGCCCTGTTCGAGATCATATGCTCCCCTCACCGGCTAGATGATCACAATGAAGAATATGACGGCTCTCAATATCTGAACAATACCGGGAAGGGTTATATGATATTCGATCAAGACGACCGAATTGATGAAGTCCAGAACTATGATGATCTTGAAATAGCAAATACCGGTGAGGTATATTTATAGAAGTAGGCATCTGGTGATCATAACATGTTTTAAATGATTATATA
>LR880972.1:99014735-99032637 GCA_904067115.1 Aegilops sharonensis | reverse complement strand
ATCTTTCTTCTTTCAGCCCTCCGGATCGAGCAAATCGTCTGCAGGCAGCAGGACAGTGCGAGGCCCGGCCAAAAAGTTGAAGGATGGTGTAAAGTGCAACATGGATGCCATCAAACCTAATGGCGAACCAAGTGAGCCTAAGAAGAACGCGGGAAAGTTTGTTCGTCAGTGCGGAGTTCCTGTGAAGGACCAAATCCCGATCTCCACTCAAGAATGGAAAAAGCCAGCAAAGGAACGTCCAGGTCTTACTTTTATTGACCAAAGAGCAAAAGATCTGCTTTGGGAATCTCTCATGTCACATTTCACCCTACTAGATCATTTCACAGATGCAGATGTGCATAAAGTCAAGGACGCTGCTCTTAGGAAGATGGCGGTTGCATTCAACAACCACAAGAAAACTATATGGGCCAAGTACATCGAAGGAGGAAAGAAGACTCCAGAATTCACGGGAACACTGGAGAAGCAAAGAGATCACTGGTCCGCTTTCGTGAAATTCAAGGAATCGGAATTAGCTAAGGAACAGTCGAGAATAAACAAGATCAATGCCGCGAAAAAGGAGCATTACCATAAGATGGGGCTAGGTGGCTACGCGGTGGCCCGGCCTAAGTGGGATAAGGCTGAGCAAAGAGATGGTGGATGCAAGGGTCATTCCAGTTACATTGAGCTGGCCCCCCACGTGCAGGAGTTGGTTCTATGCGCATGGGGGGACGTTGGACCCAAAGACAAGCCAGGTTTTGGAAATGGCAAGTCTTAAAGGAGCCGACCTCAAAATACGTGTTGCAACAGAAGAGGCTCGAACGGGGGTGTTCACGCCCAATAGAGAGAACGACGAGCTTACGCGCTCCCCGGTAAATCCTGAACACCCGGGAAGAACAAGAGGCAAAGGCGTTGTTCCGTGGTATGAGGGGTTTGAGGACTGGAACACCGACTACAGAAGTCGTGCGAGAAAGAAGAAGAGGAAGCTGGAGGAGGATCATAGGAAGGAGGAAGCAGAACGCCTTCAAGGCCTAAATTCAGCGCACGCGGAGTTGGCACTCCAATTCCAGCGGCAGCAGCAACAGATCGACTCACTTAGTCAGGAAAGGGGGTCTCAGCAGCGGCAGCAGCTAGCGGATCCAGCATTGGATAGCACCGTCCCATCCATGCCGAGAAGCAGCGTGGGTTCCGCCCCGGGCGATGAGGCACTGCTGGATAGATACCCTGTGGATGACATCATGGATAACACTGATTGTGATCTACACTTCAAAATAAAGAACATATCCATGAAGGTGCCGGACGCCTTTGCTTATACAAATCCCCCTGAAGCAACCTTCCATTGCAACCCGATTCCAGCTGCCTATGCTCGTATCGTGGTTGATGAAGTGGTGGCACAATATTCGGGGCTAGAGCTTCACATTCCTGGAGGTGACGACGAGCACACACTGGGAGAGGCCATTGAAGAAAGGATTGCATCATCCTTCCAAGGCCACCGACACCGCGTCAGCCGACTCCTCCTCGAAGTCTGCCACCACGTCAGCAGACTCCCGCTCCTCCAAGTCATCAGCCACCGCCTCAGCAGAGTCCTGCTCCTTCAAGTCCGCCAACGCGTCAGGCCACTCCTCCTCCTCCAAGTCCGGCATCGCGACAGCCCACTCCTCCTCCTCCAAGTCAGACAACGCGTCAGCCCACTCGTCCTCCTCCAGGTCAGGCACCGCGTCAGCCGTCTCCGCCGCCTCAGCAGGCTCCGCCGCCTAAGCAATAGCGGAAGATAGCCGCCGCAGCTATGGCATCTAGCGCTACAAGTACAGGAGGCAAGAGATACCAATTTGGTCCAAGCCTCGCGCCTCTTCCGCAGAGGCCTTATGACATGACCGACGAGGAAAATGAAGCCGAATGCAGGGCCCAATTGGACGCCCATTTTGGACCGAAACCGCCATCGCCGCCAAAGGAGAAAGTTTGTGTGCATATCATTGGCCACTTTATTCGTATGGCTCAACCACCAGCTACCAAGCCTGTTGACTCAGACTATGAGCGCCAAATCAGGAAGGCATATCAAGCACAAAAAAAGGAGTCGAGCTCGAGCTCCAGCCAAGCAGCTGCCAAAAAAAGCGGGAAAACTGTTCCCAGCTGGGAGAACGGGCTGTGCAATCGATCCCCCGCTCATTCTACCAACACATGCGAGTACCGGCGCCGATCAGCTGGTAATAACCGACCCTCATAGAAGGATGGCTGAAGAGGTCGGTTTCACTGTTTATCAAATCCTAGAGATCGAGCCATGGATACGATTAGAGAGGAGGACATAAAACGGAAATATGCCCACGGCAAGCCTATGGTGAAGCCTGAGGAGGTCAAGCTTCTATCAACGAGAATGTATCAATTGCATGAATGGTACATGAAAGAAGCCAAGACTACCGATCGAGAGTCCCTCATGGTGAAAGTAACTAAAGACTATTACTACCATGGAAATGATCTGTGGGTTGAGTTTCAAGAAATGTTTCAGTTATTCAATCAAGACGCACTCGACAAATCTATCGCCAGTTGCTATTTTTTGTAAGTGGTTTCTTTCTGTAATTAATTTAATTCTCTAGCTAGCTGTAGTGCTCGTTCTATTCATTACCTGTAATTATCCTCACTATATTCTCTTCTGTGGTATTATGCATAATGAAGATGTTTGAAATGAAAAAAGCTGGACGCTATGGCATTGGGTTCGTTGACCCAAATATCATTAATGAAAAGACATCGTCACAAGAATATGATCGACCATACACAGAGAAAAGCTTGCTAGAGTTCTTGAAGCGCCTAAATGCATGTCCAGGAATACTACTTCCTTACAACTTCGAGTGAGTCACACTGTCTTGTACTACAAATTTTGTTTTTGCTTACTAGTTAGATGTTAATAAGTGTATAGGGTTTAGGGTAGTTGATGAGTTATGCACATGCCCGCTTAATTATACATGCAAACGTGTGCGCATGCAGTTTCCAGTGGATCTTGTTAATCATTGAAGTTGACGAGAGAAAAGTTCAAGTACTGGACTCACTAGAAAAAGCTAGTGACTACGAAATCGTGAAGGGGATGGTCAACAGGTAATTTCAATCATTATCGAACTATATGGCGGCCTCTTTAGTTCGTTATTTCCTGATATCAACTAATTAATAACTCCTTTATTCATTTTCTTTGCCGGCGGGCAGGGCTTGGCAAAAGTTCATCAAATGGGTTGATGGCTATGGAAAAAAGAGCTGAAATGGATCCCACTCAAGGTAATTAATTAAGTAGCTAGTACCAGCTAGCTACCATCTCTTTAATTCTAGTTTCAATACCATTAATTATCATGCTTAACTAATTATTATCGAATTGAATTCTATTCTCGTAAAGGCCCTGAAGCAGGCACCGGGACTGATTTATGTGCATTCTACGTTTGCGAGAACATTCGCGTGATGACTACCGAAAGGAAGAGAACTGATAGAGACCAATGGGTACGTTTGCTAGAACACTATTCACAATTTTTACATCATTATCTAATATATATATATACAAACAACTAATAATACATGTATATTTTGATCTCTTCTTTAAAGATGAAGGACATGCGGAATTAGCTCCTACCGGAGGCTTGCGTACGAGCACTTCAAGAGGAAATAGCGGGATTTTTGCTCGACCAGGTCATAGATCCCAAAGGAGAATTCCATTACCCGATACCGCAGTAATGCCTTCATGTAATGATGTGCAAATTGTAGGAGAAATTGTATATATACATGTGTATGTGTGAATGGTGGTGCGAGACATTCGATGATATATGATCGGTTCTACGAGAAATTCTATTTATATATATGCATAACGTGTATAATATGTAGTATTGTAAAATACCAACAAATGGAAAAAAATATAAAACACAAAATTAAAGGAAAAATAAATCATAAAACCAATCATATTACCGGTTGGTGTTACCAACCGGTACTAAAGGTCTCCCAACCCCAGCGTTGGCTCGTGCCACGTGGTTCCCCTTTAGTGGCGGTTTGTGTTGAACCGGTACTAAAGGGGGGAGGACCTTTAGTCCCCACCCTTACAAACCGGCGCTATAGCCCGGTTCTGCACTAGTGAGACGATCCCTTTTTAAATGTTATAAGAGCGATACGAGCACTCCAAGAAATCTAGACGAGTTGACGATAGTTCTTACGGATGACCAAACTAATGTCAATTCAGGAAGATGATGGTCATACTCCTACAGAAGATGATGTTGACATCAACATGGATGATACCAATCGTGATGTTCCATCTACGGGCAGAATCTCCTAGTGTTGATGAGGAACCGGTTATTACTATGGATATTTATGATCCAAGCAATTTGGGTAGTCTTGATAACAAAGCAAGGGACATATTAGTGGAAAAGAGGCCTAAAAGGGAAGAAAAAAACACTAAATATCCGTTAGATGAAACTTCACGACATTTTTCGTATAGCCATTACTCAAGAAAAATGAGCAATTGGGAGATGTGTGATAGGAGATGGTTAGTTTTTTGAAAACACAAAAAGAAGTGTTTTGTTTTTGTTGTAAGCTTTTCAATTCCGATAAATGCAAGATTGCATTGGGGCATTATGAGTTTTGTGATTGGCGGCATATTAGTGAGAGACTGGGCAAACATGAAGCTAGTGTCGACCACATTACCAACATGAACTCTTGGAATGAACTGAAAATTAGACTGAGCAAACATGAAACAATTGACAAAGAAGTGTTACAACAACAAATCACAAAGATGAAGGAACGCATAAGGCAAGTTTTATTAAGAATAGTTGCCATTGTGAAATTTCTTGGTAAATGCAATTTGGATTTTAAAGGATCTAGTGAGCAACTTTATGATGATTCCAATGGCAATTTCTTATCTTGTGTGGAGATGGTTGCAGAATTTTGATTTGGTAATGCAAGATCATCTTATGCGTACTAAAAAAAGATATCCATTACCATTATCTTAGCCATATTATTAGGGATGAGTTGATTTCTCTTATGGCTGCTGACGTTAGAAATTCTATCATCAAGATTGTCAAAGTGGCCAAATATTTCACTGTTATCCTAGATTGTAGCCCGAACGTGAGTCATCAAAAACAATATGAGTTTGTTGGTTCGATGTGTTCATATGTCTGATGAAAAATACAAATTGTGGAGTACTTTCTTCGTTCTTTTGTAGTGGACGACACATTTGGTTTGGGAATTTTTAATGTATTGGTTGATTCTATGAAGTCCTTCGATCTTAATATTGATGACATTAGGGGCCAAGATATGAAAATGGATCTAACAAGAAAGGAAAATACAAAGGGATGTGAAGTCGTTGCTTGAGGTAAGTCCAAGAGCTTTGTATATGCCATGTGCTTGCCACAGTCTCAATCTCACTCTTTGTGATATGGCTAAATCTTGTGGTAAAGTTGTTTCGTTTTGTGGAATTGTGCAACGAATATATGTAATATTTAGTGGTTCTACCAAAAGATGGAAAAAATTTGTTATCCATGTGAAAGATCTAACTGTGAAATCTTTGAGCAATACTCGCTTGGATAGTCGGATCAAAAGTATTAAAGCAATTAAATTTCAAGCTCCTAATGAGATACACTCTACTTTGGGTTCGGTACCACTATCTTCACTTAACTCAAGTAGAGTTGATCTTATGTTAGGAGCTTGAAATCTAATTGCTTTAACACTTTTGATTCGACTCTCCCAGCAAGTATTGCTCAAAGATTTCAGAGTTAAATATTTCACATGGCTAACAAAAACGTTCCATCTTTTGGTAAAACCACTAAATAGTACATATATTTGTTGCACAATTCCAAAAAAAATAAACAACTTTATCACAAGATTTGTCCATATCACACAGAGTGAGACTGAGGCTGTGGCAAACACATGACACATACAAAGCTCTTAAATTTACCTCAAGCAACCGAGTTTGCACCCCCTGTATTTTCCTTTCATGTTAGATCCATTGTCATAACCTTGCCTTTGTATTTTTCTATTAGACATATGAATAAATCAAACCAACAAACTCATTTGTTCTTGATGACTCATATCTGGGGTACAATCTAGGATAACAGTGAAATATTTGGCCACTTTGAAAATCTTGATGATAGAATTTCTAATGTCAGCAGCCATAAAAGAAATCAACTCATTCTGAATCTATGGCTGGTAATGGATATCTTTGTTTTGAATACGCCTAAGATGATCTTGCATTACCAAATCAAATTCAGCAACCATCTCCACACAAGCTAAGAAATTGCATTGGAATCATCATAAAGTTGCTCGTTGGATCGTCTAAAAGCCAAATTGCGATTACGAAGAAATTTCACAATGGCAACTATTCTTGGTAAAACTTGCCATATGCATTCCTTCTCCTTTGTGATTTGTTTTTGTAACTATTTGTCAATTATTTCATGTTTGCTCAGTCTAATTCTCAGTTCATTCCAAGAGTTTATGTTTATAATGTGGTCGACACTAGATTCATGTTCTTTCAGTCTCTCACTAATATGCTGCCAATCACAAAACCCATCATGCCCCAATGCACTTTTGCATTATTTATCAAAATTGAAAAGCTTACAGCAAAAACAAAACACTTATTTTGCGTGATTTGAAAAAACCAACCACCTGTCACGCACCTCTTCATTGCTCATTTTTCTTGAGTAATGGATATACGAAAAAAGTCATAAATTTTCATCCAACGGATATTTAGTGTTTTCTTCTTCCCTTTTAGGCCCTTTTCCACTAATATGTCCCTTGTTTTGTTATCAAGACTACCAAAATTTATTGGATCATAAATATCCATAGTAATAACCGGTTCCATTAACACTAGCAAATTCTGCCCATAGATGAATCAAATATGTGCTCATGATCACTCACATTGGTATCATCCATGTTGATGTCAAAATCGTCTTCCGTAGGAGTATGACCATCATCTTCTTGATTGACATTAGTTTGGTCACTATTGCCAACTCGTCTGGATGTCTTGGAGTGCTTGTATCACTCTTATAATATTTAAAAAAAAAAGATCCTCTCAATGCTTCTTTCTTCTCATATGCCCCCTTCTTTTTTCTTTTATCACTTCCAGATGAATACTTGCTACATGAACTCGACATGACCCTGCTGAAATTGAAAGGAACAAATAGTTTTTAAAATTAGCACAAAGCTAATTAAAATATTAGATTAACTATAAAATACCATCTAATATGATGACAAAATCTGCTAGGACATAGTAACTAGTATAATACCTTCTCTCTATAATCTAATCTGGTTATGTGTGTGCAACTTCAAGCGCGCTATCAACAATTCCCTATTAACCTGTTTGATCGATCGAGAATTTGGGAATCAGGATTAGAAAGAAAAGAAACAGGAAGAGAAGAACAGGCGAGGGAAGAGGGCGCAACGAGACGTACCTGCCGCCGTAGTGGTCGCGTCGTTTGTTCAATGAGGGAGGGAGAGTTAAATAGAATTAGAGACGAACAATGGAACAGGGAAGGATTGAGTTGCAGGAAATCGTGATTAGTGAATTGAACGGTTCCTTTCCTACCCAGTCTCCACGTACGTGCAAACATGGGCCATGCCCATCATATCTATTTTTACTTCCTGGGCCTAGCACGAGCAGTGAGGCGTTGTGCTGAGATCGGCTTCAAATTTTTTCCGCTCGAAGACTCGAAGACCTGACATGTATGCCTACGTACATATACCTGGGAGGGCCCCCTTGACTTTTGGGGATCGGGGCGGCCGCCCTGCTCGCCCCTCCCCCAGGGTTGGCCCTGCTCTTGTGTCATTGCCGCAGTGAAGTCACAGTCGATCCTCCATTTATATTTCAAGTAGGCTCTGCAACACAAAATATGTTTTGCTAATGAAAATATTAAAAGGAAGGAAAACTGTCATACAGGCACAAAAAGGATCATGAACATGTAAAAATTACCGGGGTTTGGGAGCAGAGGAACCAAGAGGAGGGATGGGAGAATACCAACAGCTGCATATCCCAACGCAAATTGCGCAAACTTGCCGAATTTGGTAGACCCCCTATGTGGCTGTGACTTTGCCTCAAAATCTTAAGTAAATGCATTAAATGTGGGCTACATTTTTTACCAACTCGCCCTCCGACCTGCAGGGTGCCCGGGATGATGCAACATAAACATCTACAGTAACAAAACAGAAGAAAAGAAAAAGAAAATCCGCAATTTGATAAATACAAAAATTTTGTATACTTTATTGACTCCAAGAGAGTTAAAAAAAGTTAATATCACTATGAAAGATATGAGTACTCCAATGGATGGTACTCCAGATGAAATTTAGTAGAATAGCTCATCAATTATGTTAATTCATCACCGTTTAAAAAAAATATTTTGCAGTAGATGATGTTGATCTTTACCAAGCTGATCTCATATGCTTGACGTCTCCGACCTGTAACAAGAATACGAGCTGATGGTTGGAATGCAAGAACTGCTAATTTCTCAAACATTAAGTAATTGTTATTTTCTATTCTGAATACTAACGGCTTTGCGATTAAACTCTTGGACACAACCATAACATGGCTACGGCACATGCGTCGCCAACCTGATGCTTGCAAGGGCTGATGGAGAGATACATAAATGATGAACTCGAGAAAGCACATCTGGTGTCCAAAAGCTGAATCACAAAGCTTTCAGCATTCAGAATAAATATAACAGTTTACTTACTTTGCATTCTAGCCATGCGTCCGTACTCTTTTTAAAAGGTTGAAGTCATCAGGCATTTCAGATTAGTTAGGTAAAGATAAAAATCGTCTATTGCAACCAATATTTTCGAAGAAGGTGATGAATTAGCACAGTTGATAACCTCTTCTACTAGTTTCTCATCCAAAGTACCATGAGTACTCATTTCTTTTGAAGTACTTTTGCATTTTTTTAATCCTCTTAGAGTCAGCAACTTAAATGAAATCTGTGTTTTTCAAATGTAGAATTAATTACTATTTTTCTTTTACTTTGTGACTGTAGACACTTCCATTGTTTTATCCCGAGCACCCTGCGGGCCATGGAACTGAGTTGGTAAACATATGTAACTCACATAATTAATGTATTTACTTACTTCGGATTTTAGGGCAAAGTCACCACCACCACATGTGCAGAGGGTACTGAGTGTCAAAGTTCTTGTACTCATCTTTGGTGTCATCCCAATCACCCTGTAGGTCGGAGTGGAGAGCTTGTAAAAAAAATAACCCACATAATCAACAATTAGTATTTTACTTCAAATTCTGGGCCCAAGTCACACTCACTTGTAGGGGAGAGGTATCAAATTTGTTTAAGTCGTTGCACTTAGATGTTGGTCCATTCCAATAGCCATGCTTACTGCCTCGGTGTCACTATTTGATATTTAGTAAGAAGAGAGTGATTTAGTGCGTTTTAGTTGACGGGACTTAGATTGGTGTTCAAGATGTCATGTATCCAGTTTCTCAAATTTGAGTTCTCCTTCTCAATTTGTCTGAATTTGCGCAGCTGTTGTGTGGCGGGTCTCTAGATGTTATGCCATCAAATCTTTCTTCACTCTCAAAACAAGATCATAAAGCTTTACCACCATCTATAGACCAGCAAATTATGAACTATTGGGGGACTAAGAACTACCTAACTTAGGAATGACAAGTTACCTTTGAATCAGTTGGTGAGAAATTATCAGAATCAAAGCCTACCTTGTCGCAACGACCACTCTCCTTCTCCACTTCCATTATCAGATGTTTTTGAAGGCCACCAATTCCATACTCAATGACATTGGCCTTTTGCGCGTCACTTAACCCACGATGTGACCTTATGAAAGCTCCCTGGCTAACCTTAACAAGTGGATGATTACACTTGTCCACAAAATGTTTACAAACCATTCACCACTATCCATATGAAGCTCGACCTCCATCCGAGCGCCACATCCACAACGTGACAGTGGCCTAGGAGTTCACACCCATTTAGTTTTTTCAAAGTGCTTCCTCGCCCGGTATCTTATCCTTCTTTAGAGAAGACATAGAGGCACTGACAAGCCATGTTCATGTCCGACTTCCTAGTCAGTTCTTCCTTTCTAACACCAAAACCCTTTGATTGAGCATATGCATTATTATAGGGTTATAGTACTTGTAACCTTCTTCCTCGCTACCAAAAATTTGACTGATCACCATATCATATTCTGCAATATGTCCTTTAGGCATGTCGAACACATCGATCAATAAAGAATCAAATCTAAATTATTTGAATTCCACTCGTGAAACTAAAACATGTTAAAATCAGTAACAATGCTTGGGTATATATATTTTTTGTGAATAAATGCTTGGATATATAATCAAACAGAAAAATAAGCCCTGTTGGTCACTAAACAAAATTTGGTAGGAGTACTATTTTTCGTTTTCAACCAAAACTGAGCCATGATTTCTTGAGGTTTCTAGACAGCAGTACACAGGTATAAGAATTCTACCACTAAACAGGTAGTACACTTGTAAACTGTGGCTACTCTTTTTTTTCTCCCAATATTAAGCCCCTAAATAAAATGGGAGAAAAACCCTAAACCTATTAAAACTACGCATTACCTAGCACAAATTACCCACTGATTGTACTTGACGGCAATGGCATACAGAAAAATAATCGTTGTCGCGCTCGAGCACTGCAGGACCTAATTATGAATTTTTTTTCCCCACCGTACTGCAATACTGAACATGATTTTTCCACGAACTGTAGATATGCAAAATCTAGTGTTTCCGTGCGACGAACATATGAACTATGAAATCGCTGGCCCGGATTAGAACCAGCGACGGACCTAAGGTGGGTTGAGTCACAAGAGCAATCCTTACCAGGTCGACAGACAGAGACGCGCCGCGGAGGTCCACAAGGGCGGGGGTGGATCGACGATGGCGGGGGCGGCTAACTCGACCAGGGTGGCGCGGCCGCGGGAGCTGGGCGGGAGCGTGCCGGGGAGTGGCGGCGGCCAGGGCGACGGCAGAGAGAAGGCAGGGGTCGAATAGATCAATGGATCGATCGGCTGAGCCCACTTTTGGCGTTAAAACATGGGCTCAAAACCTAGGCCCATGACAGAAAACTCTCGCCCTTATTTTTCTTAAGTCACAAAATGTCTGGCTTATAAACCCCCCAGATTTGGAATTGTATCCCTATGAACATTAATATTTTTTAATCAATAAAGCAAGTGTGTTTAGACTCAAAAAAAAAAAACACAAAATGTCTATACTACCCTCAGAAAATCAATGTCAGATTTCAATATACCGCTCCTTCCCCTCTCACGTGTAGGGTACTAGAAAAAGCACAAGTTCTGAACTTGAAGAAAAGGAAAACGTATAACAATTATCAGCCGCATGATACAAATAAAAATGGCCTTTCCACTCATCCTTATATTACTCCCTCCGTTCGGAAATTCTTTACACTGATTTAGTAAATTTGTACTAAATCAGCGTCAAGTATTTCCGAACGCAGGTTGTATTAGTTTTATGAGCTTGTAGATAGTCCAATTTTATGTGAGGTTACTTTCATTTTGACTGAAATCTTTGAATTAGGTAAGGGGCCGAGGATTATACTTTTTAGGGAAATCAAGCATGTAAATTATCACCTAAGCACATTTGCCCAAATCTCTATTAAGAACCCGAGGTAACGTATGCTCAGAACGTTGCTCCATGTCGAAAACTGAAAACTAGTCTCTCCGTTTCTAAATATATGTCTTTTTAGAGATTTCGATACAGACTACATTATGATGTATATAGACATGTTTTAGAATATAGATTCATTCATTTTGCTCTGTATATAGTCCGTATTGAAATATCTAAAAGGACTTATATTTAGGAATGGAGGGGGTAGTGAACTAGGAATGTCAATGAAGAGGCTACATTGTTTCGTACAAAGACTACATGAGCTGCACTAAACGATTGTGATCCATCTGGTGTAATTACCGATGTGTTTGTTGCAGTGTCATGCATTGTCGCTTTATGATAAGATCTATGTTTGAATTTTATGAGTTCTTTCCTGCATGATTATAGACATATAATCTCTCTTATCTATTAGTCCGGCATTATTTTATATTCTACTTTGGATGTTTCTTTTTTCCTTTCCATGCTTTTATTTTTGCTTTTTGTATATTGTTATATTTTTATTTGTAGGTTTTTATGTTATGTTGTATATTGTATAGGAAATAATAAAAAATGTTCCAAATGGCTTCCTTGATAGAGTATTTTTGCCTTGAAGAAAATAAAATAAAATTTCACACAAGGGAGATTATTGTCTTTGTTCATGGGAAATGGAACAATTCGTATAAGTTTTTTTCTGAATGTTTTTCTTAAATATATAATTATGATCATGGATGGTGTTTTTTTTTATCTTTGGACTTGTATAGAAGTGTTCTAAACATTTTATTTGACAAGCGTGAACACATTATTTGCCATACATGGACATAATCAAGTAACGTTGAAAATTTTGTTTTAAACACTTTTTTCATGTGAAACATTTTTATCCATTGATATAGTTTTAGAACCTTCTTGATCATATTCCTCCCTCTGTTCCATAATGTAGTGCATACAGATTTAAAAAATCAAACTTCACAAATGTTGGCCGAGTTTATAGATAAAATTATTTATATTTATAATATCAAATATAGGTTCTGTAACCAGTCATCTCATGTCCTCCCAAACTCATTCTCTTTTGGGACTTCCCATTCAGCCCTCAATGCAGCTCTCAAGGCCCTGCTTCGAGTACATGAAATAACAGCACGAAATTCATCCTCGCTTTCCATCCCACATATGTCACATACGTCCTCTTTCACAATGGTCCTTCTGAAAATATTGTGCTTGATAGCCAGAGATTGGGTCGCCACTCTCCATCCAAATTTTTAATTCTTTCCAGTATATTTGTCTTCCAGATCAAATACCAAATGCTTCTATTTTTGGGCTAGCTTGTAGAGCTAGATGGTGCTTCCTTGCCATTTCTTTTTAGATTATCAGCCAGCTTATAGCCACTCTTGATGGTGAAGATGCCGGTTTTTTCATAGTGCCACGCCACACAATTCTCAACTTCCCCTGCCAGGATTCGAATTTTACAGATTTCTTCCGCATCAAATGAATTACTCTTTCATAGTTACACAGAAATTTTGGTTTAACTGGAAAACCCTCATGACATAAGTTGGCAAAGATTGGGCGGCGGATTTGACGTTGACTTCTTTCGCCACTTGTAACATGAACCTTTTATTCGAATCCTTACACTTTTTCCCGAATCTCTCCAAGATCGGTTGGAAGTGCTCATTCTTCATTCATCCTTTCTGGCGTAGGGAGGCCCAGGCATTTACTTTCAAAAGTTGCGGCTTCCACTTCTAGTGTTCTCATTATTTCCTCTCTTACACTTTTCGGGCAAGCCTCGCTAAACAACAAAGAGCACTTGCTTAGGCTTAGAAGTTGGCCTGAGCTTTTCTGAAACAATTCTAAGATTTCCTTGATCTTTCTTGCTTGGTCGGCGGTGGCTTTGAAAAAGAGCAGACTATCGTCTGCAAAAAGGAGATTAGATACACTAGGGCTTCCAGGGCGATTTTTAGGGGAGTGACGGTGCCCTTCCCTATCTCTCTTTCTAGTAAAGGGGACAAATCTTCAGCCACAAATAAGAATAGGTAGGGGCTCAACGGACCCCCCCTGTCCCAGACCCCTTGTGGGCTCAAAAGCGTCCAACAACACGCCATAACATCTAACTGAAAAGGTGACCGATTTGACACATATCATCACCCAATTTATCCACTTTTCGTCAAAACCCAACTGCCTCAGTACTCCCTAGTCTACCCTATCATAGGCTTTAGCCAAATCCAACTTGTAAGCACAGTGGGCATCTCACTGATTCTTGCTATGTTGTATTTTTGTTGCGATTTTGTTTGCAATGCAGCGTGTGCACCGGAGTTTGTTGCCCTAGAGGCCACTGAAGGAGGCACGTAGCCACCGTGTTTGTGCATACATAGTGAGGTAGTGACTTTATCGAACCTATATATTTCATATTTTTTCTTAATTCACAAACAAAGTATCATATTTTTATTTTGATGTATTATTAGGAGGGAGTGCGCATGTCAATAGGGGGGGGGGGGAGGTTACGTAGAACAATTTTCAGTCTTGAGACTTGATTATGTCTCAGTCGATGCTATATCCATTAGACCTTATGTTGAGATTCTTGCAATTTTTTTTTTCAGTTTTTTTCTTTTTTCTTTCGTACATGTTATACCACTTGACTAAGACTTGGTTAAAATCTGAGTCGAGTGAGACCTACCCACACTTTTTTTGTACTATTTGTTTTTGGTTTTTTTAGGATATTTGGTTTCACAATGTTGATATACGCGGCCACAAGAAAATAAACATACCATCGTCTGAAAATACCAACTGCTAGTAACGGCGATCATTTTCAAAGAAAAAATAAAATGCAAACGGTTTACAATGGCTACACGCCTACACGGAGCCGCTCATGTGCGGGTGCGGGGGCGGGGGCGGGTGCGCGGGAGTGGGCATGTGCCGGGGCGGGGGCGGGTGCGCGAGCGTGGGCATGGCCGTGGCCGTGGTGCAACCTCGCGCAGTCGGCTGCCGCGAAGGTGACGGTGCGCTTGTCGAGGTCGTACCCGACGTGCATGTTCTGCTGCGCGATGTTCCCGATGATCGACGTCCGAAGGCGCTCCGACGCCGGCGCGATCGCCAGGCACAGGGTCTCCGCCTGCACCACCACGAACGTGTTCAACGCCTTCAGCGTCACCACCGCACCGCCGCCCAGCCCCAGCTTCACGTCAGGGATCTTCGCCGCGATCTGCCCCTCCTTTAGCCCGGTCACGTTGTAGCACAGCGGGAGCTGGAGGTCCGCCGGCGGTGGGGCCTTCGGGAGCTTGATCCGCCCGGCCAGCTCCTTGACCAGTGGGTCTAGCAGCGCCTTGTCGAGGAACGTCAGCGTCGTGCCGGAGTCGACGATGGCGGGGGTCTGGCGCGGCGCCTTGTAGGTTGCGTTGCCGACCTTGACGGACGCGAGGTCGATGGTGTAGTAGGTCCTCACCCTGGACGGGATCAGCGGCGTCGTGGCCGCGCCCGGCTCAGTCACGGCGGCGCGGGCGCCGAAGTTGAGCGCTGAGGAAGCGTTGATGGAGTAGGGCACGAGGCAGTAGGAGAACCTCTGGCCGAGCGAGGCGTGTGCGCCGAGCTGCGTGACGAGGGAGAGGTTGCTGTTGCCGAGGCCGACGAGGCCGTCCCCGATGAAGGAGCCGACAAAGTTCGTGCCGCAGCCGAAGTTGACGTTTGGCACGCGCGTCGTGCGGTCGCCGCACCGGGCGCCGGGGGCGTCGGCGAAGGTGAAGGTCTCGGTGGAGAGGAGGCCGCTCGTCGCCGAGCCGTCGCCATAGTAGTAGTAGTAGGTGCACTTGTCGCCGCCAGCGCAGGACGAGTCCGGGAGAGCGCGGCACGCGCCGGAGTCGCAGCCCACGGGGCGGTACGTCTTGGACTTGGAGGGGTCGAACACGACGCCCGGCCGCGGCGGGGGCGAGGGCGCGTCACCGGCGAACGCCGGGCCAGGACCGTGCTTCTTGCTGCAGTTGAGCCAGACGAGGTCGCTGCCGGTGTCGGCGATGGCGAGCAGACGGGTGGGCGGCGTGCCCACGTTCACGGCCATCAGGTACTCGAACGGCGTGGAGGTGAGCTCGGACACGACGCCGTGACCCGACGGTGCGTCGGCGCGGGCGTAGGAGCGCGCGAGCGCCTTGACCACGCGCCCGTGCGCGGTGAGCGAGGGGTCGTGGAACGGCGACCCGACGGAGTCGCGGTGGATGAACTCCACGCTGAACCCATCGCCGCCGTACGCCGTGCAAGCGCACAGCTGCGCCGTGAGGACGACGCTGACGAGCAGGAGAGCGCGAGATACCCTCGTCGACGTCGCAGCCATTGTGACCTACTGGAACTCAACCCGCAAGATTGCTTGATGCTGCTGTTATGCAGGGTAGACATATAAATAGGGGAATTTGCCAAAGTTAATGGCGAGACGAATTGGGCAAGTCAGGATATATGTGATATGAAGTGCTGATTGTTGACGAATATTTGCCAGCCCGCAGCAGTAACTATGCGCAATTAATTACCTTCTGCACCAAGCACGGAATTAAGGGTAGATTCTATGTATTGGAGAGCTGCAGAGGAGGAGGGGATCGTCTTGTGCGTGAAACTGAAGATTTTTGCTATTAATTCGTGATAAAAGATTACTTTCCAATCTTGCCAATGCTGGTGGTGATCAGGCACTCGAGTGGCAGTTATTGATTGATTGCCAGTATGTCACCGGCCGCCGGCGAAATGCAAGGGATTAAACAGACATTTATTTTCTCCCGTTTCTTAAGCTTCCATTTGTTCTACACCTCAGCGATTCCATTCCATCCATCGCTTCTCAGCAAAATATACAACAACAAACACCATGCGTACGCCCAGGTTAATGGGGGAAGGGCGAGGGGGCGAATGGTGTTTAGGGCCATTTTTTTGCGAATAAGCCCCCAAATCTATTATAGAGGATACACATCAACACAAAGCACCTCATACAAATAGAAAATTACATGGACGTCCCAGATATGCACATCAGCTCGAAGCTCCATCACGAGCCGTAGGCGCGCCGCCGCTGCTCCCCTCCCTCGGCTGGCCAAAGTTTGTTTGTAAACATGAACTGCAAGTCTCTGTACTACGGTCCCGAAGGACCAGCTTGTCGAAGCATGATCTGAAGTCATCTAAGTCGATGCCCTTCAATGATTCGCAGAAGTTAGAAGACACAAACTCGTGGGATCCATGGATCCACGAGGAGCAAAATCGAGTTGCTCACCGGCTGCACCCGATCCGCCGATGCCACCGACGAATCGCAGACCGGAGCAACCACCAAACTGCCCAAGGGCCCAAAATTGAGCACATCCACTGCCACCAAGGACCGACCATCACCAGGTGCACGCAAACCACCGGATCCACAGATCGACGGGAGAAACTGATACATCTCCAATGTATCTATAATTTTTTATTACTTCATGCTATATTATCTTCAGTTTTGGACATTATTGGGCTTTATTATACACTTTTATATTATTTTTGGGACTAACCTATTAACCGGAGGCCCAGCCCAGAATTGCTGTTTTTTTGCCTATTTCAAAATTTCGCATAGAAAGAATATCAAACGGAGTCCAAACGGAATGAAACCTTTGGGAACGTGATTTTCGGAACAAACATGATCCAGAGGACTTGGACCCTACGTCAAGAAAGCTACCAGGAAGCCACGAGGTAGGGGGCGCGCCTACCCTCCTGGGCGCGTCCTCCATCCTCGTGGGCCCCACGTTGCTCCACCGACGTACTCCCTCCTCCTATATATACCTACGTACCCCCAAACTAACAGATACGGAGCCAAAAACCTAATTCCACCGCCGCAACCTTCTGTACCCGTGAGATCCCATCTTGGGGCCTGTTCCGGAGCTCTGCCGGAGGGGGCATCGATCGCGGAGGGCTTCTACATCAACATCTTGGCCTCTCCGATGATGTGTGAGTAGTTTACTTCAGACCTTCGGGTCCATAGTTATTAGCTAGATGGCTTCTTCTCTCTTTTTGGATCTCAATACAATGTTCTCCCCCTCTCTCGTGGAGATCTATTCGATGTAATCTTCTTTTGTGGTGTGTTTGTTGAGACCGATGAATTGTGGGTTTATGATCAAGTTTATCTATAAACAATATTTGAATCTTCTCTGAATTCTTTTATATATGATTGGTTATCTTTGCAAGTCTCTTCGAATTATCAGTTTGGTTTGGCCTACTAGATTGATCTTTCTTGCAATAGGAGATGTGCTTAGCTTTGGGTTCAATCTTGCGGTGTCCTTTCCCAGTGACAATAGGGGCAGCAAGGCACGTATTGTATTGTTGCCATCGAGGATAACAAGATGAGGTTTATATCATATTGCATGA
>LR880972.1:99000577-99012234 GCA_904067115.1 Aegilops sharonensis | reverse complement strand
CATTATATTAATCTTCCAACACTTAGCTATTTCCGTCGCCTTTTATTTTGCTTTTATTTTGCTTTGCATCTTTATCATAAAAATACCAAAAATATTATCCTATCATATCTATCAGATCTCACTCTCGTAAGTGAACGTGTAGGGATTGACAACCCCTTATCCGTTGGTTGCGAGGATTTATTTGTTTGTGTAGGGGCGAGGTACTCGTGCGTAGCCTCCTACTGGATTGATACCTTGGTTCTCAAAAACCGAGGGAAATACTTACGCTACTTTGCTGCATCACCCTTTCCTCTTCAAGGGAAAACCAACGCAGTGCTCAAGAGGTAGCAGAAACACGCCACTCTCATCTCAGTGCCGCCTGAAGCAACACCGATCTGAAGGGGAGGTGGCGGATCATTTACCCTAAACAGCATCGATCCCTTCCGATCAACGCCGCTGGGGACTAAGCTAACCCTTTCTACACGCCGGGATAAGCGACAAGAAGAACCAAGGATCCACGCTTTCTCCGGTGGGAGGAGGAGGAGGGCCAGTTCTTCTGAGTTACACCTTATGCATAAGTTGTTAGTAGAATTAATCTGAGACGCACAGTCGATCTATCAAGGACCAAGCAATCACACGAGCATGACACTGAGATTAGTTAACAAGGTTTCACAGATATAGCTACATCCTAAGGTCGTGACTACGGGCGCTCCTCCCCGTGATACCGCTACAATACCGCACCTCGGCCACCCGAACGTCGGCTCCTCCTACGTGTGCTATTATGTTGGCATATATTACATTGTGTGTCTACCCTACATTATATAAGAGGTGTAGGATAAAAGTGTACTATTAGGAAATGACTCCAAATCCTATCTACACACCATATGAATCAAAGTCCAACTTGAACATACCTTGTACAATAATGTTTGACTCAACTATAACAGACTCCACCTTGGATTCATCCATGCGCCGAACCTCCATGTACACTGGACTTGAGATTATACCATAAGCACCGCTCCTACTCACAGACTCCATGTGATTCCACCGGCAGCTGTAAAACCTTCTCGTCCTCTCCAAGTCAACAGTCGAGGAAAAATAAGTTACTCCTTTACTCTAGTTTGCGCTTCCAACTTCTGGAGTATCCGTGCAACGCTAGCACACACTAATCACTGAATGCACGGAAATGAACAAGTCACATATTGGACGCATATAAGAGTTACCCAAACTCAACATCCTCGCCCGTTCTTGATTGTCTGATGGAAACTTGAAGGAATTTCATAATTGCCCAATCTCACCTTGAGTCAAAATCGCAGTTGTGTCATCCTCTTTCCGGATAGTCTCTGACATGTCTCACCGCTATAGCACTCCGCCTCCTTCTATAATTGTCATCCGCACTTTGCCATGTGCATTGAACACCACAAGATATACAGCTATGTACTCTCTTAGCTTTTGACTTTTCAGGATTTCCAACACTTTCTCAGATTCCCCATGGTTAACTCCCGTCCATCAACCGTCCGACAATGATAGACCCAGTCACCAACTTTAATCTGGTACTCATCAACACGGCTTTTGCACCCTCTGCACACTTTGTTTGATCACCAGCGCCTTGGTCTGTCGTTGTCCCTAATGCGTCCCAAACATATCTACTTTTCCAAATACTTTTTCTTTTGTGTTGGACTCTAATTTGCAAGATTTAAATGAAACTAACCCGTACTGACGTTGTTTTCAACAGAACTACCATGGTATTGTTTTTGTGCAGAAATAAAAGTTCTTGGATTTGGTTGAAATTTTAGGGAGATTATTTCCAAAATATATAAAAATTTCGTGGCCTCCCTCCAGTAGTTCTCTTCACTAAAATTTCGTGGCTCCTAGGTGGCTCCTACCCAGGAGCCACGAGCTCAGGGGAGTGCCTACCCCCCAGGCGTGCCCTGTGAGCTCGTGGGTCCCACATGCCTCCATTAGCCCTAACTCCAACTCCATAAGTATTGTCCCACGAAGAGAAAAATCAAAGAGAAGGAACCATCGTGTTTTATGGTGCGGAGCCGCCGCCACCTCATGTTTTCACCGAGAGGGCTGATCTAGAGTCGTTCGGGGCTCCAGAGAGGGGGATTCATCGTCGTCCTCATCATCAACCCTTCTTCATAAAAAAATTCAATCACTACCAGAAAACAGACTTTTCCCCACGGCTAAGAACCGACAGGAAATTGCCAAATCCCGTCAGGAAATATTTTCCTGACGGTTACCCGACAGGAAAATTCCGCCAGGAATAGAACGACAGGGAAATCTTTTAATGCCTGACGGTCAGCCGACAGGAATTATTTTCCTGACGGTTATTCCTGTCAGATACCCTCAGGAAAATCTCAACGCAGTCAGGTTTATAGGTCGAGTTATTGTGACAGCCAGCCTACAGGGAAAATGGCATGTAGGAAAATGAATTATGTTGGGCATGTAATTTTCTTTCTTTAGGATCAATGTTGAGCATGTAACTGACAAATGCATATCCTTCTATAATTATAAATTTATTAGCACATATCAATGGTCACGTATGATCATATCTTCATACAAGCATCCAAAATCAGTATATACATAGCACCTATCCATCCATTAATCCATGCATAATTGAACATCTGGTAGTTGACATCTGAAACTTTTAACCAATGTTGTGTTATTTGCTCAACAACAGTAACATGACAGTGGTAATACATGCCACCACTCAGAATACCGATCCATCACATTGCACAAAGCAATGCAATGATAACAAAAGACTCATGTTTCTAAGTCCACTGGTTCATGATCTGGATCATCACCTACATTTCACAAGTTTCTAAGTCACCTTAGGCTACCACCATGTTCTCAGCATCACTGTTGCCTCCAGTGTTGCCATTGCCAACGTGGTCGCCCATAACACCATCCTCCAAGCTAACAGGGGATGAATCGGTGTCCCCTGCAAAGTCATGTACACAATTAACAGGAGTAATATTGAAAAGAGAAGGAGATGATGGCCAACATCTTTCACCATAAGAGTTGTTATCCTCTTAACTCTTTCAAGCTTCATCTTTTGGCATATATATACAAATGATCCTACAACCCTTTGAATCATACATTTTATATTTTAAAGTGGCTCCACAACATAATCTGGTCCACTTGATGATAATTTAAATACCATTACAATACTGCACAAAACACTTGGCTAATCAAGGACCAGAAAAGGATGTTCATTTAGTATTTCTTTGTATATCTTAGATACGGCATATGGCAGCAACGCAATCATTAGATGTTATACTACATATTGGTGCTTTATAAAAAAAAGGATTCGATTAAGCAATACTCACCATAGCTTCATGTTCGACCTTGTGCCCACTAGGACGACATTCCTAACAAGGTCCTGCCCTCTTTGCCCTGATGAAAAATGTGCAATCTCAAGATTCCAATCAAGGATAGATGATTTTGTGCAGAACAAGAACTAAAGATTTCTGGAAAAGAAAAGTATACTTGCAGCCGGTGGAATACCAATTTATCTATGAAGATGACTAAGAAGGCAAGAACTTAAGAGATGGCATAATCCCCTAATTTTAGATATATGGTAAATTCAGCTTCATCTAAACTAACATGATGTGTGAAATTCAATGCCCAAGTGCCAAAGACCGGACAAAAAGACCTGAACTAAATCATGCCCTCAAAGAAGATCCAGCATACTCTGCTTAACAGCTGCAGTCAACCCTTGTATCTCTAAGGTAGGCTCATAAAAAACAGATGTTTTATTTTCTACATAGTCCAGGATGTTTCTCACATCTTCATCCAGTATCCTATGAATGCCGTCGGGTTCATGTTGTGTATTCTTGAGAACCTGAGGAAACTAAGAGCATCTGTTGGTGTCAAGAATCATTTTAAACACATATTCATTGTGTTGGCAAATTAAACATCCTGGTTGACCCTCTAAGTATTAATAAACAGAGCAATGAAGCTCCATGCAGATATTAAGACTGCCAGATGAAACCATAGTATGCAGTTCGGCATGTCAACAACCATTGGGCATATCGAAATAAATAAATTTATGTGCAGTTCAGCAAGAATAAAAGGAAGCTCTCCAAAAGAACCTTTTCAGTTTTTCAATGACATCAACAAACGGGATGGCTATGTAATAATACAACAAGCAATTCATCGACTGAAAAGTGACAACAGCTAATAATTGTGTAACAAGCAAAACATTAAGACAAGCATGTATATTCGCCGAGGTGAAGAGGTACCTGATATAGGTTTTGCCTTTCACTTCACTATAGCTATGGTATATGGATTCCTTCCTTCCGCACAAAGATTTCTGAAGGCGTAAAGCAACAACTACAACAGGCTAGCACCATTATGCAAACCATTACTTACATCTGAAAAACAAAAGATGAGCAACTTGGTTCTTAAACTGAATGCTTACCAAAAAATAAATTGTCAAAGGAGGCAATATCTAGAAGTTGTATATCCTGAATACACATCCTGAAAGCATGCACTACATATCCTGAATGCACAACTAGAAAGGATACAAATTAAATGAACATGAACCTTTCCAGTTTTTCAGTGAGTTACCAATGAGATTGCTAATAGCATACCTAACGGTAACTCCTAAACTTTGAGCTAGCATAGAGACCAACATGAAAACTGAATAAATCAGTATATTGGAAAGGAAAGTAAAAGACCATTCTCATGGAACTGACTATCATTTCACCAATGAGCAAAGAAAAAAATAGCCTGCTGGATCTAGATTCTTAAATAAATTATAAGCAAGTGAATCAAGAAATAAATAGCATGTATTCTTCGCTTTGACGACCAAAGTCAAGACTTACCACAACAAATGGAGCAATTAGTCTAGAGAAAAGGAAAGGATGATTCAGTTGCCATATGAACAACAACCCCAGAGTGGCCAATGGACCATGCGACAAGAGGAGAACAGAGCAGCAGTCACGCTGCAAGTAGACATAAGATGTTGGTCATCTTGAAGCAAGAAACAAAGAGGTTTCTTGGAAACAAAGAGGATTGATCAAAGAGAGAGCAAAGAGAGAAAATAAAAGAAAAAAACAGGGGAGAACCAGAGTTATCGTGACGAGGCGAGGCGGTGTAGGTGAGGTGGGCGGCGATGGGGGATAGGGGAAGGGAGACCGGTGGTGGTCGTGGGCTGGCAGACGTGGTGACCAGCAGTGAAGGTGGGGCGGTGGAGGTGGCGCAGGTGATGTGTGGGCGGCGATGGGAATAGGAGAAAGGAGATCGGCGGCGACGAGGGGGCAACGACAGTTGCGGCAGTAGGCGGCAGTGGAGACGGAGGTGAAGATGGGGGCGGGGGGGGGGGGGGGGGGGAGACCAGCCAGGGGGGGGGGGGGGGAGGGGGGGGGGGGGGGGGAGGGGGAGGGGGGGGGGGGGGGGGAGGGGGAGGGGGGGGGGGGGGGGGAGGGGGAGGGGGGGGGGGGGGGGGAGGGGGAGGGGGGGGGGGGGGGGGAGGGGGAGGGGGGGGGGGGGGGGGAGGGGGAGGGGGGGGGGGGGGGGGAGGGGGAGGGGGGGGGGGGGGGGGAGGGGGAGGGGGGGGGGGGGGGGGAGGGGGAGGGGGGGGGGGGGGGGGAGGGGGAGGGGGGGGGGGGGGGGGAGGGGGAGGGGGGGGGGGGGGGGGTGGAGACCAGCCATGGAGGTGGGGTGAGACGGCGGCGGCGGCGGCGGCGGCGATGAGACGCGCGATGCGATCTGGGAGGTGGCCGCTGGTTGAGGAGACGATTGGGGAATTTTTAGGTAGGGTTTCGTTTTGTGTATGCTTCCTTTGTTTTCCCTATGGGCCACCACACACACGAAATAGGAATTCACTCGAACCTTCCCGTCCATTGCCGCCGCAAGGGAGAGCGAAATTTTCGCGCGGGCAAGCAGCTGGTTTGGCGCGGACATGTGCTCTGGTGCGACGGGCTGGTCTAAGTATTTTCCTGTGCAGCCCAACTCACAGGACAACGTATTTTCCTGTGAGTCATGTTCGACCCTACAGGAAAATGCCAAATTTTCCCCACGTCTTAATTATACCCGTCAGGATAATACATATTCCTGTGAGTCTCTTCGGGCCTCACGGGAAAATGGAACACCGCGGGGAAAAGTGCGGTTTCTGGTAGTGAATGATGCTCATCACCGGGAGTGAGTAATTCCCCCGTAGGCTTGGTGGACGGTGATGGAGTTGAATGAGATTTGTCATGTAGTCAATTCAATTTGTTAGGACTTGATCCCTAGTATCCACTATGTTCTGAGATTGATGTTGCTATGAATTTTCTATGCTTAATGCTTGTCACTAGGGCCCGAGTGCCATGATTTCACATCTGAATCCTCTATGTTTTCATGAATATATTTGAGTTCTTGATCTTATATGCTAGTAATATGCACTTATTATTTCCCTGATCCATAGACCCCAAAGTGACAATAGTTGGGATACTCTCTGGGGTTGACAGTAATTCGAGGAGTTCATGTATTCACCGTGTGTTAATGTTTTATTCCGGTTCTCTATTAAAAGCAGGCCTTAATATCCCTTAGTTTTCTTATGGACCCCGCTGCCACGAGAGGATAGGACAAAAGATGTCATGCAAGTTCTTATTATAAGCACGTATCACTATATACGGAATACATGTCTACATTGAATTGATGAATTGGAGCTATCGTGTATCGCTCTAGATTGTGACTGTTATATGATGAATATCACCCAACACAAATATCCATCACTGATCCAATGCCTACACTTTTCTCATATTGATCTTCGCTAAGTTACTACTGTTGCTGCTCTTAGAATCATCGCAAATTACTTTTGTTATTATTCCTGTTACTATTGCTACTGTTACTGCTACTACCAAAAAATCAAACTACTGTCCTACTAAACACTTTGCTGTAGAAATATCATTTCCTAGGCGCGGTTGAATTGACAACTCAAATGCTAAGGCTCATAAATATTCATTGGCTCCCCTTGTGTCGAATCAACAAATTTGGTTGAAATACTACCCTCGAGGACTGTCGCAATCCCCTATACTTGAATGAAGAATCTGAAAGACGCTAAGACTATGATCGTACCCTCTAAGACGAGACGAGGTAAGGAACTGCCATCTAGCTCCGCACTTGATTCACCTTCTATTTTAAGTAGACTTGTGACACCACCACCTGCTATTCATTCTGATATATCACAAGTCATTGATGATACCACTTCTGCTATAAATGAAACTTGTGATGATGCTAGTACTCTGCTTGATAAAAATGTGCCACTGGGTGAATTTCTTGATTAACAACTTGATAAAGCTAAAGAACTTGAGACTACTGAAATTGATGAAAATTATGATTCACCTATTATGCCTAGCTCTCCTACTAGAGTTGTAATGCCTAAAATACCTGATGATTATGTTATGGATGGGTAGATAGCTAGAGAATTTCTTGCTTGTAATGATAGAGGATGACAAGAAATACTGAGTAAGCTGAAAGAAAAAGCTAGGATAGAGAGAATGAAACATGAACATAAGTTTGTTACTTCTCCTATCTTTGTTACAGATAAGGATTATGAATTATCTGTTGACCCCAAGTTAATTACTTTGGTTGAATCTAATCATTTTCATGGTTATGGAACTGAAAACGTTGTGGCACACCTTACTAAATTGAATGATATAGCCACTCTATTTGCTCATGAGAAAAAGAGTCGTTACTACTACATTCTTAAGTTGTTTCCTTTCTCATTAAAGGATGATGCTAAGATGTGTTTTAATACCCTTACTCTTGGTTGTCTGCGTAGTCCCCGGGTTATGATATTTTACTTTTCTGGAAAATATTTTCCTGCTCATAAAACAAGCTGTTTTACATGAAATATTTAACTTTGTGCAATGTGAAAAAGAGAATCTCCATCAAGCTCGGGGTGGCTTCTCCAGTCGCTTAATGCTTTGTCTGATCATCCTCTTAAGAAAAATAAAATACTTTATATCTTTTATAATGGACTAACCGATACTTTTAGGAACTACCTAGATAGTTGTGCTGACTGTGTTTTCAGTGAACGAACTATTGGACATGCTGAAGAACAATTAAATAATATGTTAAAGAATGCCAATGATTGGGCACTTCCTGAACTATCACCCAAACCAACTTCAAAGAAGAGAGGTATTATATTCCTCAGTCTAGAAGATATGCCATAGGCAAAGAAATCTATTAAAGAAAAAGTTATTAAATCTGAAGATGCTAAGAATTACCACCTAGCTGTCAAAAAAAAAAGAATTTACCACCTATTAAAGAAATACATGGAATCGATACCCCGACACAGGTAGTAAAGGTAATTCTCTTTATAGATTCGATGAGGGTGATATTCCCTATAATAAATCTGTTAGTCAATGCCTGAATGAATTTGATAACTACACTGTTAACCAAGAACACTTCAACATGTATGTTAGCAAACAATTGAAACGGAATGCTATCATGATTGAACATTTGAGTGATTTGATGTTTAGGGTCGTTAATGATGTTAGAAACTTAAGTAAACATTCATCCATGGTTCATACTCGGTTAGAACAAGTTGCTAAGTCAAAAAATGATTTGCTTAACGAGATGAAAATAAAATGAATAATCATGCTATTAGAGTTATAACTAGAGGAGAAAGAATGACTCAGGGTCATCTATATCCTAAAGGTGATCCTAAAAGATTGGATATATATCCAGCTTTCACATCATTGTCTACGGACGAGTCTGGACCAGCCCGAAAACAAAAAAATTCCCCGATAAAAAGAGCTTTTATTAACTGAAAATTGGCATCAAACATTTCATACTTTTCTTTTGATATTTTCGGAGGGAGTGCGCATGTCAATACGTACGGAGCACGGGAGAAGAATGCTTTGATGCATGCGTACCATGGTGATCAGATTTATGGCTACACGTCTACACAGAGCCGGAGGTGGCCGGGGCGGGTGCGTGGGCGTGGGCACGGGCCGGGGAGGGTGGGTGGGCGGAGTAGGATCTCGCGCACTCGGCTGCCGCGAAGGTGACGGTGCCCTTGTCGAGGTCGTACCCGACGTGCATGTTCTGCTGCGCGATGTTCCCGATCAATGACGACCGAGCCGACGGCGCAATCGCCAAGCACAAGGTGTCCTTCTGCACCACCGCGAACGTGTTCAACGCCTTGAGCGTCACCGCCGCACCGCCGCCCAGCCCCAGCTTCACGTCAGGGATCTTCGCCGCGATCTGCCCCTCCTTTAGCCCGGTCACGTTGTAGCACAGCGGCAGCTGGAGGTCCGCCGGCGGAGGGGCCTTCGGGAGCTTGATCCGCCCGGCCAGCTCCTTTACCAGTGGGTCTAGCAGCGCCTTGTTGAGGAACGTCAGCGTTGTGCCGGAGTCGACGACGGCGGGGGACTGCTGCGGCGCCGCGTAGGTCGCGTTGCCCACCTTGACGGACAGGAGGCCGATGGTGTAGTAGGACTTCACCCTGGACGGGATCAGCGGCGTCGTGGCCGCGCCCGGTTCCGTCACGGTGGCGCGGGCGCCGAAGTTGAGCAGGGAGGAGCCGTTGACAGAGTAGGGCACGAGGCAGTAGGAGAACCTCCGGCCGAGCGAGGCGTGCGCGCCGAGCTGCGCGACGAGGGAGAGGTTGGTGTTGCCGAGGCCGACGAGGCCGTCCCCGATGAAGGAGCCGACAAAGGTCGTGCCACAGCCGAAGTTGACGTTGTGCACGCGCGTCGTTCGGTCGCCGCGGCTGCCTCGGGCGTCGTCCNAGCGGCAGCTGGAGGTCCGCCGGCGGAGGGGCCTTCGGGAGCTTGATCCGCCCGGCCAGCTCCTTTACCAGTGGGTCTAGCAGCGCCTTGTTGAGGAACGTCAGCGTTGTGCCGGAGTCGACGACGGCGGGGGACTGCTGCGGCGCCGCGTAGGTCGCGTTGCCCACCTTGACGGACAGGAGGCCGATGGTGTAGTAGGACTTCACCCTGGACGGGATCAGCGGCGTCGTGGCCGCGCCCGGTTCCGTCACGGTGGCGCGGGCGCCGAAGTTGAGCAGGGAGGAGCCGTTGACAGAGTAGGGCACGAGGCAGTAGGAGAACCTCCGGCCGAGCGAGGCGTGCGCGCCGAGCTGCGCGACGAGGGAGAGGTTGGTGTTGCCGAGGCCGACGAGGCCGTCCCCGATGAAGGAGCCGACAAAGGTCGTGCCACAGCCGAAGTTGACGTTGTGCACGCGCGTCGTTCGGTCGCCGCGGCTGCCTCGGGCGTCGTCCTTGAAGGTGAATGTCTCGGTGGAGAGGAGGCCGCTCGTGGTGGAGCCCCCGCCATAGCCGTAGAAGTAGGCGCACTTGGAGTCGACGCAGACTGTTTCATGGAGCTCGCGGCACGCGCCGGAGTCGCAGCCCACGGGGCTGTACGTCTTGGACTTGGAAGGGTCGAACACGACGCCCGGCGGGGGTGGGGGCGAGGGCGCTTCACCGGCGAACGCCGGGCCAGGACCGTGGGGCCCCTTCTTGCTGCAATTGAGCCAGACGAGGTCGCTGCCGGTGTCGGCGATGGCGAGCAGACGGGTGGGCGGCGTGCCCACGTTCACCGCCATCAGGTACTCGAACGGCGTGGAGGTGAGCTCGGACACGACGCCGTGGGCCGACGGCGCGTCGGCGCGGGCGTAGGAGCGCGCGAGCGCCTTGGCCACCCGGCCGTACGCGGTGAGCGAGGGGTCGTGGAACGGCGACCCGACGGAGTCGCGGTGGATGAACTCCACGCTGAACCCATCGCCGCCGTCCGCCGTGCAAGCGCACAGCTGAGCCGTGAGGACGACGCCGACGAGCAGGAGAGCGCGAGATACCCTCGTCGTCGCAGCCATTGCGACCAACTGGAACTCAACTCCCAAGGATTGGTTGCTGCTGCTGCTGTGCAGGGTAGAGAAATATAAATAGGGGAATTTGCCTAAGTTAATTGTTGACGAATATTTGCCAGCCCGCTGCGTAACTATACTCAATTAATTAGCTTCTGCACCAAGAATGGAATTAGGGGTAGATTCTACGTATTGTAGAGCTGGAGAGGAAGAGGATATCATCTTGTGCGTGAAACTGAAGATTTTGTAATTAATTCGTGCTAAAGGTGGTGAGTGGCTACTTCCAAGAAGTGATTGATTGGCAGTATACATGTCACCGGGCTACCCGGCAATGGACCCCAATAGCCAGCGAACGTTCGCCGGGAGTGATGACATTTGTGAACTTTTTTGTTCTTCAAAGACACATGGCATGAGATTCCGGGATATTCATTGTTTGGATCTAGCATTACTAGCAAAACAAGCATGGCGTCTCCTTGATAATCCGGGTTCTTTATGTGCCTCTTTCTTGAGAGCTAAATAGTTTCCTGGTGACGATTTGATGAATGCAAGCTTTAAAAGACGCTCTACTTTTACATGGCACAGTATTATGGCGGGAGTTAACTCATTGAAAAAGGGTTATATCTGGCGAGCTTGAAATGGACAGAATGTCGATACTTGGAAAGATGCATGTATCCCGAATTATGCGAATAGTAAAATTATTACTCCTAGATGATGGCACCTTCTGGCCAAGGTTTCAAATCTTATTGATCCAGTCACAAATTTTGAGGGTTAAGATTTGGTGGGGCAAACACTATGGCCAATTGATGCTCAAAGAGTTCTAGATATTCCCCTTTCTAAGCATAATGTGTCGGATTTCATTGCTTGGAGCTAT
>LR880972.1:98973225-98993744 GCA_904067115.1 Aegilops sharonensis | reverse complement strand
GCAAGGCACGTATTGTATTGTTGCCATCGAGGATAAAAAGATGGGGTTTATATCATATTGCATGAGTTTATCCATCTACATCATGTCATCTTTCTTAAAGCGTTACTCTGTTCTTATGAACTTAATACTCTAGATGCATGCTGGACAGCGGTCGATGTGTGGAGTAATAGTAGTAGATGCAGGCAGGAGTCGGTCTACTTGTCTTGGACGTGATGCCTATATACATGATCATACCTAGATATTCTCATAACTATGCTCAATTATGTCAATTGCTCAACAGTAATTTGTTCACCCACCGTAAATACTTATGCTCTCGAGAGAAGCCACTAGTGAAACCTATGGCCCCCGGGTCTATTTTTCATTATATTAATCTTCCAACACTTAGCTATTTCCGTCGCCTTTTATTTTGCTTTTATTTTGCTTTGCATCTTTATCATAAAAATACCAAAAATATTATCCTATCATATCTATCAGATCTCACTCTCGTAAGTGAACGTGTAGGGATTGACAACCCCTTATCCGTTGGTTGCGAGGATTTATTTGTTTGTGTAGGGGCGAGGTACTCGTGCGTAGCCTCCTACTGGATTGATACCTTGGTTCTCAAAAACCGAGGGAAATACTTACGCTACTTTGCTGCATCACCCTTTCCTCTTCAAGGGAAAACCAACGCAGTGCTCAAGAGGTAGCAGAAACACGCCACTCTCATCTCAGTGCCGCCTGAAGCAACACCGATCTGAAGGGGAGGTGGCGGATCATTTACCCTAAACAGCATCGATCCCTTCCGATCAACGCCGCTGGGGACTAAGCTAACCCTTTCTACACGCCGGGATAAGCGACAAGAAGAACCAAGGATCCACGCTTTCTCCGGTGGGAGGAGGAGGAGGGCCAGTTCTTCTGAGTTACACCTTATGCATAAGTTGTTAGTAGAATTAATCTGAGACGCACAGTCGATCTATCAAGGACCAAGCAATCACACGAGCATGACACTGAGATTAGTTAACAAGGTTTCACAGATATAGCTACATCCTAAGGTCGTGACTACGGGCGCTCCTCCCCGTGATACCGCTACAATACCGCACCTCGGCCACCCGAACGTCGGCTCCTCCTACATGTGCTATTATGTTGGCATATATTACATTGTGTGTCTACCCTACATTATATACGAGGTGTAGGATAAAAGTGTACTATTAGGAAATGACTCCAAATCCTATCTACACACCATATGAATCAAAGTCCAACTTGAACATACCTTGTACAATAATGTTTGACTCAACTATAACAGACTCCACCTTGGATTCATCCATGCGCCGAACCTCCATGTACACTGGACTTGAGATTATACCATAAGCACCGCTCCTACTCACAGACTCCATGTGATTCCACCGGCAGCTGTAGTACCTTCTCGTCCTCTCCAAGTCAACAGTCGAGGAAAAATAAGTTACTCCTTTACTCTAGTTTGCGCTCCCAACTTCTGGAGTATCCGTGCAACGCTAGCACACACTAATCACTAAATGCACGGAAATGAACAAGTCACATATTGGACGCATATAAGAGTTACCCGAACTCAACATCCTCGCCCGTTCTTGATTGTCTGATGGAAACTTGAAGGAATTTCATAATTGCCCAATCTCACCTTGANATTTATTTGTTTGTGTAGGGGCGAGGTACTCGTGCGTAGCCTCCTACTGGATTGATACCTTGGTTCTCAAAAACCGAGGGAAATACTTACGCTACTTTGCTGCATCACCCTTTCCTCTTCAAGGGAAAACCAACGCAGTGCTCAAGAGGTAGCAGAAACACGCCACTCTCATCTCAGTGCCGCCTGAAGCAACACCGATCTGAAGGGGAGGTGGCGGATCATTTACCCTAAACAGCATCGATCCCTTCCGATCAACGCCGCTGGGGACTAAGCTAACCCTTTCTACACGCCGGGATAAGCGACAAGAAGAACCAAGGATCCACGCTTTCTCCGGTGGGAGGAGGAGGAGGGCCAGTTCTTCTGAGTTACACCTTATGCATAAGTTGTTAGTAGAATTAATCTGAGACGCACAGTCGATCTATCAAGGACCAAGCAATCACACGAGCATGACACTGAGATTAGTTAACAAGGTTTCACAGATATAGCTACATCCTAAGGTCGTGACTACGGGCGCTCCTCCCCGTGATACCGCTACAATACCGCACCTCGGCCACCCGAACGTCGGCTCCTCCTACGTGTGCTATTATGTTGGCATATATTACATTGTGTGTCTACCCTACATTATATACGAGGTGTAGGATAAAAGTGTACTATTAGGAAATGACTCCAAATCCTATCTACACACCATATGAATCAAAGTCCAACTTGAACATACCTTGTACAATAATGTTTGACTCAACTATAACAGACTCCACCTTGGATTCATCCATGCGCCGAACCTCCATGTACACTGGACTTGAGATTATACCATAAGCACCGCTCCTACTCACAGACTCCATGTGATTCCACCGGCAGCTGTAGTACCTTCTCGTCCTCTCCAAGTCAACAGTCGAGGAAAAATAAGTTACTCCTTTACTCTAGTTTGCGCTCCCAACTTCTGGAGTATCCGTGCAACGCTAGCACACACTAATCACTAAATGCACGGAAATGAACAAGTCACATATTGGACGCATATAAGAGTTACCCGAACTCAACATCCTCGCCCGTTCTTGATTGTCTGATGGAAACTTGAAGGAATTTCATAATTGCCCAATCTCACCTTGAGTCAAAATCGCAGTTGTGTCATCCTCTTTCCGGATAGTCTATGACATGTCTCACCGCTATAGCACTCCGCCTCCTTCTATAATTGTCATCCGCACTTTGCCATGTGCATTGAACACCACAAGATATACAGCTATGTACTCTCTTAGCTTTTGACTTTTCAGGATTTCCAACACTTTCTCAGATTCCCCATGGTTAACTCCCGTCCACCAACCGTCCGACAATGATAGACCCAGTCACCAACTTTAATCTGGTACTCATCAACACGGCTTTTGCATCCTCTGCACACTTTGTTTGATCACCAGCGCCTTGGTCTGTCGTTGTCCCTAATGCGTCCCAAACATATCTACTTTTCCAAATACTTTTGCTTTTGTGTTGGACTCTAATTTGCAAGATTTAAATGAAACTAACCCGTACTGACGTTGTTTTCAACAGAACTACCATGGTATTGTTTTTGTGCAGAAATAAAAGTTCTTGGATTTGGTTGAAATTTTAGGGAGATTATTTCCAAAATATATAAAAATTTCGTGGCCTCCCTCCAGTAGTTCTCTTCACTAAAATTTCGTGGCTCCTACCCAGGAGCCACGAGCTCAGGGGAGTGCCTACCCCCCAGGCGTGCCCTGTGAGCTCGTGGGTCCCACATGCCTCCATTAGCCCTAACTCCAACTCCATAAGTATTGTCTCACGAAGAGAAAAATCAAAGAGAAGGAACCATCGTGTTTTATGGTACGGAGCCGCCGCCACCTCATGTTTTCACCGAGAGGGCTGATCTAGAGTCGTTCGGGGCTCCAGAGAGGGAGATTCATCGTCGTCCTCATCATCAACCCTTCTTTATAAAAAAATTCAATGATGCTCATCACCGGGAGTGAGTAATTGCCCCGTAGGCTTGGTGGACGGTGATGGAGTTGAATGAGATTTGTCATGTAGTCAATTCAATTTGTTAGGACTTGATCCCTAGTATCCACTATGTTCTGAGATTGATGTTGCTATGAATTTTCTATGCTTAATGCTTGTCACTAGGGCCCGAGTGCCATGATTTCACATCTGAATCCTCTATGTTTTCATGAATATATTTGAGTTCTTGATCCTATATGCTAGTAATATGCACTTATTATTGCCCTGATCCATAGACCCCAAAGTGACAATAGTTGGGATACTCTCTGGGGTTGACAGTAATTCGAGGAGTTCATGTATTCACCGTGTGTTAATGTTTTATTCCGGTTCTCTATTAAAAGTAAGCCTTAATATCCCTTAGTTTCCTTATGGACCCCGCTGCCACGAGAGGATAGGACAAAAATGTCATGCAAGTTCTTATTATAAGCACGTATCACTATATACGGAATACATGTCTACATTGAATTGATGAATTGGAGCTATCGTGTATCGCTCTAGATTGTGACTGTTATATGATGAATATCACCCAACACAAATATCCATCACTGATCCAATGCCTACACTTTTATCATATTGATCTTCGCTAAGTTACTACTGTTGCCGCTCTTAGAATCATCGCAAATTACTTCTGTTATTGTTCCTGTTACTATTGCTACTGTTACTGCTACTATCAAAAAATCAAACTACTGTCCTACTAAACACTTTGCTGTAGAAATATCATTTCCCAGGCGCGGTTGAATTGACAACTCAAATGCTAAGGCTCATAAATATTCATTGGCTCCCCTTGTGTCGAATCAACAAATTTAGTTGAAATACTACCCTCGAGGACTGTCGCAATCCCCTATACTTGAATGAAGAATCTGAAAGACGCTAAGACTATGATCGTACCCTCTAAGACGAGGCGAGGTAAGGAACTGCCATCTAGCTCCGCACTTGATTCACCTTCTATTTTAAGTAGACTTGTGACACCACCACCTGCTATTCATTCTGATATATCACAAGTCATCGATGATACTACTTCTGGTATAAATGAAACTTGTGATGATGCTAGTACTCTGCTTGATAAAAATGTGCCACTGGGTGAATTTCTTGATGAACAACTTGATAAAGCTAAAGAACTTGAGACTACTGAAATTGATGAAAATTATGATTCACCTATTATGCCTAGCTCTCCTACTAGAGTTGTAATGCCTAAAATACCTGATGATTATGTTATGGACGGGTAGATAGCTAGAGAATTTCTTGCTTGTAATGATAGAGGATGACAAGAAATACTGAGTAAGCTGAAAGAAAAAGCTAGGATAGAGAGAATGAAACATGAACATAAGTTTGTTACTTCTCCTATCTTTGTTACAGATAAGGATTATGAATTATCTGTTGACCCCAAGTTAATTACTTTGGTTGAATCTAATCATTTTCATGGTTATGAAACTGAAACCGTTGTGGCACACCTTACTAAATTGAATGATATAGCCACCCTATTTGTTCATGAGAAAAAGAGTCGTTACTACTACATTCTTAAGTTGTTTCCTTTCTTATTAAAGGATGATGCTAAGAAATGTTTTAATACCCTTACTCTTGGTTGTCTGCGTAGTCCCCGGGTTATGATATTTTACTTTTCTGGAAAATATTTTCCTGCTCATAAAACAAGCTGTTTTACATGAAATATTTAACTTTGTGCAATGTGTAAAAGAGAATCTCCATCAAGCTCGGGGTGGCTTCTCCAGTCGCTTAATGCTTTGTCTGATCATCCTATTAAGAAAAATAAAATACTTTATATCTTTTATAATGGACTAACCGATACTTTTAGGAACTACCTAGATAGTTGTGCTGACTGTGTTTTCAGTGAACGAACTATTGGACATGCTGAAGAACAATTAAATAATATGTTAAAGAATGCCAATGATTGGGCACTTCCTGAACTATCACCCAAACCAACNTCACCTATTATGCCTAGCTCTCCTACTAGAGTTGTAATGCCTAAAATACCTGATGATTATGTTATGGATGGGTAGATAGCTAGAGAATTTCTTGCTTGTAATGATAGAGGATGACAAGAAATACTGAGTAAGCTGAAAGAAAAAGCTAGGATAGAGAGAATGAAACATGAACATAAGTTTGTTACTTCTCCTATCTTTGTTACAGATAAGGATTATGAATTATCTGTTGACCCCAAGTTAATTACTTTGGTTGAATCTAATCATTTTCATGGTTATGAAACTGAAACCGTTGTGGCACACCTTACTAAATTGAATGATATAGCCACCCTATTTGTTCATGAGAAAAAGAGTCGTTACTACTACATTCTTAAGTTGTTTCCTTTCTTATTAAAGGATGATGCTAAGAAATGTTTTAATACCCTTACTCTTGGTTGTCTGCGTAGTCCCCGGGTTATGATATTTTACTTTTCTGGAAAATATTTTCCTGCTCATAAAACAAGCTGTTTTACATGAAATATTTAACTTTGTGCAATGTGTAAAAGAGAATCTCCATCAAGCTCGGGGTGGCTTCTCCAGTCGCTTAATGCTTTGTCTGATCATCCTATTAAGAAAAATAAAATACTTTATATCTTTTATAATGGACTAACCGATACTTTTAGGAACTACCTAGATAGTTGTGCTGACTGTGTTTTCAGTGAACGAACTATTGGACATGCTGAAGAACAATTAAATAATATGTTAAAGAATGCCAATGATTGGGCACTTCCTGAACTATCACCCAAACCAACTTCAAAGAAGAGAGGTATTATATTCCTCAGTCTAGAAGATATGCCATAGGCAAAGAAATCTATTAAAGAAAAAGTTATTAAATCTGAAGATGCTAAGAATTTACCACCTAGTTGTCAAAAAAAAAAAGAATTTACCACCTATTAAAGAAATACATGGAATCGATACCCCGACACAGGTAGTAAAGGTAATTCTCTTTATAGATTCGATGAGGGTGATATTCCCTATAATAAATCTGTTAGTCAATGCCTGAATGAATTTGATAACTACACTGTTAACCAAGAACACTTCAACATGTATGTTAGCAAACAATTGAAACGGAATGCTATCATGATTGAACATTTGAGTGATTTGATGTTTAGGGTCGTTAATGATGTTAGAAACTTAAGTAAACATTCATCCATGGTTCATACTCGGTTAGAACAAGTTGCTAAGTCAAAAAATGATTTGCTTAACGAGATGAAAATAAAATGAATAATCATGCTATTAGAGTTATAACTAGAGGAGAAAGAATGACTCAGGGTCATCTATATCCTAAAGGTGATCCTAAAAGATTGGATATATATCCAGCTTTCACATCATTGTCTACGGACGAGTCTGGACCAGCCCGAAAACAAAAAAATTCCCCGATAAAAAGAGCTTTTATTAACTGAAAATTGGCATCAAACATTTCATACTTTTCTTTTGATATTTTCGGAGGGAGTGCGCATGTCAATACGTACGGAGCACGGGAGAAGAATGCTTTGATGCATGCGTACCATGGTGATCAGATTTATGGCTACACGTCTACACAGAGCCGGAGGTGGCCGGGGCGGGTGCGTGGGCGTGGGCACGGGCCGGGGAGGGTGGGTGGGCGGAGTAGGATCTCGCGCACTCGGCTGCCGCGAAGGTGACGGTGCCCTTGTCGAGGTCGTACCCGACGTGCATGTTCTGCTGCGCGATGTTCCCGATCAATGACGACCGAGCCGACGGCGCAATCGCCAAGCACAAGGTGTCCTTCTGCACCACCGCGAACGTGTTCAACGCCTTGAGCGTCACCGCCGCACCGCCGCCCAGCCCCAGCTTCACGTCAGGGATCTTCGCCGCGATCTGCCCCTCCTTTAGCCCGGTCACGTTGTAGCACAGCGGCAGCTGGAGGTCCGCCGGCGGAGGGGCCTTCGGGAGCTTGATCCGCCCGGCCAGCTCCTTTACCAGTGGGTCTAGCAGCGCCTTGTTGAGGAACGTCAGCGTTGTGCCGGAGTCGACGACGGCGGGGGACTGCTGCGGCGCCGCGTAGGTCGCGTTGCCCACCTTGACGGACAGGAGGCCGATGGTGTAGTAGGACTTCACCCTGGACGGGATCAGCGGCGTCGTGGCCGCGCCCGGTTCCGTCACGGTGGCGCGGGCGCCGAAGTTGAGCAGGGAGGAGCCGTTGACAGAGTAGGGCACGAGGCAGTAGGAGAACCTCCGGCCGAGCGANGCTTGATCCGCCCGGCCAGCTCCTTTACCAGTGGGTCTAGCAGCGCCTTGTTGAGGAACGTCAGCGTTGTGCCGGAGTCGACGACGGCGGGGGACTGCTGCGGCGCCGCGTAGGTCGCGTTGCCCACCTTGACGGACAGGAGGCCGATGGTGTAGTAGGACTTCACCCTGGACGGGATCAGCGGCGTCGTGGCCGCGCCCGGTTCCGTCACGGTGGCGCGGGCGCCGAAGTTGAGCAGGGAGGAGCCGTTGACAGAGTAGGGCACGAGGCAGTAGGAGAACCTCCGGCCGAGCGAGGCGTGCGCGCCGAGCTGCGCGACGAGGGAGAGGTTGGTGTTGCCGAGGCCGACGAGGCCGTCCCCGATGAAGGAGCCGACAAAGGTCGTGCCACAGCCGAAGTTGACGTTGGGCACGCGCGTCGTTCGGTCGCCGCGGCTGCCTCGGGCGTCGTCCGCGAAGGTGAATGTCTCGGTGGAGAGGAGGCCGCTCGTGGTGGAGCCCCCGCCATAGCCGTAGAAGTAGGCGCACTTGGAGTCGACGCAGACTGTTTCATGGAGCTCGCGGCACGCGCCGGAGTCGCAGCCCACGGGGCTGTACGTCTTGGACTTGGAAGGGTCGAACACGACGCCCGGCGGGGGTGGGGGCGAGGGCGCTTCACCGGCGAACGCCGGGCCAGGACCGTGGGGCCCCTTCTTGCTGCAATTGAGCCAGACGAGGTCGCTGCCGGTGTCGGCGATGGCGAGCAGACGGGTGGGCGGCGTGCCCACGTTCACGGCCATCAGGTACTCGAACGGCGTGGAGGTGAGCTCGGACACGATGCCGTGGGCCGACGGCGCGTCGGCGCGGGCGTAGGAGCGCGCGAGCGCCTTGGCCACCCGGCCGTACGCGGTGAGCGAGGGGTCGTGGAACGGCGACCCGACGGAGTCGCGGTGGATGAACTCCACGCTGAACCCATCGCCCCCGTCCGCCGTGCAAGCGCACAGCTGAGCCGTGAGGACGACGCCGACGAGCAGGAGAGCGCGAGATACCCTCGTCGTCGCAGCCATTGCGACCAACTGGAACTCAACTCCCAAGGATTGGTTGCTGCTGCTGCTGTGCAGGGTAGAGAAATATAAATAGGGGAATTTGCCTAAGTTAATTGTTGACGAATATTTGCCAGCCCGCTGCGTAACTATACTCAATTAATTAGCTTCTGCACCACGAATGGAATTAGGGGTAGATTCTACGTATTGTAGAGCTGGAGAGGAAGAGGATATCATCTTGTGCGTGAAACTGAAGATTTTGTAATTAATTCGTGCTAAAGGTGGTGAGTGGCTACTTCCAAGAAGTGATTGATTGGCAGTATACATGTCACCGGGCTACCCGGCAATGGACCCCAATAGCCAGCGAACGTTCGCCGGGAGTGATGACATTTGTGAACTTTTTTGTTCTTCAAAGACACATGGCATGAGATTCCGGGATATTCATTGTTTGGATCTAGCATTACTAGCAAAACAAGCACGGCGTCTCCTTGATAATCCGGTTCTTTATGTGCCTCTTTCTTGAGAGCTAAATATTTTCCTGGTGACGATTTGATGAATGCAAGCTTTCAAAGACGCTCTACTTTTACGTGGCACAGTATTATGGCGGGAGTTAACTCATTGAAAAAGGGTTATATCTGGCGAGCTTGAAATGGACAGAATGTCGATACTTGGAAAGATGCATGTATCCCGAATTATGCGAATAGTAAAATTATTACTCCTAGATGATGGCACCTTCTGGCCAAGGTTTCAAATCTTATTGATCCAGTCACAAATTTCTAGGGTTAAGATTTAGTGGGGCAAACACTATGGCCAATTGATGCTCAAAGAGTTCTAGATATTCCCCTTTCTAAGCATAATGTGTCGGATTTCATTGCTTGGAGCTATACAGAATGTTTTGTTCACTGTTCGCTCACCTTATTTGGCAGGATGGAATCATCAATATGGGAGAAATTGAAATGTACAAAACAGTATCGGTGGAACCAATGTTAACCCTATCTGGTGTAAGATTTGGAAACTTTCGTGACCAGAAAAGGTAATGATTTTTATTTGGCGTACATTGCATGGAATTCTCCTACGGTGTTACACTTGCAAATAGACACATGAAAGTTTCATCAATCTGCCCGTCGTGTTCGAATGGGCCAGAAGATACAAAGCATGTTATGTTTCTTTGTCAGAAACCGAAGGAGGTTTGGGATAAGTTGGGGGGACGAGGCGGTACTTGAGTTCTTACTCCTTATGCGGTTGTACCAGACCACGACCTATCTAATTTGGCATTCCAAAATGTACATGAATTGATCGCTAGAACCGGGTGGTATCTATGTTGGGGCATACGTAAGATGGTCCATGAGGGAAAGTTCTAAGATGCATACCACACATCAATGGGGGGCTGGGCTATAACGAGTAATTTTGTTAAAGCTTACTCCCCTAATGCGATCAGTAAACGAGGGGAAAGTAAACCTCCTGTGGGTTTTGTTAAGCTGAATGTTGATGCATCTTCTGATCATGACCAGCACATGGATACAGGGGGAGCTGTCCTTAGAGATGATAAAGGAAGTTTCATTGTCAGTGGAAATTGGAAGATTGATTGATGTGCGGATGTTTTGACAGCAGAATCTTTGGCTGTGAGGTTTGGCTTATCTCTAGCACAAAAAGGCGGGATGAAAACGTCTGGTAATAAACTCTGATAATATGGGAGTCATCGACACAATGAAGAATGGAGGACAATATGCGGGAGCGGCGGCAGCAGTTTTCGATGACAGCTATTTTTTGGCTTGTGATTTTCCTCTCACTAATTTTGCACACTGTAATAGGGAAGCAAACATCGTTGCTCATGAACTGGCTAGGTTAGCGGGAGTTTCCGCAACAAATGAGTGGTTTGAGAAGCCTATGGGCAATAATGTACCTTTTCTTATAGACGATGTAACTGTTATTTGCATTTAATAAAGTTGTTAATTTTCAAAAAAAACTTCATGTGCTTTTTTTTTCTTTTAGACAAACCGACATCATGTGTATGCTCAGGTGATGTGGCTTGGCCCTGTAAAAACTAACGTGGGCTGGCGTCCTCATTCTATAAAATGATGCCTGCAAGGTGAGCAAATTGGACCTGAAATCGCTAACAAATGGGCTCACGGTAAAATATGAGAAATTTACAAAATTCAGTCCTATAACTTGCTGGGCATATAACAACCACTCACAAAGTTGAGAAATGCTCCAATATGGTACCCGAGTACAAAAATATGTAACATCTACAGTCACACGTACAATCCTGTCTATGCAGAGCCCTCACATGGCCCTTGATTTTTACGGAATATCGAATTTGAATAGTGTCAAAATACTATTCATCCGGACCCTCTTCACCGCTTCCTCCTCCTCCTCCTCCAAGAAAGAAAGTTAGGGTTCGTGCCTCTCGCCGGCGCCGGCGCAGGTCCGCCTCGTCTCCGGTGGCCCTAGGGCCATGGGGGCGCGGTGGATCCTGGCAAGGGCCGGCGGGAGGGCTCCGATTTTAGTTATTTTTTTCAATCTTGTTAGGGTTTGTGTCCTACTCAGGAAGGCGAGACGGCGGCGGCTCTCTGAAGATGGAATAAAGGTCTCCCCGCCTAGCCCCCGTTCCGGCGGTGCATCTAGCATCGTTGGTGGGCGTGTGGAGGTGTGTCTCCGTCAGATCTATCTTTGGTGGATTTGCTTGGATCTCGTCGTTGTTCGTCTACGTTCGTGTGTCTTCGGTTTGGATCCTTCCGACCTACATTATTTTTCATCGGCGGCGGTTGCTGTTCTGGGATGCTGGTCCTATGGGGCCTTAGCACGACGAATTCCCGACTGTCTACTACAACAAGTTGTGCCCGGCTCCGACGATGGAGGGGCGATGACGGCGGCGCGCCTTCGGCTCGCTTCGGTGCTTGTAGTCGTCGCTAGGTGGACTACGAATCTAGATGTAATTTTTATTTCTGGTATTCGTTGTACTGCCATGATTGAAGATGAATAGATTGGAAGTATTTCCGCAAAAAAATACTATTCATCCAAGATGCCACTATTCACATTCAATTTTTTCTTTTTTGAATATCTAAACATAAATTGAGTTTGGAGCTGATTTTTTTGGAGTTGTAGACATACCTCGCAGGTATGTTGTCAACTAATTTCAGAAATTTTCGGAACGTCCAAATATGAATTTTTGTGGTTGATCTCATTGATCTCGCCTAATGTGAGATCCTATCCTAGTCTCCTCTCGAAATCGTCATACAAACACTACACGAAGTCATCATCACTATTCTCGCTAACATGGTTTCATCAAAGATCTTCAGAATTGCGTCCAAATGTGACATGAACTAGTTTGCATGGCATGAAGTCATCACCGGAATCGTAATCATCATCGGCTCCCTTTGATGATGCAACATTTTTACCTGATCTAATACTCTTTTGCCCCACCATTGGACTTTTTTTGAGATCGTTTGCTTGGCATGCGGTCATCCTCGTCGGTGTTCACTTTCGTAGAGCTTGCGCAACCCGATGCTGATGCACATGGCCCTTGGACCTGTCATGAGCTCATTTTCGTGGCACGAAGACACTCCTTTAGTTTCTTAGAGCTTACGCCACCCTTCCTTGCTGATGCAACACTATGTCCCGATCTACTACTTTTTGAACTTGCGTCACCCGTGGATTACCATAGTATCACTACAAGAAATATGTCAACTTACGACCATCACTATTGGTCGTTGAATGGTCATTGTTTTTCATTTGCGACCTATTTGTGATAAAAAACAGATGGTTAAAAGCTGACCGTCTTTAATGGAAATTAATGACCTTCTTTGTGATAAGGTCGTTGAAGGCAACGACCAAAACAAAAGGTCGTAGATCCTGCAATCTTTTGTTTTGGTCGCTGGCTGAGTGCCCAGGCCACGTCAGATCCGATGTGGCAAGCTGACGTGAAAAAATTGTGACCAATTGAAAAGGTCGTTGATTAGAATCAGCCCGGTCCAATTCGGTGTCTATATGGGCCAAGCCCATTAATTCAGCCCATTTATTATTATTTTTCCTGTCAATTATGATCACCTACATGGGCCTGGCCCAACAATTCGACCTTTTTATTTCTAGCCCTCATCCATTTCGCAGTCCATTTCATTAAGCCTTTTTACCCCTTTTTTCATAAATGCACAATATTCCAGTCCACTATTATTTGGGTCATAGCCTTTTTAGAGCCCAAATATTATTCGTAGAACATTCGGTCTTTTTCATTCACGGATTTCAATTTCACACATTTCAACAGCAAACAATCAATAATTCTCAAAATTAAATGATCAAATCCAGAAACCACTCAATGAAACTCACAACAACACATACACATCTAAACGATCCATCGAGTGTACGTACAATCGGAAACAAGTACACAGGCACCAAAACATTCTGGCAACATCAACTAAAACTATTGTGCACATCTCCAGGCTTCTTCTGATCTTCGGTCACAGCAGCAGCCACCTCGACGACATTAGATCCTGATCAAAATTATTAGTGAGATACAGTGGAAGTTAAATGATTACCAATAAAAAATATCCATTCAAGAGAATAGAAATTACACAAATGCCCAAATGCTTCAGTTCAGTAAACACTAAGCATGACATGACAAAACTTCCAAAACTTCACTGCAACACATTAATCTGATGATGTTCTACTAAGACATTCAAGCTCATGGTAGGCACCAACAATACTATCATATAGGTACCAGCAATCCCACGCAAACTTGGTTTGGATCAACAACAGCAACAAGGCTACGAAGAACCACACAGGAAATGGTTAACGCAAACAGATGCAGCGGGCCTATCAGAAACCACGGAAACTAACATATCATCTGAATATCTGACCTTTTCTAGTCTCGAGGATCTAGCAGTGATACCGAATCTAGAGTGACTCGCGGGGAGGGTGGCTTGGCAGGGGGCGAGACTCACATGTAGTGGTATCCGAGCATGTCGTTGCTTGCCTCGCGCTGTCGGAACTTGTTGGTCGTGCTCGTTGTAATAGTTAAGCAGCAGCCTCTTGTACTCGAAGGCCTATAAAATAAAATGGATAAGTTAGATTGATTACTTATTGTAGAGCTGGAGAGGAAGAGGATATCATCTTGTGCGTGAAAATGAAGATTTTGTAATTAATTCATGCTAAAGGTGGTGAGTGGCTACTTCCAAGAAGTGATTGATTCGCAGTATACATGTCACCGGGCTACCCAGCAATGGACCCCAATAGCCAGCGAACGTTCGCCGGGAGTGATGACATTTGTGAACTTTTTTGTTCTTCAAAGACACATGGCATGAGATTCCGGGATATTTATTGTTTGAATCTAGCATTACTAGCTAAACAAGCATATAATCCGGGTTCTCTATGTGCCTCTTCCTTGAGAGCTAAATATTTTCCTGGTGACGATTTGATGAATGCAAGCTTTATAAGGCGGACTACTTTTACGTGGCACAGTATTATGGCGGGAGTTAACTCATTGAAAAATGGTTATATCTGGCGAGCTGGAAATGGACAGAATATTGATACCTGGAAAGATGCATGTATCCCGAATTATGCGAATAGGGAAATTATTACTCCTAGACGAGGACACCTTTTGTCCAAGGTTTCAAATCTTATTGATCCAGTCACAAATTTCTAGGGTTAAGATTTGGTGGGGCAAACACTATGGACAATTGATGCTCAAAGAGTTCTAGATATTCCCCTCTCTAAGCATAATGTGTCGGATTTCATTGCTTGGAGCTATACATAGTGGTTTGTTCACTGTTCGCTCACCTTATTTGGCAGGATGGAATCGTCAATATGGGAGAAATTGAAATATACAAAACGGTATCGGTGGAACCAATGTTAAACCTATCTGGTGTAAGATTTGGAAACTTTCGTGACCAGAAAAGGTAAAGATTTTTATTTGGCGTACATTGCATGGAATTCTCCTACGGTGTTACGCTTGCAAATAGACACATGAAAGTTTCATCAATCTGCCCGTCATGTTCGAATGGGCCAGAAGATACAAAGCATGTTATGTTTCTTTGTCAGAAACCAAAGGAGGTTTGGGATAAGTTGGGGGGACGAGGCGGTACTTGAGTTCTTACTCCTTATGCGGTTTTACCAGACCACGACCTATCTAATTTGGCATTCCAAAATGTACATGAATTGATCGCTAGAACCGGGTGGTATCTATGTTGGGACATACGTAAGATGGTCCATGAGGGAAAGTTCTAAGATGCATACCACACATCAATGGGGGGCTGGGTTATAACGAGTAATTTTGTTAAAGCTTACTCCCCTAATGCGATCAGTAAACGAGGGGAAAGTAAACCTCCTGTGGGTTTTGTTAAGCTGAATGTTGATGCATCTTCTGATCATGACCAGCACATGGATACAGGGGGGAGCTGTCCTTAGAGATGATAAAGGAAATTTCATTGTCAGTGGAAATTGGAAGATTGATTGATGTGTGGATGTTTTGACAGCAGAATCATTTTCGTGGCACCAACAATACTAACATATAGGTACCAGCAATCCCACACAAACTGGTTTGGATCAACAACAGCAACAAGGCTACGAAGAACCACACAGGAAATGGTTAACGCCAACGGATGCAGCGGGCCTATCCGAAACCACAGAAACTAACATATCATCTGAATATCTGACCTTTTCTAGTCTCGAGGATCTAGCAGTGATGCCGAATCTAGAGTGACTCGCGGGGAGGGCGGCTGGGCAGGGGGGCGAGACTCACAGGTGGTGGTATCCGAGCATGTTGTTGCTTGCCTCGTGCTGGCGGAACTTGTTGGTCGTGTTCGTTGTAATAGTCAAGCAGCAGCCTCTTGTACTCGAAGGCTTATAAAATAAAATGGATAAGTTAGATTGATTACTGTAGGTGCAGCACATTTTCTGGAAGAGGCATAAACATGAAATGAAATAGATGTAGTATCATCACTACATGAAAGGAGCATTATACTTGGAAGGAAAAAACAGCATCCTGTCGCCAAACAAACACTACTTGACAGGAAACTGTGCATTTCGTCTTATATCCATTAGAAGCAAGATAGCAGCAATGATTCACATGGCACGAATAATTCATTGAGGAAACATTTTACTAGGTATGAAACAAACTAAATGCATAGCTTGTTGTAAGCAGGAAACAGTAGTGCTCATATACCAAAATCAACGGCAATACTTATCGACGATAGTAACAAGGTTAAACATCGGAGAAAGCACTTGCTAAGATATCATCATTTAGGGGCATTTACATCACCAATGTGGCAAACTGCAAAGCTGGTCAGCAGAACATATCTGTCACCAGTTACAAGCATATTTTCTCGTTCATGCATAACTATAGTTAGCTCTATTTCAAAAACCAGACGCAAATCAACAGCCCTTCAAAATTTCTGTACTATCTAAACCAACAAAGATGTCAACTCAAATACTTCTAGAAATCAGTGGCCATACGCACTTGTAGGTTGCAGAAACACTAGAGTTTCACCACAAACAGTGCACATACTGCAACAAATGGATAAACAAATTAAACAACATGCCACAATTTCCTCGATGCCTACAGTACCACTGTTACTCATTGACATTGCCAGGGAAAAGGGAAGCACCCATCGAGTGTTTCTACAAAGCTAGAGAGAGGGATAGTAGCAGAGCAGAGCGGACCTTGGTCGTCTTGTGCGGCAGCCTGAAGGTTGTCCACCTCCTCGTAGCCTTCTCCTCGTATCGCCATGGTCGTGGTTAGGCGAAGACAGAAGAGGTCGGATCTGCAGCAGGAAGCAAGCTCATCACATTCATCCTTGCCAACAATGTACAGGCAGACGTCGTGAGAATGTTCGCTAGAAATTTCGGCAGCATAACGCGTGGAAAAGAATCACATATCTTAGATACTGCATGCCATTACAACTATTAATTTCACCGCCCGTCAGACGGCTTTTTCATTCATTTTAGTTGGCTGGCAACTAATTGCAGAGATAGAGACAGACCTAAACAGATCATTTCGTCCTACACAAACCTCAAACTTTTACATATGTCGTCACAACAATCTAAGCTGAATGTTGAATCTTCTGTTTTGCACAAGGAAGAAAGAAAGAAGGAAGAAATGTTGAGAATACATACAACACAAGTCTCTAAAACTAAATTCCACTTGCTTGCCTGAGCTGAGCCATCAAACGAAACATAATCTTGCTTTGAATTGCCACTATACTGCATATCGTCCGAACGAACTCATGATTTGAGGATCTGCCAGTGAAAATATAGCTAGCTATCCCTATTTCGAAATAATACACTGCACATTAACGAGTGGTAATGCGATAAGGTTTGTTCATGCAACTAAGTTCAAGGTTCTCACCAAATTGCTACTGTACATAGCTTAATGCAAGTAAGTTCAATGTTAGCAAAGTCTTGACTGCTTATATTATTTGCAGTAATCATGCCAAGCTACATGCCAGAAGATAAAATGTGTTCTAGGTGTCACTGCAAACAACAAACCTATATAGTTTCTACAATCAAAAAATCAGGAGCGGAGTGTATGTTTCTCTTACTTAAGAACATGTGTTAGCAATGACCCTCGGTTGCATTTGATAAATCTCAGCATATTTACTTGAATTATAATGTTATAGGTAACAAAGGTCACACCGATTCCAGTAGTAAAAGCTTGAACCAAAAGAATTTGGCACACAAGCTTGAAACATATATAACAAATCTATGCGTAATTGTTGCTTCCAAATTCTCTAGTAATATACACTTCCACTCGAGCATGCACTACTTGGGATGCCTCCTGTGCATCCGTTTTCAACTCATTAATGATTCATCTATAATTACCGTCTAGAATCAACCTACAGAATCATTCTACTAGCTACATAGACAATCCAAGACATTCTTAATCTTGCATTGTTCAACCTTATCTCTGTCGTGTTGCTATAAAATAGAGTCATGCCCGACTATAATTTGTAGAAAAGAGTGCTGAAGTGAAAAAGAGTCATGCCCAACTAAAATATTCAGGGATGATAGGCACATGAATGAACCATCTGGCTCTGTTAAGTAATTATTTGCCACATTTCCCCATTTACTAAGATAGGACAAATAGCATTTGAAGAAACAATTGTGTATGCTCAATGAAAAACAACAAATCAAATTTGAAGTAAGTTCCTATGGAAGGCGCAAGTACATGAAAATGCAAATCTTTAAGGAGTAGATGCAATAGTGCGGAAACTTCATGTCATTTTTTTATCATGGCAACTTCTACTACTTACTCTTGTAAAACAAAATAGATTACTTGCTGGTTTTGTGGTTTAAACTTCACACCTTTAGCTAACTCTATTAGGCATTGGGGAGGTGAAAAAAAGGAAATTAGAAGCAAACTAAGAAAGCTTATTAAGCAATACTTACCGAAGATACTGAAAATTAAAAAGAAAAAAGACAGAATGGTTCCTTGGTAATCTAAGATGAGAAAACATTGAATGATGATGAGATAAAGAGAAAAGTAGTATCTTAACTCTGCATAGCGAGGTAGCATGTTTTCGGTATTTTAAGACGGCCGGCGGGTGGACCGGTGCTTGGGTGCTGCCCTTCCTTGGACAAGCCTCCCACTTATGATTAATCTCTCTCGCAAGCATCTGCAACTACGAAAGAATTATTAAATAAATCTAACCATACCATGAAACATATGGATCCAAATCAACCCTTACGAAGCAACCATAAACTAGCACTAGTGCAGAACCGGGCAATAGCACCGGTTCGTAAGGCCCTTTAGTGCCGGTTACATAACCGGCACTAAAGTGTGGTCACTAAAGGCCCCCCCCCCCCTTTAGTACCGGTTCAGCACGAACCGGTGCTAAAGGGAAACCACGTGGCACGAGGCAGCTCCGGGGGCCGGGAGCCCTTTAGTACCGGTTGGTAACACCAAACGGTACTAAAATGTTTGGGGGTTTTTTGGTTTTATGATTTCTTTTTCATTTAATTTTGTGTTTTCCATTTTAATTCTTTTTCGTTTCACCCGGAAATATATATATAATAACTCATGCATGCTCGCATCATACATCATCATATATAATAACAAGTATTAGGCATCATCACACAACTTCTACTCGTTATTAGTAATAAGTCATACGATCATCATCCTCATAGTCATCGAACCGAACCCTACATAATTGTTCTTAGCACATGATCATCAGTATCAGGTAGGATCGGACCTAAACACACTTAATGTAAAATAGCATAAAACAATATAGACCCTGATTCTCCATTATGAAGAATGGAGATCATCCTGTCTTCAATTCTTGCGCCTCGCTTCCTTTTGCTTCCAAGAAGCTCCTTACAACTGTCCATACATTTTTTCCATCTTTTGATTGTCATGTCTCCACTTGTTTTAGAAATCCGGTATGGACAGTTGAGATTCGTAGGATGACCTGGATATATGTTCAAAACCCGAAGGCTGGCGCCATTCTGATACATCAAATGAGGCACACAATCCTCTGAGATTCTCTGTTGAAAAACATAGTAATAACTTCGTAGTTAGCAATGATGTACTAGTTTTAGAAGTATGCAAAAAGATGCACGGATGTCGTAATAGTAATAAAAACTTACCAGGGCATCTCCATGGTAGTTACCGTAGTTCAACACGTGCACTAATGGCACGTATTGACCATAATGTTGAGGAGTTCGATTGTAGATATTGTAATTCTCAATATCATTACAAAATCCAACCAGATGAGTTTTCTCCTTGTAAGTTAACTCAGAGCCATCGGTGTAGTAAGTTCTATCTACCATCTTCTGCACATCCTTTGATACTTCAAAATAAGCTGTCAATGGAAATAAGCTGTCAACTATTTTGAAATGAACAATATAAGTTCTATTAATAATTAACTATGTTTAAGAAACTCACATAGCGGTAGAACTGGAGGAGTATCAACAAGGACCCAAATGTCCGTATTGTCTTGCTCGATTTCAGGATCACCAAGATCCATGGTGACAAGCATACCCTCATCAAAACCATACAATTTGCAAAATGCTTCCCAATTTTTGCAACCAAAATGGGTTACGCTCTCAGCATTATACAACTTTACTTAAAAATCCACATCATGATGGGTCCTTAGGTGAATTTTCTTCGTTTCAAAATTTTCATGGTCTTCAAAATCCATCCTCTCCAAGACATAGCGTCTTGCATGGCATGGGATTAACTATACTCGAATTGTAAAAGATGAAAATTACAAGTTCAAATAGTTGAAGTCATGCTTAATTATGAAAAAAAAACACTTGTCGTCGTTGTGTACCGTTTCAACTTCGAAGGTCTCCTCGAGCTTAATGCTGAAGCGCCGACCATCGTCCAGGTGAGGCCTGTCGCACTCACCTCGATCGTCGTGGCACCAGTCGCACTCCCCCGGGAGACTTTCGTCCTCCGATGATGATATTTCCTATACGTTCATAATTCAAAGACTAAATTAGATCATTCAATAAGAAAAACTACATCATCTCCACGTGTCCGTACATCGAATATTATCACTAATACACGTCAGTACAGCTAGAACCAATTTTACTAATTTTCTTGCTAAAAATAAACTACTTCTATAGTAAAATGAACCAGTTTTATTAAATCAACTAGTTCAACTACTAAGCACTTACTATAAATAGAATAATGTAGTACTTACTAAAAATAAACAAGTTTCCCTAGTTCTAACTAAGTCCATTAAA
>LR880972.1:98960992-98972813 GCA_904067115.1 Aegilops sharonensis | reverse complement strand
AAAATAAACTACTTCTATAGTAAAATGAACCAGTTTTATTAAATCAACTAGTTCAACTACTAAGCACTTACTATAAATAGAATAATGTAGTACTTACTAAAAATAAACAAGTTTCCCTAGTTCTAACTAAGTCCATTAAACACTTTCTAAGCAGTTCAAATCTAATTCATCTAACATTCGACATTAATCTAACATTTATATAAACTCAAAATATATAAAAAAATTCTTATTAAAAATAAACTAGTTATATTAATTATTGAACTAGTTCTAATCTCTAGTTCGAAAATTTTTCTATCTAGCTAGCTAATTAATTCATCTAACATGCGTGTGTGGTATATATATATGTGTGTGTGTGTGTGTGTGTGTGTGTGTGTGTGTGTGTGTGTGTGTGTGTGCGTGTGTGGTATATATATGTGTGTGTGTGTGTGCGGCCCGGCCCGTACGCCGCCGCCCCATACGTACGAGCGGGGACGCCGGCGTTCGGGGCGGCGGCGGGGACGGACTGCGGCGTGCGGCGTGCGGGGCGGACGGCGGCGGCGGCCGGGTACGCGCGAGGAGAGAGATACGTAGGGACGGCGGCGCGGGACGACGACGGACGGCGGCGCGCGGCGTTCGGGGCGGCGGTGGGGACGATGACGACGACGACGGGCGACGGGCGGCGACGACGGGAGCGGCGCGCGCGAGAGAGGTTGACGAAAGAAGTGGGGAGATGTAACTGAAATTTCGTAAGAGCTGTATATATAGGGTGAGCCTTTAGTACCGTTGGAGCCACCAACCGGTACTAAAGGCCAGGCAAAGAGGCGGGAAGAGCAAGCCTTTAGTACCAGTTGGTGGCTCCAACCGGTACTAAAGGGTGATCTTTAGTACCGGTTGGAGCCACCAACCGGTACTAAAGGCCTCGCGCTGCAACCCCAAAGTTTAGTCCCACCTCGCCAGGCGAAGGGCAGCCGCACTGGTTTATAAACCCAGCAGCGGCTACCTCTTCGAACTCCTCTATATAGCGGCTTGCGGGCCTAAATTCTGCAAGCTGTCCTGTGAGTCTGCTGGGCCTTTAAGGCCTGTAATTGCACACTTGTGGCCTAGCAGGCCCACAGGGCAGCGCCCCAAATTTTTTGTAGTTTTTTTCTTTTCTGCTATTTTTTCTTCTATTTCTTTCTGTGTAGTTTTTTGTATAGTTTTTTCTTTTCTGTTATACTTATTTTCTTCTATTTATTTGTGAGTAGTTTTTCATCTAGTTTGCCAAAATTCAACATTTTCAGAGTTCATTTTGTAGTGATTTTAAATTTCACGGTCATTTTGTAAACGATTGAAAAATAGCAAATATAATTTTTTCTTGCTATATTTATAATTTTTCCTTCTATTTTATAATTTTTCTGCTATATTTATTTTGTTCTATTTATTTCTGAGTAGTTTTTCATCTAGTTAAAAAAAAGAAATGCCGACGTGCAATTAGTTTTTGCCATAACAGAAGAAGTCCGGAGTTGTAATAAGTTATTAAAAAAGAGGTGCAATGCTCGTTAATTTGCTTCAAGCCTTTCAGAATAGTGTAAACTGCACTGCGCATAGCTCCGTGCAATCTACCATATTCCGCAAGGCTTGAAGCTAAGCAACGTGAGCATTGAGCCTCTTCTTCATCGTCTCTGCACTCAGGGCTTATAAACCGCTCCTAGTCCCTCTCTCTTGGCGANTTTTCTGCTATTTTTTCTTCTATTTCTTTCTGTGTAGTTTTTTGTATAGTTTTTTCTTTTCTGTTATACTTATTTTCTTCTATTTATTTGTGAGTAGTTTTTCATCTAGTTTGCCAAAATTCAACATTTTCAGAGTTCATTTTGTAGTGATTTTAAATTTCACGGTCATTTTGTAAACGATTGAAAAATAGCAAATATAATTTTTTCTTGCTATATTTATAATTTTTCCTTCTATTTTATAATTTTTCTGCTATATTTATTTTGTTCTATTTATTTCTGAGTAGTTTTTCATCTAGTTAAAAAAAAGAAATGCCGACGTGCAATTAGTTTTTGCCATAACAGAAGAAGTCCGGAGTTGTAATAAGTTATTAAAAAAGAGGTGCAATGCTCGTTAATTTGCTTCAAGCCTTTCAGAATAGTGTAAACTGCACTGCGCATAGCTCCGTGCAATCTACCATATTCCGCAAGGCTTGAAGCTAAGCAACGTGAGCATTGAGCCTCTTCTTCATCGTCTCTGCACTCAGGGCTTATAAACCGCTCCTAGTCCCTCTCTCTTGGCAAGGTGGGACTAAAAAACAGCTTCCTAAGCAACTGTAGTACTGGTCACCCTTTAGTACCGGTTGGAGGCAAAATGAAGGCAGAAATGGTTGAAAGTTGATGGCGTCGCTTTGAATGGTGCATACTGAACGCACAAAAAGTCTGGAGTTGTAATAATTTAAAAAAATGAAATGCCTTTGTATAACAGATGAGTTTAATTTCGTCCGAAACCTGAATACTTTGAAAGAGATTGTCCAGTTTGTGAACGAAGTGCATCTAGTTTTTGCCGTAACCCTCTCTACTTTTTTGAACAATCTATGTGGGTGACATGATGATACCATGCCAAGTTTCAACTTTTTCAGAGTTCATTTGTAGTGCTTTTCAATTTCCAGGTCATTTAGTTCTCAAAACAAATCATTGAATGCATGAAAAATAGCAAATGAAGGCAGAAATAGTTGAAAGTTGATGGCGTCGCTTTGAATGGTGCATACTGAAAAATATAAGAGCATTTACATCATGATCTTATATTTCTTTACAGTCTAAATTGTCAATATGATCATATAACATCAAAAAAATACTTTGATCATCAATGATCTTTGTGTGTACAATCTGAATTGTCAATATGAGTCATCAACGATTTATAAACCGATGAAGACTCATATTGAGGCCACAAATTCTACACATAGAGTTCAATGAAGACCAAGTGCTTATGACAGTTTGAGAAATAACATATTTAAGGTGGTAAAAGGCTTGTTAGGGGAGCGAGGTGGGACTAATTAAAACATCCTGCCACAACGTCATTAGTACCGGTTCGTGGCATGAACCGGTACTAAATGGTGATGGTGGGGCCATAGCCTGACCGCATGCTGACACAACCTCTTTAGTACCGGTTCGTGGCATGAACCGGTACTAAAGGTTCGCCACGAACCGGTGCTATTGATCGGCCCCACGAACCGACACTAATGTATACATTAGTACCGGCTCAAATTCAAACCGGCACTAATGTGCTTCACGTATGACCCTTTTTCTACTAGTGTAGGGTTTAAACTTCTATCACTCTAGCAACCCATCATCTACTTGTTACTTCCCAATGCCTTCCCCTAGGCCCAAATCACGGTGAAGTGTCATGTAGTCGACGTTCACATAACACCACTAGAGGAAAGACAACATACATCTGATCAAAATATCGAACGAATACCAAATTCACATGTTTACTTATAACAAAACTTCTCCCATGTCCCCAGGAACAAACGTAACTACTCACAAAGCATATTCATGTCCAAAATCAGAGGAATATTAATTATCATTAAGGATCTGAACAAATGATCTTCCACCGAATAAACCAACTAGCATCAACTACAAGGAGAAATCAACATTTCTAGCAACCCACATGTACCAATCTGAGATTATGAGACAAAGATCGGATACAAGAGATGAACTAGGGTTTGAGAGGAGATGGTGCTGGTGAATATGTTGATGGAGATTGATCCCCTCTCGATGAGAGGGTCATTGGTGATGACGATGGCGATGATTTCCCCCACTAGGAATGAAGTTTCCCCGGCAGAACAGCTCCGCCGGAGCCCTAGACTGGTTCTGCCCAAGTTCCGCCTCGAGACGGAGGCGCTTCGTCCCGAAAGCTTCCTTCTGATTTTTTTCCAGGTCAAAATACACCATATAGCAGAAGATGGGCACCGAAGGCCTTCCAGAGGGCCTACAAGGCAGGGGGCGTGCCCAGGGGGTAGGGCGCGCCCCCACCCTTGTGGATGTTGATGGATCCCCTCTCGTGCTTTCTTTGCCCAATATTTTTTATTAATTCCAAAATGACTCTCCGTAAATTTTCAATACTTATGGAGTTGTGCAGAATAGGTCTCTAATATTTGATCCTTTTCCAACCTAGAATTCCAGCTACCGGCATTCTCCCTCTTCATGTGAACCTTGTTAAATAAGAGATAAAAGACATAAGTATTGTGCTATAATGTGTAATAACAGCCCATAATGCAACAAATATCAATATAAAGCATGATGCAAAATGGACGTATCAGCACCCTTTGATGATGCAACATTCTTACCTGATCTACTACCACTAGTAGAAAAAGGTCCGTTCGTCCCGGTTCGTGGGGGCCATTTGTCCCGGTTCCCCAACCGGGACTAAAGGGTCGTTACTAAAGCACTATACCTTTAGTCCCGGTTCGCCCAGGAACCGGGACAGATGGGGCTCCACGTGGCCACTGCCGCTTGCCCAGGCAGGGGGGACCTTTTGTCCCGGTTGGTGCCACCAACCGGGACCAAAAGGCTTCCACGCGTCAGCACTTTAGGGGCTGGGTTTTTTGTTTTTTTTGAAGGGGGGGGGGGGTTGGGGGGTTTTGTAGGGTTAATTTAGGGGTTTCATATATTGTGTTAGCTAGCTAATAGAGATAAGTGTCCTCTCTTATCTCCGTGCTTGGTCGACGCTACGTATAGAGAGGACTTGACACGCTAGCTAGCTAGTAAGCAAATGAAGGAAACCATTAAGTACAGAAGATCGTCATGAACATATACACAGAGAGAAGTGATCGACCTCTTCTTCTCCGATAGATTGGTCGAACAACAAGTTTTCGTATATGTATCTGACGCTACTTGCTACACACACATATATATTTGTACAATTGTTTCCTACAAACAGTGGTAGTTACCAACACTTGCGTTTTGTATGTTGTATGTAGTATCGATTGAAACCGAGAGTATGCACGTGTAGTATATAGTATATAACAATGATTAAGTAGTATATATACTAATTTTTAGGTAGTATGTACCATGTTTTGAGTATGCTCTTTTTGACGTACAAATATGTACTTATTTCACAAATATAACAAAAACTATGGGCCCATATGCAATTTTTTCATGTAACTTGCTTTGAAATATCTTAGATATAGTATATGAACATATTTAAAATAATAAAATAGTATATAAAGTACCACATGGTAGTATATGAGATATGTGGGGTAACTACAACCAGGTGGTATAAATAAATATTTGGATGCATCTAAGGTAGGATGGAGTGCTATATTAAAACAAAAACCTAATAAATACTCTCCAAAATCAGATGAAAAAATATGCAGATATGCTTCAGGAGGTTATAAGTTAAAAACAGTAAATAATATTGATAGAGAAATTCTTGCAGTTGTAAATGCAATAAATGCATTTAGGCTATATCTAGGATTTAAAGAATTTACAGTGCGAACAGACTGTGAAGCTATATGTCGATATTACAATAAAATTAATAGTAAGAAAAGCTCAACCAGAAGATGGGTTTTATTTGAAGACACTATATCTGGGAATGGTTATAAAGTTATTTTTGAGCATATTAAGGGGAAGGATAATACCTTACCTGACATATTTTGTCGTGCATCAAATTTGCAGAAATGAGGAGAGGATTATTCGCCAACAAGGATGAATATCACTTCTTTGGAGAAGAAAATAGGCTGAAAATGTTCCAGCCAAATACATTCAATTTCAAGCCAAAAGCCCATATCAAGCTTGATGAAGCTCAAAGATGTATATTGGATAACTTCTGGTTCCAATATACTCTCAAAAGAGAGGAAAAAGGATATTTTTTATCAATCCTCAACAGTTTGGCTGAATATTTTAACGAATTAAACAAAAATGTGACAAAGCCAGAAAAGGTTGAAATACCAAAAGGAGAAACTCTATATCTTATATTCGATGGAAATAAACCTGGCATATATTTGGAATGGGAAAATATTATGATTAATATAAAGCTCAAATTGCATATATTGATATTGCTATCAATTATTCGGGCGCGGAGGACTTATACCCGACCCGAATATTAATAGAAATTTCTATAATAGATCCTTTAAATATTGATAAGGTATTATCAATCATATGGGCAGGGAAGACCCCCTGAAAAAAATTTAAAATTTAAAATTTAATAAATAAATAAATAAATAAATAATATATATATATATATATTTATATAAATAAATAAATAATAATATTAAGCAATGTGGAAAATGTAAGTAGCCTTGGCATGAATGTACGCATACACTGGCACAAGGATTCTTGAAGGCAGAAGAAGCTCTCAAGGCTAATCGCATGAAGATTTGTATGGCCGAAGAGCAAAGACTGGTACACAGAGGCCAGCCATTTATCCACAGAGATACAATGCCCACGTGAACAAAGCAAAGATTTGATAGATTCCTGAAGATTGAAGTTTGTCGGGGCACTATCCTCTCGCTCTTATCCATCACCTAGAGGGACACGCATGCATCCGTACTACATATAAAATAAGAGGTGCGGCCAGCCATTTATCCACAGAGATACAATGCCCACGTGAACAAAGCAAAGATTTGATAGATTCCTGAAGATTGAAGTTTGTCGGGGCACTATCCTCTCGCTCTTATCCATCACCTAGAGGGACACGCATGCATCCGTACTACATATAAAATAAGAGGTGCATTCTCCCGGAAGCCATCCAGAGAGCTGCTCTCTCGCCTATAAAAGGAGACACTTGCTGCAAAGAGAGACACAACACCAGACGGAGAAGAGCCACCAGCCACCGATAGAGCAAAGAGCTGCGACCCAGCTAGCAAGCTCGTTGCTCAATAGTAGTAGTAGTAGTTTCATCCTGCAATAAGAGCCTCCATATCCAGAGTATTGTAAGGCTCAAGAAGGTAGTTAGAAGGTAATTTTTTTTAGTTTGTGTAATCCCTTCGGGGCCTCCCGAAAGGGAAAGCCATATGTAAATTATGTTGTTGAAATGATGTAGTTTCTTGGTTTTACTAGGTATTTTTACTTATGAATTTATGGGACGAGTTCTTATGCTAGGGATCCTATAGGAGAAACCTCTGCGTGTGTAGTTCTCTGTGTAGCCCAGAGTGGCGTTTGAATGAGAACCTTGTGGCTGTAGAGAAGTGTTCCCTTCGGGTGGAACTGCCTGGGAAGACGATAGAAATTTACCCCATAAATTTGCAATTAAAATTGCTAAGTGAACGTAACTAGCTACATCTGATACAACATAATGAAAAATATGGTGAGTACTGAGTAGGATTTTACACCACTGCGTACATTCGTCGGTTGAACCATTGGCCTCGCCAGCCCAGAATAGATCCTGTATCAAATATATAATCAAGTTAGAACGTGAAGGTAATCATATTGAATATTGTTGTGAATAGTGGAATACTATTCCAAATAGTGTATTCAATTGTGGAGCACTATTGTGAATAGTCCCCTACCTAGTGAATAGTAAATACTATTCAAGATAAAAAGCATACCTGTCTACCACTTCCACCTAATCCCATATTAACCTAATCAAAATCTAATCACATATTAAGCTAAATAAAATTAGTATCCCTATATTATTGGTATCAGGTCCAGCGTTTAATCATTGAAAGGTTAAAATATTGAAACTTAGAAGTTAGCGCAGGTAAAGTAATAAGGACTAAGGAAAATCTAAATATAAGGTGTAGAGTAAATCCTTCTGAAGAGCATATCTGGCATTCATCTCATAGCCAGTTAAATACAGTCATCGATTTGATATATAACTTTTACATACCTTGGGGAAAAAGACAAGATAACTTAGACCAAAAATTTGAAAGTTTATTCAAAGAATACCAAAAACTTGCGGATAAGTATTCAGGTTTGAATAATAAAATTGATCTAGCTTTACATAAGCTAGAGGAAGCAAAAGCAAGACAGAACACAGTTTGCAAGAATAACGATTATATTAAAGAGGAAGTGTTGTCAATAGGCCGTTACTTAAGTAAAGGCAAAGAGTCACTCCCACGCACTGATACAAGACAAGATATACTTGAAATTAAAAAAGTTGGTGCAAGAGGTTAAAACTTTGATTATCTCATAATTTTATGACTGAATATACTCAAGCATTAAACGAAGTAGCAAAATACCTGTCACCTCCTGTAGGATTCTCCGATCACGACTCCCCAAAGGAAGATTCCAAAGTAATAATAAGACAAAATAACACAATCATCCAACTACTAATTCAAGTATTAGATAAGCTAAAAAGTGTTCAAAGCAACAAAGAAATTGTGTTATCATCATCTGGAATAGTTGCCTCTACTAGAAATATTAATTCAGAAAAATGGACGTATCTAAAGGCTTCCTTAGAAGAGACAAAACCCTCCAATTAGTAAGGCAAGATTCAAGACCTCTGGCCATGAAGCATAGATTATCATGCAAAGCTGATGATATNAAAAATTTATTTCCCTATATTGTTGGTATCAGGTCCAGCGTTTAATCATTGAAAGGTTAAAATATTTAAACTTAGAAGTTAGCGCAGGTAAAGTAATAAATACTAAGGAAAATCTAAATATAAGGTGTAGAGTAAATCCTTCTGAAGAGCATATCTGGCATTCATCTCATAGCCAGTTAAATACAGTCGTCGATTTGATATATAACTTTTACATATCTTGGGGAAAAAGACAAGATAACTTAGACCAAAAATTTGAAAGTTTATTTAAAGAATACCAAAAACTTGCGGATAAGTATTCAGGTTTGAATAATAAAATTGATCTAGCTTTACATAAGCTAGAGGAAGCAAAAGCAAGACAGAATACAGTTTGCAAGAATAACGATTATATTAAAGAGGAAGTGTTGTCAATAGGCCGTTACTTAAGTAAAGGCAAAGAGTCACTCCCACGCACTGATACAAGACAAGATATACTTGAAATTAAAAAGTTGGTGCAAGAGGTTAAAACTTTGATTATCTCATAATTTTATGACTGAATATACTCAAGCATTAAACGAAGTAGCAAAATACCTGTCACCTCCTGTCGGATTCTCCGATCACGACTCCCCAAAGGAAGATTCCAAAGTAATAATAAGACAAAATAACACAATCATCCAACTACTAATTCAAGTATTAGATAAGCTAAAAAGTGTTCAAAGCAACAAAGAAATTGTGTTATCATCATCTGGAATAGTTGCCTCTACTAGAAATATTAATTCAGAAAAATGGACGTATCTAAAGGCTTCCTTAGAAGAGACAAAACCCTCCAATTAGTAAGGCAAGATTCAAGACCTCTGGCCATGAAGCATAGATTATCATGCAAAGCTGATGATATTGATAGCATTGAAGAAGTTATAGATATACAAAGAGATCTAGAAAGATATCAAAAAGATACCCTGAGAAAAATAAAGCCGCAGCAAGTATACCACATGGGAATGTTTGAAAGTAAGAGTGGTCTATACAGAATATCTCGAGAAGTAGAATTAAGCGTGTTAACACATCCAGTAGATTTAAGAATTGTAAGCAAAAATATTGAAAATGAATTAAAATATTGTGGGTACAAATATATTCATCAAGGCATGTATATCATAGGAGTCAAAGGTATGACAAGGAAGAAATTAGGTGCGAAGGTTTTGATAACTTTATTAGATAGAAGATGGGAATCAGTAGACAAAGCAGCATTAGGATTTTTGGAAGGAGACATGAATGAAAATAGATTAATAACCTATATAGCTCCAGACCTAATGATGCCCGTAAAAGAATTTATTGAAAAAATGAGTTTTGGTTTCCAAACTAAAGGTTATGAAGATTTTAAAGGAACAAACTTGCTAGTAAGCATAGAATTTATAGGAAGGCTCACTAATAGAAGTAGCTCCAGATATAGAGTGAATGTGAATGACGTAATTGATAGCATGCAATCAAAAGGCATTAAATTTATGAATCCTCTTAAAATTGGCTCTGAAGAAAGAGCAGGAGAAGAATGGAAGATAGGAGAATTAATAGAGAAAAAAGAATTAAAGCAACCTGAAAATTACATAAGCTATCAAAATTGTGAAGGAAGTAGCAGTATTTGATTTATGAACTATAAAGATGCATCAATAGAAGACTCTGAATCATTTATGTCAGAATCAGAAATTAATAATGATAAGAACAAAGGTATATCTGAATGTATGGAAAAGGCTAATTTAGATGACGAAATAATTCATTGGGAAAAGAAGCTAAAGCATATTGAATGGGAATATAGTCATTCTATGACAAAGGATTGGCCAAAAATTAGAGAAAGAGAACTATTTATCACTCGAGAAATTGCAAGGTTAAAGAAACTAAAAAACGATAAAGTGTCTGCCACTAGTAGTTCAAGCATGGAAGATAAAATTATAGCATCCGCAGAAAGAAAAGCAAATGCGATCATTAATAAAAATTCTATCATTAATAATAATAATAAAGATAAGAATATTATTCAAAAAGAAGAAATTGTTAGTGAAGAAGAGCAATGGGATATCAATAATAAATTATTATTAGAAAGTTATGAGGAAGAGGAGGAATTAATAAAAGAAATGTGGTTAGAAGATGAAAGATATGATGATTCAGAACAAAATAGTGATTTCTATAACTCACTAGATGATGTGGGACTACATAATTTATACAATGCAATGGAAGCCATGGAAGTAGAAAGTAGTGGTAAAAGAAGAAGGGGATATGGAGAATCATCTGTAAAAAGAGAAGGAGAAAGAGAGAGACCTACCAGGACAGCTGGACAATGGCCTCCAGAAAAAGATGATTATCAACCTACATATATCCCAGGACAATATAGATACATGGGTACTAAAAGAAGAGATTTTGAAAAACCAGTGAAATTCCAAAATTATAAAAATGATGGTGCTATATTAAACCTAGCAGCTCATGATCCAATAGATTGGCCGAATATAAGCAGCATATGGAAAGGTTTAATAGTACAAAAATATATACAAAATCAGTATAGCATAGGCACTAAGGTAGAAGATATGTTAACATATCTTGAAACATTTTTAGGAGAATCTGTAAAAGTTCTTTGGGAACAATGGGTAGAATCATACCCTAGTAAATATGAAGAATTAAAAAGGGCAGGAAGTAACCCTAATAACTTTGCGCATGTTATCTCAAATATGATCATAGCAGAGGATCCAGAATTAGGACATACCTCATTGCAAAATGAAAGGTTAAGAGAAATAGAAAAGTTAACATTAACTAGCTGGAAAGGTATTAAAAAAATTTCCCAGCATTATTTGTATAATGCTACTACTGCTAAACAAGGTTTTAATGTAGGCGTAGTAGAAAGATATTTTAATAAGTTGCCTGATCCCCTAGGGTCAATAATATTTGAAGAATATAAAAAGGAAACGGCGGGAAACGTGGTAAACATATCTCAAGCTGTAACATTTCTTTTCAAACAATTAAGAAAGGTGTGTACTAGTATTCAAGCCCAAAGATCTATGAAGAAATCAGATTATAATTTTTGCAATAACATAGTCCAAATACCACTTACATATGGAGAAGAAAGGTATAGGAAAAACAAATATTATAAACCACAAAGGAGAGATAATAGAAATTTTAGAACAAAGAAAAGAAATTTCTTAAGAAGATTAGACAATAGAGCCCCATTCTTGCATAAAAGAAATGTAAGAAGATACAATCCTAAGAAAACCTATGATAAAACATGCAGGTGTTTCATATGTAACTCACCAGATCATCTAAGTAGAACTTGCCCTAATAAAGACCAGAAAAGATATTCTAGCAAATATGAAGAACAAGAGAGAGTGTTAATTATAGATAGCGTTAATGAAAATATATTAGTATGTGATGATGAAATAAA
>LR880972.1:98929598-98944152 GCA_904067115.1 Aegilops sharonensis | reverse complement strand
GAAAAGTCTCGCCCTGGACGGTGTTGTTGGCGATTGAAGACGCCATCAAGCCTCAAAGCGACGACACAGAGGAACTCTCAATGAAAGCACCAATGTCGGTGTCAAAACCGGCGGATCTCGGGTAGGGGGTCCTGATCTGTGCGTCTTAGGCTGATGGTAACAGGAAGCAAGGGACACAATGTTTACCCAGGTTCGGGCCCTCTCGATGGAGGTAAAACCCTACTTCCTGCTTGATTAATATTGAAGATATGAGTAGTACAAGAGTAGATCTACCACGAGATCGTAGAGGCTAAACCCTAAGAGATAGCCTATGATGGTATGATTGTAATTGTGGTCGGCCTTCTAAGGACCATCCTCTCCGGTTTATATAGACACCGGAGAGAGCAAGGATTTACATGGAGTCGGTTACAAGGAAGGAAATATAATATGCGGATCGCCAAGCTTGTCTTCCACGCAAAGGAGAGTCCCATCCGGACACGGGCCAAAGTCTTGAGTCTTGTATCTTCACGCTTCAATAGTCCGGACGATGTATATAGTCCGGCTGTCCGGATACCCCCTAATCCAGGACTCCCTCAGCTAATACTTACTTTCGGGTGGTTAAATCGCAGCTACGCCGTCCCGGAGCTTGTGCGGTGAACTTTTTCCAAACCCTGCCAGACAAAGAAAACAGTTACTTGATATCAGGAAATGAACAAAGTTGCTGATATGGTGCGATAATGATCGATTGAACTTACTTCTCGAGCATTTTAGTCATGGTCGCATACTCCTCCGGATTTTTTCGTTTGGAGTCTATGACGGTTACCAGTCCCTGCTCAAGCTTAATCTCTAGCAGAATAAAGTGGAAGTTGTACACGCATGCATAACTCATCAATTACATTACTATAACCTCGAGTAGTAATGGAAACCGAATATGCACAAGACAGTAACACTCACTTGTATTCGTAAGGAAAGAGTATTGTAGCTTTGTTTTGATTTCGAAGTAACGATGCGAGGAAATTGGCCTCGGTTTGTCTGGCATCATGTTTAACACTCCATTCATCCATGAGATTTATGTTAATGAACCCAATATCACCTACTTGTCTTTTCTTCAATTCGATGATCTTCAATCTGCATAATATAGTGAGGATAATTATATATACATGCAATGAAAGAGCTAGCTATATATAGAGACTTAATTAATTACACAGAAGTAGTACTTACATGCAGTAGCAAGTGATGATTGTTTTATCGAGGGCCTTTTGATTGAAAAAATGGAAGAACTCCTCATATGGAACTAACAATAGATCAATTCCAACGAGGTCGTGCTCCTCTTTAACTCTCAGCGACAAAGTATTTTTCCCAGACTTCCTGCAGATGTCCATGTACCAATCATGTAATCTTCGCATCATCGTTGTTAGGGAAGTACCAGGTCTGATGAGAGGCTTCCCGTGCTCGAATCTTAATGTGTCTGCCTCCATTGTTTCAAATATTTTGCATCGTCGCCGGTCATGTAATCCCCGGGATTGGTACCGTGCAGCATCCCCGGAAAATAGCGACGATGTCGCTAGACACATTGAGCGGGGGGTGATACGTCTCCAACGTATTTATAATTTTTGATTGTTCCATGCTATTATATTACCCCTTTTGGATGTTTATGGGCTTTATTTGACACATTTATATCATTTTTGGGACTAACCTACTAACCGGAGGCCCAACCCGTATTGCTATTTTTTTTGCCTATTTCAGTATTTCGAAGAAAAGGAATATCAAAAGGAGTCCAAACGGAATTAAACCTACGGGAGCGTTATTTTTGGAACGAACGTGATCCAGAGGACTTGGAGTGCAAGTCAAGAAGCAATCGAGGTGGCCAGGAGATAGGAGGCCTCGCCCACCCCTCCTGGGTGAGCCCCCTGTTTCCTGGGCCCCTCGAGTGGCCAACGACGTACTTCTTCCTCCTATATATACCTACATACCCCGAAAACATCCAGGGAGCCACCGAAACACAATTTCCACTGACATAACCTTCTGTATCCGCGAGATCCCATCTTGGAGCCTTCGTCGGTGCTCCGCCGGAGGGGGAATCGACCATGGAGGGCTTCTACATCAACACCATAGCCCTTCCGATGAATTGTGAGTAGCTTACCACAGACCTTCGGGTCCATAGTTACTAGCTAGATGGCTTCTTCTCTCTTTTTGGATCTCAATACAATGTTCTCCCACTCTCTTGTGGAGATTTATTCAATGTAAACTCTTTTTGCGGTGTGTTTGTCGAGATCCGATGAATTGAGGGTTTATGATCAAGTTTATCTATGAGAAATATTTGAATCTTCTCTGAATTCTTTTATGTATGATTGAGTTATCTTTGCATGTCTCTTCGAATTATCAGTTTGGTTTGGCCTACTAGATTGATCTTTCTTGCCATGGGAGAAGTGCTTAGCTTTGGGTTCAATCTTGCGATGTCCTTACCCAGTGACAGAAAGGGTTGCAAGGCACGTATTGTATTGTTGCCATCGAGGATTAAAAGATTGGGGTTTATATCATAGTGCTCGAGTTTATCCCTCTACATCATGTCATCTTTCTTAATGTGTTACTCTGTTTTTATGAACTTAACACTCTAGATGCATGCTGGATAGCGGTCGATGTGTGGAGTAATAGTAGTAGATGCGGGCAGGAGTCGGTCTACTTGTCGCGGACGTGATGCCTATATACATGATCATGCCTAGATAATCTCATAATTATTCGCTTTTCTATCAATTGCTCGAGAGTAATTTGTTCACCCACCGTAATACTTATGCTATCTTGAGAGAAGCCACTAGTGAAACATATGGCCCCCGGGTGTATCGTTTATCATATAAGCTTTCAATCTACTTTTATTTGCATCTTTACTTTTTGCATCTATATTATAAAATACCAAAAATATATTTATCTCACTTTCGCAAGTGGCCGTAAAGGGATTGACCACCCCTTTATTGCGTTGGTTGCGAGTTCTTTGTTTGTTTGTGTAGGTGCGTGGGACTTTTGAGGAGCCTCCTACTGGATGGATACCTTGGTTCTCAAAAACTGAGGGAAATACTTACGCTACTATTGCTGCATCACCCTTTCCTCTTAAAGGAAAACCAACGCAAGCTCAAGACGTAGCAAGAAGGATTTCTGGCGCCGCTGCCGGGGAGGTCTTCGCTGAAGTCAAGACATACCAAGTACCCATCACAAACTCATCTCCCTTGCATTTACATTATTTGCCATTTGCCTCTCGTTTTCCTCTCCCCCACTTCACCTTTGCCATTTTATTTTCCCTCTCTTTCCCAATCTCTCTCTTTTTCGCTTGCCCTTTTTCAGTTTGCTCATGTGTTAGTTCATTTACCTTGTCGTTATAGCTAGCTCTGTTTTTATCCCTTCGTCTCCCGACTTTGAAGTTCTTCACTTCAAACAAAGACAAGGAGAAAATTTAAAGGATGCTTGGTTCAGGATGCTAGAATCTTATCGTAGTTGCTCTGTAGAAGGAGATTTCAAGATTTTAATTCGCAATTTTTATGTTGTGTTAACCCTACCTCTTAGACAACTCCTTGATTTTACCGCAAAAGGGTGCTTTATTGAAGTTGATCCTAGTTTCGCATATTTATAGAGGGGATAGTAGGAGTACTTCACCTACAAAAGGGATCACCCTTCTCTCATGAAGGAACCCAAATTTTAGAGAAACTATGTGAATTGCAAAAATTTGTTGAACCACTTAAGAATATTGGTGGGAGTGTCAACCGTATGAATAACTTGATTACACTTTGTAATAAGCGGTTGGATGCCTTAGATCAAAAGATCTCCGAGCATGAAGGGAACGCAAGGAGCCTCCCAGATCCGAGCATTACCCCATTAAAAAGACGAGTGCCAAAGATGGCACTACTTAAATCTATCTTCGCTTTTATGCCTAGCTAGGGGCGTTAAACGATAGCGCTAGTTGGGAGGCAACCGAATTTTCTTTGTGTTTTTTGTTTTTGTTTCTGTTTAGTAATAATTTTTGCATCTACTTTCTGTTTAGATGTGTTTTCATGCTTTAATTAGTGTTTGTGCCAAGTAGAACCTATAGGATAACCTATGATGATAGTTCATTTGATTCTGCTGAAAAACAGAAACTTTGCGCTCACGAGAAAAAAATCAATAAATCACATAAACGTGCTTTTGCATTGATTCGTTTTGCTTCTGATCAATAAATAAATTTTCCAGGACTTCCTATTCTGGTAGGAGTTTTAGAGTTCCAGAAGTTTGTGTTAGTTATAGATTGCTACAGACTGTTCTGTTTTTGACAGATTCTGTTTTTCGTGTGTTGTTTGCTTATTTTGATGCATCTATGGCTAATATTAAGTGGTATGAACCATAGAAAATTGGAATACAGTAGGTTTAACACCAAAATAAATAAAGAATGAGTTCATTACAAGACCTTATGTGGTGGTTTTGTTTTCTTTCACTAACGGAGCTTATGAGATTTCCTGTTGAGTTTTGTGTTGTGAAGTTTTCAAGTTTTGGGTAAAGCTTTGATGGACTATGGAATAGAGAGTGGCATGGGCCTAAGCTTGGGGATTCCCAAGGCACCCCAAGATATTCAATAATAGCCAAAAGCCTAAGCTTGGGGATGCCCCCGGAAGGCATCCCCTCTTTCGTCTTCGTTCATTGGTAACTTTACTTGGAGCTATATTTTTATTCGCCACATGATATGTGTTTTGCTTGGAGCATCGTGTATTATATTAGTATTTGCCTTTTAGTTTACCACAATCATCCTTGCTGTACACATCTTTTGAGAGAATCCCACTTGATTAGAATTTATTAGAATATGATATGTGCTTCACTTATATCTTTTGAGCTAGATAGTTTTTGCTCTAGTGCTTCACTTATATCTTTTAGAGCACGGCGGTGGCTTCATTCTATAGAAATTGCTAGTCTGTCATGCTTCACTAATATTATTTTGAGAGTCACTTAGAACAGCATGGTATTTGCTTTGGTTATGAATTTGGTCCTAGAATGATGAGCATCTAAGTTGTGTATAATAAAAACTATCATAGAGAGTGCATTAAATACTAGGATCAATTTGATGCTTGATAATTGTTTTGAGATATAAAGGTAGTAATGTTAGAGTCATGCTAGTGGGTAATTATGAAATTGAGAAATACTTTTGTTGAAGTTGGCAAGTCCCGTAGCATGCACATATGGTAAAAGTTGTGTGACAAATTTGTTGCATGAGGTGCTCCTTTGAGTGTCTTCCTTATGAGTGGCAGTCGGAGACGAGCGATGGCCTTTTCCTACCAATCTATCCTTCTAGGGGCATGCGTAGTAGTACTTTTCTTCGAGGGCTAAGTAGACTTTTGCAATAAGTATATGAGTTCTTTATGACTAATGCGAGTCCATGGATATAGGCACACTCATCCTTCCACTTCGCTAGCTTCTATTATACCGCGCAACTTCCGCCGGTAGCATGCACCCATTATTTACCTTCCTCAAAACAGCCACCATACCTACCTATTATGACATTTCCATAGCCATTCCTAGATATGTTGCCATGCAACTTTCCACCGTTCCGTTTATTATGGCACGCTCCATCATTGTCATATTGCTCTTTGCATGATCATGTAGTTGGCATCGTATTTGTGGCAAAGCCACCTTCATAATTTTTATACATGTCGCTCTTGATTCATTGCATATCCCGGTACATCGCTGGAGGCATTCATATAGAGTCATATCTTGTTCTAGCTTTGAGTTGTAATTCTTGAATTGTAAATCAATAAAAGTGTGATGATCTTCATTATTAGAGCATTGTCCCAGTGAGGAAAGGATGATGAAGACTATGATTCTCCCACAGGTCGGGATGAGACTTCGGACTTTACAAAGAAGAAAAAAAGAAAAAAAGAGAAAGGCCAAAAAAAAAAGGAAAAGCCAAAGAAAAGAAAAGAAAAAAAGAAAAAGAAAAAATGGGAAAAGAAAAAATAAAAAATAAAATGAGAGAAAAAGAGAGAAGGGACAATTGCTACTATCTCTTTTCCACACTTGTGCTTCAAAGTAGCACCATGATCTTCATGATAGAGAGTCTCCTATGTTGTCATTTTCATTTTCATATACTAGTGGGAATTTTTCATTATAGAACTTGGCTTGTATATTCCAATGATGGGCTTCCTCAAATTGCCCTAGGTCTTTGTGAGCAAGCAAGTTGGATGCACACCAACTTAGTTTCTTTTGTTGAGCTTTCATATATTTATAGCTCTAGTGCATCCGTTGCATGACAATCCCTACTCACTCACATTTATATCTGTTAATGGGCATCTCCATAGCCCATTGATACGCCTAGTTGATGTGAGACTATCTTCTCCCTTTTTGTCCTTACAACCACCACCATATACCACCATAGTGCTATGTCCATGGCTTGCGCTCATGTATTGCGTAAGAGTTGAAAAAAGCTGAAGCGCGTTAAAAAGTATGAACCAATTGCTCGGCTCATCATCGGGGTTGTACATGATGGGAGTATTTTGTGTAATGAAAATGAAGCATGACCTAACTATATGATTTTGTAGGGAGAAGCTTTCTTTGGCTACGCTATTTTGATAGGACATGATTATTTGTTAGTATGCTTTGAAGTATTATTATTTTTATGTTTTATAAGCTATTATCTTGAATCATTTGGATCTAAACAATCATGCCACAATAAAAAAATTACATTGAGAATTATGCTAGGTAGCATTCCACATCAAAAATTCTGTTTTTATCATTTACCTACTCGAGGACGAGTAGGAATTAAGCTTGGGGATGCTTGATATGTCTCCAACGTATCTATAATTTTTGATTGTTCCATGCTATTATATTACCCCTTTTGGATGTTTATGGGCTTTTATTTTACACATTTATATAATTGTTTGGACTAACCTACTAACCGGAGGCCCAGCCCGTATTGTTTTTTTTTTTGCTTATTTCAGTATTTCAAAGAAAACGAATATCAAACGGAGTCCAAACGGAATGAAACCTTCGGGAGCGTGATTTTTGGAACGAACATGATCCAGAGGACTTGGAGTGCAATTCAAGAAGCAATTGAGGCGGCCAGGAGATAGGAGGGCGCGCCCACCCCTCTTGGGCGCGCCCCCTATCTCCTGGGCCCCTCGAGCGGCCACCGACGTACTTCTTCCAACTATATATACCTACGTACCCTGAAAACATCCATGGAGCCACCGAAACAAAATTTCCACCGCTGTAACCTTCTGTATTGGCGAGATCCCATCTTGGAGCCTTCGCCGGCGCTCCGCCGGAGGGGGAATCGACCATGGCGGACTTCTACATCAACAACATAGCCCTTCCGATGAGTCGTGATTAGTTTACCAAAGACCTTCGGGTCCATAGTTATTAGCTAGATGGATTCTTCTCTCTTTCTGGATCTCAATACAATGTTTTCCCCCTCTCTTTTGGAGATCTATTCGATGTAAACTCTTTTTGCGGTGTGTTTGTCGAGATCCGATGAATTGTGGGTTTATGATCAAGTTTATCTATGAGAAATATTTGAATCTTCTCTGAATTCTTTTATGTATGATTGAGTTATCTTTGCAAGTCTCTTCGAATTATCAGTTTGGTTTGGCCTACTAGATTGATCTTTCTTGCCATGGTAGAAGTTCTTAGCTCTGGGTTCAATCTAGCGGTGTCCTTACCCAGTGACAGAAAGGGTTGCAAGGCATGTATTGTATTGTTCCCATCGAGGATAAAAAGATGGGGTTTATATCATATTGCTTGAGTTTATCCCTCTACATCATGTCATCTTTCTTAATGTGTTATTCTGTTCTTATGAACTTAATACTCTAGATGCATGTTGGATAGCGGTCGATGTGTGGAGTAATAGTAGTAGATGCAGGCAGGAGTTGGTCTACTTGTCACGGACGTGATGCCTATATACATGATCATGCCTAGATAACATCATAATTATTCGCTTTTCTATCAATTGCTCGAGAGTAATTTGTTCACCCACCATAATACTTATGCTATCTTGAGAGAAGCCACTAGTGAAACCTATGGCCCCCGGTTCTATCTTTCATCATATAAGCTTTCAATCTACTTTTATTTGCATCTTTACTTTTTGCTTCTATATTATAAAATACCAAAAATATATTTATCTTATCATACTATCTCTACCAGATCTCACTTTCGCAAGTGGCCGTAAAGGGATTGACAACCCCTTTATTGCGTTGGTTGCGAGTTCTTTGTTTGTTTGTGTAGGTGCGTGGGACTTTTGAGGAGCCTCCTACTGGATTGATACCTTGGTTCTCAAAAACTGAGGGAAATACTTACGCTACTATTGCTGCATCACCCTTTCCTCTTCAAGGAAAACCAACACACGCTCAAGATGTAGCAGGGGGCACGATTGCTTCGCTTGTCACTGAGTTGGGTATTTTTTTTTTCCTTTTCTTCGTTCTGCTAGCCTTTGATCAGTGCAAGTATTTCCGACCGCTCCGCTTCCTTATATGTCCTTTCAATGATGCGGTCATAGTTGGATTGCGGCGGAGGCGGTGATGGTTGCTGTAGTGCATCCAAAGTGCGCATCGCTTTCACCGGATCTATCTTCTCCTCCGGAGATGGATGTTTCTTAGCTTTTACCGATTGAAAGAAGTCATTCGCTTCGCCTTCAGAGATCTTCTGGTTTTCCTCATCGCTCCTCTCGTATGGTAACTTTTCTAGAGGCTTGAGAGACGATGGACTAAATCCAAATTTCCTCCCGCCTTTGGCTGTACTGCTAGACGCCCAAGCAGCCGGAGCGGCTGCGGCTGTCTTCTTTCATTGCTGAAGAGGCGAAGCAACCGATGGCGGACTGCTAGGACGCACCGGAGCAGCTGGAGCGGTGGCGTCTGTGTTCCGTCATCGCTTACGAGGCGGTGAAGGAGGAGGCTGGCTGCTCGGACGCGCCGGAGCAGGCGAAGAAGGAGGCGGAGTACTGCCGCCCTCAAGCGCCGGAGCAGGAGGCGGAGTGCCCTGATCATTCGCCGGAGGAGGAGGAGGAGGCGGAGGATGTGGAGTGCCCAGCTGATACGTCTCCAACGTATCTATAATTTATGATTGTTCCATGCTATTATATTAACCGTTTTGGATGTTTATGGGCTTTACTTTACACTTTTATATCATTTTTGGGACTAACCTACTAAGTGGAGGCCCAACCCGAATTGCTGTTTTTTTTGCCTATTTCCGTGTTTCGAAGAAAAGGAATATCAAATGGAGTCCAAACGGAATGAAACCTTCGGGAGCGATCTTTTTGGAACAAACGCGATCCAGAGGACTTGGAGTGGAAGTCAAGAAACAAAGGAGGCGGCCACGAGGGTGCCCGACGCGCCCCCTACAGGTGGGCGTGCCCCCCACCCTCATGGCCCCCTCGAGCGTCCAGACCTACTTCTTCCTCCTATATATACCCATGTACCCCGAAAACATCAGAAGCGACCATGAAAAACTATTTCCACCGCCGTAACCTTTTGTATCCGCGAGATCCCATCTTGGAGCCTTCGCCGGCGCTCCACCGGAGGGGGAATCAACCACGGAGGGCCTCTACATCATCTCCAAGGCCCTTCCGATGAGTTGTGATTAGTTTACCACAGACCTTCGGGTCCATAGTTATTAGCTAGATGGCTTCTTCTTTCTCTTTGGATCTCAATACAAAGTTCTCCTTGATCTTCTTGGAGATCTATTCGATGTAACTCTTTTTGCGGTGTGTTTGTCGAGATCCGATGAATTGTGGGTTTATGATCAACTTTATCTATGAGAAATATTTGAATCTCCTGTGAATTCTTTTATGTGTGATTAAGTTATCTTTGCAAGTCGCTTCGAATTATCAGTTTGGTTTGGCCTACTAGATTGATCTTTCTTGCAATGGGAGAAGTGCTTAGCTTTGGGTTCAATCTTGCGGTGTCCTTTCCCAGTGACAGCAGGGGTAGCAAGGCACGTATTGTATTGTTGCCATCGAGGATAAAAAGATGGGGTTTATATCATATTGCATGAGTTTATCCCTCTACACCATGTCATCTTTCTTAATGCGTTACTCTGTTCTTTATGAACTTAATACTCTAGATGCATGCTGGATAGCGATCGATGTGTGGAGTAATAGTAGTAGATGCAGGCAGGAGTCGGTCTACTTGTCACGGACGTGATGCCTATATACATGATCATGCCTAAAAAATCTCATAATTATTCGCTTTTCTATCAATTGCTCGATAGTAATTTGTTCACCCACCGCAATATTTATGCTATCTTGAGAGAAGCCACTAGTGAAACCTATGGCCCCCAGGTCTATCTCTTATTATATAAGCTTTCAATCTACTTTTATTTGCATCTTTACTTTTCCAATCTATATCGTAAAATACCAAAAATATATTTATCTTATAATATTATCTCTATCAGATTTCACTTTCGCAAGTGGACGTGAAGGGATTGACAACCCCTTTATTGCGTTGGTTGCGAGTTCTTGTTTGTTTGTGTAGGTGCGTGGGACTTTTGAGGATCCTCCTACTGGATTGATACCTGGGTTCTCAAAAACCGAGGGAAATACTTACGCTACTATTGCTACATCATCCTTTCCTCTTCAATGAAAACCAACGCAAGCTCAAGACGTAGCACCAGCTGACTAGCAGGAGCCGTGAAGTTCAGAAGCTTGATGTGCTCCATCCGCCATAGACATGGAGTATGCATAGCAAGACCCACTTGAGTCTCCCCATCACATGTAGGGTGGTCAAGCTGGAGCTCCTCAAATCCCTCCGTTATTTCGTCCACCATCACAACAGCATAGCCTTGTGGAATCGAACGACAGTGAAAAGTTGCTCCGGGTGAAGGAGGGAACACAGAGCAGACAACCGCCTTGACTTTGAGTTGATCCCATTGAGTCATAAGCTGACACTAGTGTGAATCTGTGATAAAATCCATGGGGTAGCTAGGACCCGTCAAGTCAGGCTGGTGAACAAGCTCGGTGGAAGCCACACTGCTTCTCCGCTGAGATGGCGGGGTAGCTTCTTGGGCAGGATCTCGCAACTGCTGGTTCTCAACATTTTGTCGTTCCTCTAGCTTTCGTACCCTTGCCTTAAGCTCATGCAGTTCGCTCTGCTCCAGTTTCCTCCTCCTCTCTTGGGTTTTGTAACCGCCTGCGTCAAGAAACCCAACCTTCCATGCAACAGAGCCTGGCGTGCCTCGTGTTCGTCCAGGGTGCTCAGGATTCCCGAGGGTCCTTGTGAGCTCGTCGTTCTCTCTGTCGGGAACAAACTTCCCTTCCCACACTTCGTTGATTGCTTTCTGAAGCTTCGTGATGGGTGTTGCAAGTTGCTCGTCCGTCCAGCAGCACTTCCCTGTTTCAGGGTCCAATGTTCCACCAGCCCCGAAGAACCAAGTCCTACAACGGTCTGGCCAGTGCAATGTCTCTGGTTCGACCCCTTTAGCAATCAGGTCCTGCTTAGCCTTGTCCCACAACGGCCGGGCTTTGAGGTAGCTACCTGACCCCGTGCGATGGTGATGCTCCTTCTTTGCATCATTTATCTTGTTAATCGCTGACATCTTCTTACTCCTGTCCGATGTCTTATTGGCCACAAATGCGGGCCAGTGATCTCTTATCTTCTCAAATCGGCCGGTTAATTCTGGAGTCTTGTCTTGGTTGACATACGTTGCTTTCAACTCATTCTTCCACCTCCTGAATAGATCTGCCATCTTCTTGAGAGCACATGACTTGATCAATGGCTCTATAACTGGATTCTCCGGATCCTCCTCTTCCGGTAGGGTGAAATTTACCTTCAGCGCTTTCCAAAGATCATCTTTATGTCTATCTTCGACAAAATAAACTTGAAGTTCTTCCTTCTTAGGCTGATTCCATAGCTCGATGCTCATCGGATCATGTCCCTAACAAGAACCTCGCACTGAGCAGAAAATGCTTCCTTGGTCCTGAGGAGTTTAATCGGTTGGCCAACGCGCGCGATTTCTGTGATCGTGAACCTTTCATCCGGGCAAATTTTTTTCTTCGGGCCTCATTTCTTTACTGAAGTATTGCTTGATCCAGAGGGCTACATAAAATAAGAAAGAAGAGTTAATGTATGTACATACCAAAACAATTAACGCATCAATTAGCTAGTCAACACATGCTATATATATACTAATATTAGCAGAATAACTATTCTGCACACCACTTCCGCACTGCACGCTAAACGCAAGTGCACGTCATTCTTTGAACCAAATGTGCTACAGTACTCACACGAGTGAACTTTTCGTCAAAAAAAACTGCACGCGTTATTTTTTCGGTACTGTTTTCGCTCTAATTTTTTAACCGTTGATCGGAATGAGGCGTGTAATATACAGTTGAAAAGATATGGATTAGGCGCAACGTCGACATGTTGAACACTTTTCGAGATTCCACACGGTTTAAGAAAAGTTTTGAAATTGGCGCGTCCCATGACGAGTGGCAGCGAGCATTTTTTTAGCGATTTCTTCTAAACCGCTCGTCGGAATGAAGAAAACGATACGCCGTTGGATAGATATCATCGAGGTGCATCTTTTTCATATATAAATGTTTCTCTAATTCGTTAGGGTTTAAGAGCAGTTTCAAATTTACTAAATCGCGGAACTCTGTTTTTCAATTTTTTTGAAATTTTTGGTACTGTTTTTGCTCCAATTTTCTAAACGTTTGACGTAACGGGACGCATGATATGCCGTTGGAAAGCTACGGACAAGGCGCAACTTTCATATGTTGAAATGGTTTTGAGATTTCTTACGGTTTTTAGTTAATTTTGAAAATCGTGCGGCTGACTTCAAGAGACAGCGGCTGTTTTTTGTGAAATTTTTATGAACGGTTGGTCGGAATAATTCAAATCATACGCTGTTGGAAAGATATCGACGAGACGCAACTCTTTCATGTAGAACACACTCTCTAATTCCTTACGGTTTAAGAGCAGTTTCGATTTTACCGAAAAGCGGACACTCTGTTCTTCGCGAGACCAAAATCGTCGTATTTACTGCATCAGACTGAAGAACGCATTGCTTCAGAAAAAATACCGCACTGCATCACATGGGCAAGTGCACTGCATGGTTTCTTTTTGTTTAGACGTATTTTTTCTCGGACGAGGAAAGAAGAACGCATTGTTTCAGACAAAATACCGCACTTCATTAGATGGGCAAGTGCACTGCATGGTTTCTTTTTGTTTAGACGTATTTTTTCTCAGACAGAAAAAGAAGAACACACTGCTTCAGACGAAATACCGCACTTCATTAGATCGGAAAGTGCACTACATGGTTTTTTTGTGGGACGTAAATTTTCCCAAACGAGGTGGAGTGCACTGCTTCAGACGAAAAACCACACTGCATCGGACGAGCAAGCGCACTTCATGATTTCTTTTGTCGGACGTAAAAAAATTCAAGAGTGTGCTACAAAGTCCTTCGGAGCGGATTTTTTTAAAGACCGGAGTGCACTGCATTTTTCTTTTTCTTTTTTCTGTAACAGAGTTTTGATTTTCCCGTAGTGCACTGCATATATACTTTTGGTTTTAAAATGAAATATGCAATGCCAGGACGAGGCGAGTGGACTACATGGGTAATTATTTTTTCAACAAATGAAAAACATGGGTGTAGTGGGCTGCATCAACCCTTTTTTCATGAAAATGAACCTCTCCAACAAACATATCAAACTGCACTGGACCAAACTTAAACAAAAACAAAATAGAGTTAAAAGAGTTCACTTGTGAAAGAAAAGAAATAACATGTATCAGGTGGCTACCGAACTGCACACTCCTAGCTGAAAACCACAGAGTATGTCGCTGCTGAGCTGCACGGGGTCGCCATCCGTACTGCTTGTCGAGGGCGCCTGGGACATCATCGGGCATAAAATTTTTTGACAAAAAAAAACACAAGATCCCTGTGGACAAACTGCACCTCCACGAGCGCCGAACCACAATGCAATTCCACCGTCGCCAAACTGCACTGCATTTTTTGCAATGTGCTGACACCAAAAAAGAACTGCACGTCCACAGGCGCCCAACCACACGCCCCCATACACTGTACCACACGCCGTCGGCGTGCCGCCGCGGGGCTGATGCAGGGCGGCAAGGCAAGGCAGGGCCGCAGCAGAAAGAACTATCAGGAAGGGAGCTCATCGAGGCAGGGGCATGGGGGCGCCAGATCGGTACTGGTTGGGGGCGGTGGAGACTGGGCATGAAGAATCTCGCCGGATAATTCACGGGGCCGCGTCGAAGGAGAACCCTCCTACCTCCACTCTGTTTGTGTACCACATGCCCTCGATGAGCGACCTGCAAGCAAAAACTACAATTTTTTGCAAAGTGTACCACATCACTCGCGTGGCCGAGCTGCACGGTGATGGCCGCTGGACTGCAGAGGAGACCATGGTACTGAACGTTCTCACCGTCCGCACTCAGGCACCCGCCATCGTATTGCACATGCTCACCGGCCGCACTACAGGCACCCGCTGCACATGCGCGTGGGTGGGGTGGGCTTTTCGTTTTTGTCTGGTCGGGTGGGCGTTTGGGCGTTAGCAGAATAAGACGTTTCAGTGTGCAGAATAAGGTCTTAAGGGGTGTTATCATAATAGACCCACCCTATA
>LR880972.1:98906446-98922784 GCA_904067115.1 Aegilops sharonensis | reverse complement strand
AAATCGCTTGTATCTTCACAAGCTACTCGGCAAGACGGCATACAAGCTCCTCACCGGTAACAAACCCCAAGTTGGATACTTTCGAGTATTCGGCTCAAAGTGCTACATTCTTGATAAGCATCGTCGTTCTAAATTTGCTCCTAAGTCTCATGAAGGTTTCCTACTAGGTTATGGCTCAAACTCTCACACTTACCGTGTCTACAACAATTTCACCTGAAAGGTTGAAGAGACGGTAGATGTGAAGTTTGATGAATCTAATGGCTCGCAAGTAGAGCAATTGCCAATTGATGTAGGAGACAAAGATCCTTCGGAAGCAATCCAAGACTTGTCTATTGGCAAGGTTCGTCCAACGGAGGTGAAGGAGAGTACCTCGTTCGTCCAAGTGGAAGCTTCTACTTCACGACAAGGTGAACCAAGAGTTGATACGGAAGCATCCATAAGTGGGACACACCAAGATGAAGAAAACGAGGAAGTGCATCAAGATGAACGTCAACGACCTCCTTCTCCACCACGACAAGAGAACGACAACGCCAACAATGAAGAAGGCCAAGAAGAAGAACAAGATGAAGAAGAAGTTCAACCAAGAACCAAGCAAAAGCTTTCACGAGTTCGAGCAAGAATTGCTAAAGATCATCCCGTCGAGCAAATCTACAATGATATTCAAACTGGGAGAATCACTCGCTCTAAAACTTGTTTAGCTAACTTTTGTGAAAACTATTCTTTCATCTCTAGCATTGAACCTATGAAGGTCGAAGAAGCATTGGAAGATCCGGATTGGATAAATGCTATGCATGAAGAGCTACACAACTTTGAGAGGAACCAAGTTTGGACATTGGTTGAGAAGCCCGACAACAACCACAACATCACCGGTACCAAATGGGTGTTTCGCAACAAGCAAGATGAAGATGGACAAGTAGTTCGCAACAAAGCACGTCTCGTCGCCCAAGTCTACACACAAGTCGAAGGTATGGACTATGGTGAGACTTATGCTCCCGTTGCTAGACTTGAGTCCATTCGCATCTTACTTGCCTATGCTAATCACCATGATATCACCTTGTACCAAATGGACATTAAAAGTGCTTTTCTAAATGGTGAAATAGAGGAGGAAGTTTATGTTAAACAACCTCCTGGCTTTGTCAATCCTAAGAAACCAAATCATGTTTACAAACTTCACAAAGCCCTTTATGGTCTTAAACAAGCTCCTAGAGCTTGGTATAAATGCTTGACCAAGTTTCTTCTTGAAAAGGGATTTGAAATTGGGAAAACTGATTCCACACTTTTTACTAAAAGGGTTAATGGAGAATTATTTGTATGCCAAATTTATGTTGATGATACCATATTTGGATCAACTAACCCTCATTTTAGTGAGAAGTTTGGAAAGCTAATGTCGGAGAAGTTTGAGATGTCAATGATGAGTGAACTCAAATTCTTTCTTGGGTTGCAAATCAAACAAACTAAGGAAGGTACTTTTGTCTCTCAAACGAAGTACACCAAGGACTTATTCAAGAAGTTCAATATGCAAGAATGCAAAGGTATGTCTACACCCATGCCTACTAGTGGACATCTTGACTTGACCAAAGATGGTGAACCGGTTGATCAAAAGGTTTATCGCTCCATGATTGGTTCATTGTTATATCTATGTGCTTCAAGTCCCGATATCATGCTAAGTGTGTGCATGTGTGCAAGATATCAAGCTGCTCCTAAAGAATGTCATCTTAAGGCCGTAAAAAGGATAGTGAGATACTTAATCCATACACCAAATTTTGGCATTTGGTATCCTAAGAGGGCATCTTTCGATCTTGTTGGCTACTCCGACTCGGACTATGCCAGAGACAAAGTTGATAGAAAGTCCAGTTCGGGTACTTGTCAATTTCTTGGTAGATCTCTTGCGTCTTGCTCCTCCAAGAAACAGAACTCGGTATCCTTATCTACAGCCGAAGCGGGGTACATTGCCGCTGGTTCATGTTGTGCTCAATTACTTTGGATGACCCAAACTCTTAAAGATTATGGGATATATGTGAAACATGTTCCATTGCTTTGTGACAAGGAAAGTGCTATCAAAATTGGTCATAATCCCGTACAACATTCTCGAACTAAGCATATTGAAGTTCGTCATCATATCATTCGAGATCATGTTGCTAAGGGTGACATTAATCTTAAGCATGTTCACACCGAAAAGCAATTAGCAGATATTTTCACTAAACCTCTTGATGAGAAAGTGTTTTGCAGGTTAAGAGGAGAATTGAACATCATTGCTGCTTCAAACTTGGAGTAGAAACTCCATTGGATACATGCAAGACATGAGCTTATGACTAATCCTTGATATTTCTCTTATGATGATAATCCTATGTCTTGGTTATATTTGCACCTTGCATGTTATCTAACCCATTTAGGTACTTGGTTGAATCATATTCCATGAGATTGTAACCTACTCACATCTTGAGCAATCTCTACATCACCAAGTTTCTACACTATGGTGGTTGAAGACAAGGAAGCACGGAACCATTCAAACATATCCATTGACAAATTCTATGTTGAGCTTCCTGATTGTCATTTTTGGATACACAAGTGCTTTTCCTTGCAAGAACTGACCCATGTAGGTAGATGGACTGAAATTCCAAGTGGTGCTACCAACTCTTGATGAGCTACATCAAACTTGAGCAACCCACACAAGTTCAACTACATGGTCAACAGCACCAACCAAGGTATGTTATTCCATCTTAGAGAAGCTTTACTCCGAGTCATGAGCTAAAGCAACTCGACAAGATGTGAATACATCAAGATGCTTAAACGAAAAATGGTAATCCCATTTTGATCTTAAACGATGAGTATGACCTATGATCAAGTGATCTCACTTGACTCCTAAGTCAATATACTCTAACATAGGTGACTTTGTCGCCGACCATCTCTAGATGAAGTTCTCTCGTGTTCTTTTCTGAGTTTTTGCAGTTTTCTCATGCATATTTGTTTCCCCTTTAAAAAAACTTCATCTAGATTTCTTTTTTGCTCTGCATTTTCTTCATCCAATTCATTGCATATCATTCAGTAAATTCCTTGCAAATCTTTGTGAGATCTTTCTAGTCTAGTGAGCTGAGGTGACAAGTGTTTCCTCTGCGATGAACTCGGTCTCACCGGTTTGTTGTTCTCGGTCCAACCGAAGCGTACCACTCGGTGCCACCGATTTCACAACAAGAAACAGTTTGCCACTTATTCTGTGTTTCTTCTGATCCAGCTCCACTCAATGAATCTTGTCCTCTACAAGCATCACATTTTTATAAATGCTTTGTGCTGTGACTCAAGGATCAAACCCTTCTTGGAAATTGATGTCAAGGGGGGGAGAGAGAGAGATCACATCAAAGATTATCACTTAGAGAGATCACATCAGAGAGGGATAGTATCACCTCCTCAGGGGGAAAAAGAGATCTCCAGGGGGAGAGAATTCTCAAGTAGAAAGTATTTCTCAAGGATCCCAGATGCTTGGCGTTCAAGAGGAGAGATGCCACATGTCTTATTGAGGGGAAAAGACATGTTCATTTGTGCTTATTTGCATTAGTTTGCATTAACTCTGTTCATTTATATCTTTCAGCTCTGATTCTCTGTTCCCTATCTTCTCCCAGTATCCCATGCTAGATTCAGGGGGAGCAAGACATCTAAGGGAAATAAATCATTTAAATTCATTGCATATCTTTACTCTTGGGGACATGTATAATCCAATGTGGTACTTAGTACTCACTCTCTACATGTCATCCCAGTGTTGGTATTCTTGTGGTTTCTTCTGTTTGCTCTGGCTTGTAGATGTACCTGTGTTATCTAACCTTGCTTGTGCAGGTTCATTCCACCCTAAGCCAACTCAAGACTACAAGGTAAGTATATGCATCACACTCATGTGTATGAGGAATTCTTGCTGATGTACATACTGTTTGCAAGGACTCATAAGCATGAAGGTATTTTCTTTAACATTCTTTGCTCTGATGCATATGGCCAAGATACATGTAACACATTGCCTACTCTATCATGGTTATGCTCTCAAATGCTTCTATATTCCATACTCACATGATTGCATACATGTAGGGGGAGCCTATGTTTGTTACATGTCTTTCCAAAGCTTTACTTGCTATTATCTATATCTTTATCTAAAGCTTTGATGTATGTTGTCATCAATTACCAAAAAGGGGGAGATTGAAAGCATAAGTGCTCCCTAGGTGGTTTTGGTAATTAATGTCAACATATCTTTTGTTGGACTAACACTTTTACCTAGTACATTTCAGACAAGTTCAACAATGGAGTGGCATGGACTAAAAGATGTGGGAACTCCTTCAAGATGCTAAGGACAAAGGATTGGCTCAAGATTCAAGCTCAAGACTCTTCATTTTCTATTTTAGTGATCCAAGATCACATTGAGTCTATAGGAAAAGCCAATACTATCAAGAAGGGATGAGGTGTTGCTTAATGAGCCTCTTGCTTCATGTGCTTAGTGATATGCTCCAAAACCCTCAACTACTTTCCCACTTCCACATATGACCTAAACCTAAAGTCAAACTCGGCCCTACCGATTCTTTCTATCCGGCGCCACCGAGTTCAGATGTCATAGCCACTGCCACAAACCTAGGCAAATCGGTTTCACCGATAGGGATCTCGGTCCCACCGAGATGGGATTGCAATCTCTCTGTGTATGTCCATTACCAAAATCGGTCTCACCGAGTTTGTGTAATCGGTACTACCGATATTACAATGCAAACTCTCTGGTTAACTTATTACCAAAATCGGTCCCACCGAGTTTGAGTAATAGGTCCCACCGAGTTTGCCTGACCAACTCTCTGGTTAGCTTATTACCAAAGTCGGTCTCACCGAGTTTGATTAATCGGTCTCACCGAGATTATGTTATGCCCTAACCCTAACCATATCGGTCCTACCGAGTTGCATATCGGTCCCACCGAAAACCCTAACGGTCACATTGTTTACTAAATCGGTCTGACCGAGTTTGTTGATTCAGTCCCACCGAGATTGGTAAATTGTGTGTAACGGTTAGATTTTGTGTGGAGGCTATATATACCCCTCCACCTCCTCTTCATTCGTGGAGAGAGCCATCAGAACAAACCTACACTTCCAACTTACCAGTTCTGAGAGAGAACTACCTACTCATGTGTTGAGGCCAAGATATTCCATTCCTACCATATGAATCTTGATCTCTAGCCTTCCCCAAGTTGCTTTCCACTCAAATCTTCTTTGCACCAGATCCAAATACTATGAGAGAGAGTTGAGTGTTGGGGAGACTATCATTTGAAGCACAAGAGCAAGGAGTTCATCATCAACGCACCATTTGTTACTTCTTGGAGAGTGGTGTCTCCTAGATTGGCTAGGTGTCACTTGGGAGCCTCCGACAAGATTGTGGAGTTGAACCAAGGAGTTTGTAAGGGCAACGAGATCGCCTACTTCGTGAAGATCTACCGCTAGTGAGGCAAGTCCTTCGTGGGCGACGGCCATGGTGGGATAGACAAGGTTGCTTCTTCGTGGACCCTTCATGGGTGGAGCCCTCCGTGGACTCGCGCAACCGTTACCCTTCGTTGGTTGAAGTATCCGTCAACGTGGATGTACGATAGCACCACCTATTGGAACCATGCCAAAAACATCCGTGTCTCCAATTGCGTTTGAATTCTCCAAACCCTTCCCTTTACTTTCTTGCAAGTTGCATGCTTTACTTTCTGCTGCTCAAATACTCTTTGCATGCTTGCTTGCTTGTTATGTATTGTGAATGTTAAACTTGTGCCTAAACTCCACTTAAACCTAAAGAAGTTGAAAACTGCAACTTTGGTACTTAGTGTCTAATCACCCCCCCTCTAGACATCTCTTCTCAAGGTCCTACAATAAGTAGTATCATGCACTTGGGACTCGCAAACATGCTTATGTGGCAGGCAATTAAGGAAGAGAGAGATGGTTATAGTAACATAGGTAGATACCGTAACATAATAAATGTGATGCTACTATGTGTCATGCATGGCAATAAATGAGACCACCTATGATACTAATCTAATATACTATGCACTATAGAGGTAGTAACATAAACTAGTAACATATGCATGTTACTAGTCCAAGTTACTCCCCACTATGACCAGCCTTGCTAACCCGCGTGCATGTGGATGAAACAATTATAATTACGGTGGAAGACAAACGTACCGAAACAACTAGGATGCCATGCAAAAACAGTGCCACGAGTGGTGGCAGCAAACACAAGGCCCTCGTATTGAATTGCATCACAGTACTCATCCGTGTACAGAAACTGATTTTTGAGCAATATCCATCCAGTCAAACAACTGACGACGACAACAAGCTTGTCGAAGATAGCAACAACTTCATAGTTGTTGTAATTCCAAGAGCGGTTGGGGACTCGAGAAATTGCTATCTTCCGTAGAAGACAGTCACCATGATTGTATTTGAACGTGCGTACAATACCGGTGTGCTCAACCTCTGGGCAGTCTGCTGAGATTTTTGGAAGTGGAACCCGGTCACGAGCGTACACATTCACAAGTTCCCACTCGCAGTTGGACCCAATGTAAACAACCCAATCTCCATTTGCGCCTGCCCAAGCCTTGCCCTCAAGCGATGGCATCTTAACATCATACGTATCATTTCCAAGCGACATCAACTTGCACAGGGCGAGGCCTCCGTCGTGACGACGCTAGTCATCAGGGTCATGGTGAAGAAGATAGGGCAGATCAAACCGCTCCTTGACTCTTGGGTTCCTTGTAATGATGTTCTTAGTTGAGTCGAGAATGGGCTTGAACGAACCTGCCATGCTAGCCGAGGTGATGACGTCGCACCGATCAATGAGTTCCTCCACCACGTCATCTTTCAGATCGGGGCAAGAATAACGGGGTCGTTTCCATCCTGTTCCCTCCATGGAGAAGACGATCAAACAATGGCAGAAGAAAGGGTGAAGGGCTGAAGGAAAATGGAGGAGGGAGAGGAAGAGCGTGCGACAGCAGTTCCAAATCGAGACGGAAAGGCGAAGAGTCGGTGGACGGTTGCCAGTTTGCCACGGTTCACGAAGGGGCGCCCCGGCCTACACGTCGGTTCGGAAATACTCCTACTACTCGCCTTCGTCTCACTGATATGTGGAACGGGACCTCATGTCAACGAGACATGGTGTGTAATTTCTCGTGCAAAATGCGATCTGGCCGCGTTGGCCCGAGGTGTCGCATTAGTTACCGGCCTTTATTTTTTTAATGGCGCACCGTTCAGTTTTGAAGCACGACTAACTGGTACTGTACGTAGAGAAAATATAAAATACGCTACCACTACTCCAACTCCAGTACTAGTAGTATAAAGAAGATATATAGGCTGGAGCTTCAGCGCTTTCTTGCCAAGGGCTGCCCACTTGCTTCTCACACTACCACCCTCTCTCCAGATCTAAAAAAGACGGTCCCTCTCTCCCTCCTCACCGGTGGTCACGGATCCGCCGGGGAAGAAAAGGACGTGCAACGATGACGCACTTGTCGTCGGCGAGCGAGGTCATGCACTGACGACAAGGCCGTCCTCTCAGACCTAGCGCCCGCGCGGGATCGCTGCCTTAGTGTGTGCGGAGGACGACGACCATGAACGAAGCCACTTCCCGCCGACCCTCAGGTATGCTACCTCTTTTCGAACCATACCCTTGTTCTATTTCCCTATCTGGCACGTCGTTGCATGTGGATCTTTTTCCACTCCACCATATTCCCAATTTGCTATCCTCTGCTCTGCTGACCACGCAGACGAAAACCATAATTTGCACTATTAAAGGAAACCCTACTTCATGCGGACTAATGCATGCCTGGGTTAAAAAAGGAAAGGAAGGGAGACCGTACTGTCCAAGAGAGTAGGCATCGAACCCGCATCTAGGTTGAAAAGAGGAAAATCAGTAGCTAAGGAACGAGTCTCGTGTCTCTTGGTTGAAGAAGGGTAGAAAGGCATGACAACGCAATAGAGAATGACCAGGTCGATCGGTTTGTTGTCCTCACATAGGAAAAAGGTGGCTAAAGAGAACAAAAATGGGACGTAATCCACATATGCTGCCTGGATATTTGTTGCTCTGGGCAACCATACCTCCCTCACCACTCTGCGTCCGTGGAGGTACATCGTACTGGTGCGCCCACTGTCCGAATGGGCCTTCCATGCTCTTATTGCCACTTTTTTTGCTGTTAGTATAACACCAGCAGTCAAGTCAAGCAATGCTACTGCTAAAGTGATGCCACAGTTAACTAATGCCGCTCTCGGTCTAATGCCATAGATAAATTTAAGCAGTGCCATTTAATGTCACTGGATCATTTCAGGGTTAGCTGTTGATTGTGGATGTATTAAAGATTTTTCAGTTAAGGCATTCTAATGCAGTTGCACAGCCAGTATACCAACGATGAAACTTGCTACTACCTTCAGATTTTTGCACTGTTAATGCTTATAGATTACATACCTCACTTTCATGAGATAAGTTAATTTTTTTGTACAGTGTCACCAAAATGCCAAGGCGCTGATGTCATTTTATTTTGGTTAAACTACACAGACAATTATGAAGACAAGAGGAAATTTCAAGAGTGGGCACCTCCTCCTCCGGCTGTTCTCTTGATTATCAAGAGGAAAGATCAAGTTTTTATGTTTGATCGATTATCAAGGTTGGGATAGCAATTTTTAAGGTCCCCCCGAGTTCTAAATGATATTTACCTTGGAGGTACATGGTTTGCAATTTTTTTTATGCTGTCATTAGTTAATAATGCTAGTTACCTTCAGACTTTTTTATTTGGTTTAATGCTCATGCACAACTAGTATACCAATGTTGAAACTTCTTACCTTTACATTTTGTATTGTTAATTCTTATAGAAACCTTCCAGCGCTAGAGTTTATTGAAATCTGTTCAGTAAAACCATTGTACTGTACCCTGTAATAAACTAACTACTCTACTGTTGCACTAGCCACTGGATTAGTGTATATTTGTAGTATTCGAATGGTGTTGCATTTGCGTATGGACATAAATAAGGTGTGGCAAGCTTTCCCAGATATGTGCTCAAGAAAACTACTACCTATTTTTCTAAATACTAGACATTTGGGTACTTTAAATTGAACCGCAAAAACGTCTTATATTAAGGAACAGAGGGTGTAGAGTTCACTCAAATTATCCCGGTAAAGCTAGTCACACCTTTGTTAAAATTAATGTTCATTATGTTATCAGAGGAGGTATGTATGTTTGTCTCTAATGCCTGTCTACTACATACCCGACATCATGATGTAATGTTAAGTCATTTCCTTTTGTACAGTGTAACTAAATTGTCAAGGCGGTCATGGCATTTTATTTTAGTAGAACTTCACAAAATTTGCTTAAAAGAAGAGGAAAGGTCAGGAATGGCTCAGTTTTTCAAAAAAAAACTATGTATGCCTTGCTGACATCAGCCGCTGTTGCTTTATTTATTCCTTCAAACAGGTGGTTAGAAACAGCCTTGCTACCTTTTCCCATTAAGAAATTGGAATGCTTATATTTGTGAGTCTATGCTTCAACTAGTGCCACTTTTGTAGTAATCACACTTTCAATATCTATGCAAACATGGATGCTCGATTTTAGTGGAGCTGCACAAAAAGTCCAACTGGTTCAACATTAGGAGCATGTTTTTTTCCAAACCTTTATATCCAATTGGTGGCACTATGAGCTGTTCATTACGAAGGTACATGGTTTGCTACTATCTTGCTACTCTTTTTGTACTGTCATAAGATAGTAATACTAGTGGTTTGCATGTGAATTTATTGGCAAGGTGGACCTACATTGGAGGTGTAGGACAGGATTCAATGATTGGATGCTCAATTTCGGTTGTATCGATTTCACCTCTTCCATCACTGCGAACATGGTGTGGTATATGTTTACTAGCTGCATGATATTTGTGCAGCCAGAGATGTCTGCCCGTTGCTATTTGGCAAACAAACAAAGTGTCCGCAATTTTGGTTGAACTGCACAAGAGAATAGTATAGTCACTGCATGAAGTGCCATTTGAAAATAGACACAAAGATTGGATAGTCACTTCATGGACTGCAGAAAAGTAGTACTGTACTATTTACTGGCCAACAGTTGGTGCTTCATTGCTTTGGTCTGATTATACAATGGGCATCATTTTCCCTAAGTTAAAGTTTGTATTCTGAAAATAGTCACGCGGTGTGATCGAGAGAAGACCAAATCATATTGAAGTGGATGTTCCTCCATCATGTGTGGTTCATTCTCATGGTTCCAGCTGTCGGTGAAACCACTTACGTTTGCAAGAGGAATTGTAGACTTGACAAACAAATTTGTCTTTCAGTCTGTACTGAATGTTGCCCAAGAGAAGCATCCATGTTAGTAGGAAGAACATATGTTTTTTCTAGATCTTTGCTTTTGGAGCTACATATTTGTATATGATCTGTGAATCACTAAGATGCATTAACATGTTGATCTTATGTATGGGAATCATACTAGTTAGTTTTAGTTGCGACGCAAGATCCGAACTGGCTGATCTTTGCTCTTGGAGCTACATATTTGTATATGATCTGTGAATCATTGAGATGCATTAACAGTTACTTATTTCTGTTCGCTCAGTGTTTACAAGTTACTGATCGATCACTAGCTAGCCTACAAATGCGCACCTGGCAGTTTTATTTGCGATGCAAGATGCGAAGTGGCAGTTTTTTGAATAAAAATGCCTACCTATGAAGAAACTGACAAGCTACACTAACAATCCTACACGGATAAAAATGGCTACCTCTGAAGAAACTGACAAGCTACACTATCGATCCTACACGGATAAATAGCGTATCACGCACGTACTACCTCCTTTCTGGTTTGCAGGGCTCAATTCAAGAAACGACCTACTCGATCCTACACGAATAAATAGCGGATCACACACGTACTAGTACCTCCTTTCCGGTTTGCAGGGCTTAATTCAAACCTCTCACCAACCAAGGTACTCCCTCCGTCCGGGTTTATTAGTCCTGTGAGCAAAGCAGCAAGACCAAGGCATGGCAATAATTAACGGCATGCAGAAGTTTAAGCCTAATTTATTCCAGCAATTTAAGTGGCTGCATGCGTGCCCTCGGCTGCGACTCGTTGCATGCTGCTTCGCGTACTGCCTGCGAGCGATTCTGAGTGCCTGCATGCAGCCGGCCGTAATTAAGGCAGCTAACTGATGCGAAAAAAGATACGCTTTAATTGTTGCGGGATTTTTAAATCCGTGAAATCATTATTGACAAGGAGGGAGATGATTCGAGTGCACTCGTTTGACCGCCATGCTGGCGTGCGACCCAAACGGACGGGACGACACTATCATAATTTCGGTTTCCCTAGTTTTCCATGGCAAGCTGGCGCGCTAAGCCATTATGCATTGAATTCCGATGACCGTTGCGCTACCTTCCCCCTATAAGTACTATTTCCCGGCATTCTCCAGTGCCATCGTGACCCAACTCGCCATATCCTCATAAGCCCCCACCAGCCCGATGTCGCTCGCCACATCCGCCATGCCCCCGACCGTCCGCGGTAGGCGACGCCGGAGGCGGTCACCGCCGGAACTAGTGTTCGGTTTTTCACCGGAAGGCAGATGGAGGGAGGAGGCATTCTATCTGTCTTTAGATGGCAGTGCGCAGATCGAGGAGTTGTTGGTGCGCGACCGCATGGCGGAGGAGCAGGAGTTGTTGGAGCGTGACCACCTGGCGGAGGAGCAGCGTAACGCCGATTTGCACCGCCAGCGGGAGATGGAGCAGCAGAGCACCGACGCTCTGAGTCGCGAGCAGAGCACCCGCAACTTTGCCGACTACGTGGAGATCGACGCCCGGCAAATAGCCCTGGAGGCTGTCGGGCACGCACGCGTTCGCGATGCCGATTTTTACTACCAGCTCGTCAAGTGGGTTTCCCGCTTGGAAACCGAAGCTTCGGTGGACCACGCCGGCATGGAAAGGGCCAACGCACGCGAGCAACGCGCCCTATCGCACCTCTGGCAAGTTTGAGGCGAGGCGCAGGACGCCGGTGCCGGCGTTTAGCGTGAACCGCCGACATCTTCTAGTTAGCTAAGAGTAAGTTAGTACTTGTCTAGTGGGAGTAGATAGTTAACTTGGCTATGATGGTTCAACATGGAAGTTCAGTACTCCATACGCGGACCAGACCTGTTACTTTGCTCTGAATGTTGAACTTTTCGTTTGAACGTATGGAATGGGCTGTTATTTTTTTAAATGGGTTGTATTTTTCCTCCACGGGTTTAGAGGCTGACTTGTGGGCCTAGCAAGTTGACGCGTACACAATCAGGAGATGATTGTACGTGGAGAGGATGACAGCAGGGACCCGCCAAGGTCATGGCAGTACGCAAGCAAGTGCCTCCTTATTTCAAGCCAATAAAAAAATGGCTCCTCCTAGTGACTTTCTGACATCTGGGTCCCATGCCATTGTCAACGTAGTCAATAAACGAGAGAATTGCACAATGAGCGGCTGACACCAGGGACCCAGCAGATCGCCCAATTATTTTTGTTTTGGGTTAATTTGATAAATGCCTCAGAGAAATGCCACTGCAATTTCCAAACTTTGAAAAATGCTATTTCATGCCATTTCTAGTGGCATTTTTTGAAGTCTGGAGTGGCGTTTTTCAAAGTTTGCAAACTGCAGTGGAGTTTTTCAGAGTTTGCAAAAATTGCAGTGGCATTTTTCAAAGTTTGGAAATTGCAGTGGCATTTTGATGAATCGCCATAATTGGAGTGGCATTTATCTAATATGTTTTTGAGACGGAAGTAGGGTATCAACTGGGCTTTGCGGGACACCTGTCTAGACAACCTTTTCTTTTATGTTTACCATAGACCAGCCCAGTAGTTTTTTTTTTCTTTTTGAAAATTGCTAGCCCAGTTTTTTTTGTGATTTGTCAAGTAAGTCACTTTATCAGGCCTGTTGGGCTAGACGAGGAGAGCTTCATTCGGCTGGCCTAGAAAATGGCCTATCAGTAATGAGAAATGGGATGTACATTTTTAAAACACATCAAACCGACAATTAGTTTCAAATATCTTTTTTCATTTCGAGATTTTAAATTGCATTGATTTTTATGCGTGGACAATTTATTGGATTTTATATTGATATACATTTATTTTTAAAATCATTCTGAATGTGACTCGAAATTTCGGGATTAAAAACAGTTCAGACCGCACCGACATATGCAAAATTTCGTATATTTTTTTAACCGTGGCCACAATATGGGCTGTAATGCTAACAAAAAGAATATGGGATCCAAAAAAACCCGTAAGAATTAGCAAATGGGCTGTAAACTATTTGAAATAATGGCAGATGGGTTGTATGCTGTTTTCCACAGATTTGAGGCTTTCCACAGATGGCCTCTATAATGTTGGATGTCCATCCAACGGCCGTTGTGCTTCTTCAATCTCTGCTCTTCCTGCTCCAGCCACTCAAACAAGCGCCGGCGGGACTGCCTGCTCCCTCCTCCCCGCGGCCGACTGTGCTGCCGCGCAGGCCTCACCGCCCCACCGTACTCCCATCGCTGGCCTAGCTATCCCTCTACTCACCCTCAGTCCCACACATGTTGTTATTCTCCGGCGACGGCAGACGAACCAGTAAACCCTCGTACTCCTCCGTGTGGAAAATAACTGCCGAGTATTCACTGGCTCCGTGTCCGTTCCCTTCCTGGGCCTCCTCGTCGTCCACTGCCCTGGTGCTCTCGGCGTGGCCTGGTCAACGTGGTCAATGAACGACATCCATCGGAAGTGGACTGTACGTGGAGAGGCTGACAGCTGGGTCCACGACCGCACGCAAGGAAATGCCTCCTTATTACGCGCAAAATAATGATTCCTCCACCTGACATCTAGGACCCACCGAAAGGGCCTCTGTATTTCACGAAAAAAACGTTACCACCACTGACAACTCGGACCCACCAGCTATATCTTCGCACGCAAGGAAGTGCCTCCTTATTACGCCCAAAAAAAAGAATACTCCCCCTGCTAGCTGGGACCCAGTATAGTGGGCCTACTTAGTTGATGGGGACGAAGGGCTTTGTGAACTTAGTCAATATGCACGATTCTAGGTTGACTGACCGGACGATGTCCATCCAACGGCCGTAGTGCTTCTTCAACCTCTAGTCTTCTTGCTCCAGCCGCCCAAAGCAGCGCCGGTCGTGCCGCCTGCTCCTGCCTCCCATGGCCGGCTGTGCTGCCGCGGAGGCCTCACCGCCCCCATACTACTCCCACCGCTAGCTAGGCCGTCCCTCCACTCCACTCACCCACACCCCCTGTTATTCTTTGGCGACGGTAGCGCAGCCGAACCAGTGAACCCTCGTACTACTCTCCGCGTGGGCATCCACTTCCGCGTGTTCCCCGGCTCCGCGTCATCCCCTTCCTAGGCCTCACCGTCGTCCACCGCCGTGGTGCTCTCGGTGCGGCGTGGTCAATGTGGTCAACGACTGAATTCCATCGGAAGAATACTGTATGTGGAGAGGCTGACAGCTGGGTCTATGGCAGCCGTAAGGAAGTGCCTCCTCATTACGCGGAAAATAATTATTCCTCCACCTCACAGCAGGGACCCACCGGACGGGCCACCAATATTTTGCAAAAAAACCGTTTTCCCCTGACTGCTGGGACCCACCTGATGGGCCACCGTATTTTGCAAAAAAAACGTTCCCCCTACTATCAGCTCGGACCCACCGAAAGTGCCTCCTTATTACACACAAAAAAACAACACCCCCCCAGCTAGCTAGGACCCACCTTGGTGGGAGGCTGACTTGTGGGCCTACTAAGTTGACGGGGACGGAGGGCTTTGTCAACTTAGTTAATATAAATGATTCTAGCTCCAATGACCGTACGATGTCCATCCAACGGCCGTAGTGCTTCTTCAACCTATGGTCTTCTTGCTCCAGCCGCCCAAAGCAGCGCTGGTCGTGCGACATGCTCCTGCCTCCCGTGGCCGGATGTGCTGCCGCGGAGGCCTCACCGCCCCCTACTATTCCCATCGCTGGCCAGGCCCTGCGGCGACGGCAGCCTCACACAACAACCGAACCAGTGAACCCTCGTACTCCTCTCGGCGCGGGCTTCCAATGCCGCGTCTTCCCCGACTCTCCGTCGTCCCCTTCGTAGGCCTTGCCGTCATCTACCGCCCTAGTGCTCTCGGCGTGGCGTGGTCAACGTGTTCAAGGAACGATTTCCATCGGACGTGGACTGTATGTGGAGAGGCTGACAGCTGGGTCCATGGCCGCAGCAAGGAAGTGCCTCCTTATTACGCGAAAAATAATTATTCCTCCACCTGACAGCGGGGACCCACCGGACGGGCCACCGTTTTTCGCGAAAAAAATGTTTCCCCCCTGACTGCTGGGACCCACCAGCTACACCTTCGCACGCAAGGAAGTGCGTCCGGGAAAAAAAACGATTCGCCCCTCTGACTGCTGGGACCCACCAGCTACATTTTTGCACGCAAGGAAGTGCCTGACAGTCGGGACCCACCTGGTCGAAGCGTACGTAGCGTTTTCATTCTGGTCGCGGACGTGTACGTATATACTGGTCGTTGTAGAGCCGCTCACGTAGCATGTACACGTACGTACACCGGCCAGGGTGCAAGAAAGAAAATACGGCCACGTATGTGTACATACGGGCGGGGTCTCGAACGCCTAGTCGCGCATACGTACGGCGAGGGCTCGTGTTCATGGGGAGGCAACATAATGCGTCGTGTTCATGGGGAGGCAACGGAATGCGCCGTGTTCATCGGGAGGCAACGGAATGTCTCGTGTTCATGGGGATGCAACGGGATGCGTCGTGTTCATCGGCAGGCAACGGAACGCGTGGGAGCCAACCGGCTTGGACAGAACAGGCGATGGAAACGAGGCCTGGCGTACCGCACAACGGAGGAAACGGACCTCCTACGGTCAAAACAGGGGTCCTGTTGATCGGGAGGGGTGTGGCGTACCGCAAAACGGAGGAAACGGACCTCCTACGGTCAAAACGGGGGTCCTGTTGATCGGGAGGGGTGTGGTGTACCGCAAAATGGACGAAACGGACTTGTGTTGGAGCGCGACGGTCGAAATAGGGGTCCTGTTCATCGGGAGGGGTGTGGCGTACCGCAAAACGGACGAAACGGACTTGTGTTGGAGCGCTACGGTCGAAACAGGGGGGGATGGGTGTGGCGTACCGCAAAACGGGACTCCACGGGATATTGTTCATTTCCACCGTCGACCTCCTCCAGCCTCCACGGGCTTCTGTTCATCCAGCCTCCGCCGCGCGCTACTCCACCGGCTACTGTTCAACCACCCCTCCACGGGCACCCCTCCACCATCTACTGTTCATCCAGCCCTCCACACCACGGGGTCCTGTTCAACCACCCCTCCACGG
>LR880972.1:98874339-98891102 GCA_904067115.1 Aegilops sharonensis | reverse complement strand
CGCCGCCGAGCACCCCCCGCACCCTCTCCCCCGCACCTTCCCCGACCCGCTCCACCATCACAAATGAATGCAACTAAAATTGCAAAAAAAAAACAAATTTGATTATATTTTCAAATAATAAATTTGATGATATTTTAAAATAATAAATTTGATGATATTTTTTCATATTCATGAATATTTTCAAATAACAAATTTGATGATATTTAAAAAAAAATTATAACTAATTTTATAAAAAAATATTACTGTTATGATTTAAACAAGTTTGAACATATTTAAACACAAATATCAAACAACATTTTAAATGTTGTTAACATGGCAACAAACTGCATATTATTTTTCTACATGAAATTCTGAGCATCTAGCATATGTGACACTTTATATTTGGATGCATGGATAAAAAGATATGTGCAAAGAAAAAAATGCATAAAAACAAAAATTGGGGAGCCTGGGAATCGAACCCAGGACCTCCTAGTGTGTGTGTTGTGTGCTGACCAGTCGGGCTAGTGTGTGTGTTCTGATGCAGATACGGTTAGGTGGAATATAACCTGACCAGGATGAGGTGCGCCATTGCTGTCGTCGTACTTATGGCGCACTAGGGGAGGTGCGCCATTGCTAACCCTCCCCCACTCCACCTATTCCCCTCGATCTGGCCTCTCTCCCTCCCTCGCCAGATCCCCTACTCGACCCCAACCGTATGCTGCCGCCCCTCCTTGATCCGCCCCCTCCGTCCGCCGTGCCTGCACGCCGTCGGAGACGCCGCCGCCTCTCCTGGCTGTGGTCTTGCGCTGCCCCGACGCTGCCGCCCCGACGCCGACGTCCACCCCCGCCGCTACCGCGCCCCCAAACCTGATCGGTCGAGCGCACGCGCTAGGGTTCCTCACCCCGCCGCCCGCTCCTCTCCTCTCCTCCTCCCTCCGACGAGCGAGGGCCTCCTCCGGCCCCTGCAGCAGCCAGCAAGCGCGGCCCCGACGTGCCCACCCCGCCTGCCTCTGCCGTCCTCCGTCACCTCCGCAGCAGCCGGCGAGCCAAGGACGGTGCCGTGACCCTCGCCGCCAACCCCGAGCTCCCCTGCTTCCTCTCCGCGCCGTCCAAGGTGAGCTCCCATGCCCCTTCTCCCTCTCTCTCCATTACGTTCCGGCTCGGGCAGCGAGCTCCGGCTGCCATGGCTTCCATGGAAGCAAGCTCCAAGCCGGGGTTGTCAGTTGATGCTTATTTCTGCAGTACTCCCTCTGTACTGAATACTATATAGTGTACCTCGATTGAAATTATAAATCAATGATCAGCAATCCATGATTTTTAGTTAACAGCAATCCCTAGTGTGCTATTACTGTGGTTGTGATTGTTTATCGCAACATGGTTCTGTTATACATAAATGGTTGCTCTGAATCTAAATTATATATTTCAAATTATGGCTGCTATGAATTAAAAAAGGGCCTCACAAGCTTTCCCTAGTAGTAGTACTCAAAGGCAGTGAATATTCACTGCCAAACCGAAACTTTTAAACTGAATGGAGGGACTCAATTCTTTTACCAGTTGCAAAGAGGAAATCTAGTAAGTTTAATTACTAGTGTCATTAACTGATACTCCTACATGCATTGAGGAGAGAGGGGGTAAATGGATGAAGCCTGGCAGGTGCACTGCACTGACCAACCGAGAGAGATTCAGAGATATGATGGACCATCTACCGTACTCTATAATTATTCAGAGAAAATAGTGGACTAACCCACCAACTGAGTAATTATTGTCTCTGTATGACCCAGTGAATAATTACATGTTCGGAGGCATCGTGGGGGCTCTGTATATATCTCTTCACTGTTGTTGTTGTTGGTCCTCATCTCCACCACCGACAGAGTACTCCCTTCCTCTCATCTCACTCCTCCTCTTCTCCATTCCGCTGCCCTGAAAAAGATCTAAAAACTTACTTCTCCTACTTCACTGCTTGCTTGGGAGTCTGATCGATTCGTGTTTGTTGAATCCATGTTGCAGTGGATTTTTAATTAACAGCAATCCATGATTTTTAGTTAACAACAATCCATGATTTTTTTTCACAATGATCAGCAGCAGTTTTTGTATTAAAATGAATGTACTCCATAAATTTTAAGTTAACAACTGAATTTACTCCTTTATTGGCATTGTCATGATTCAGTTAACACTAAATCAACTTCATTAAACTGTAAAGTGATTGAAGTTTAACATTCTGGTGGTTCATAGCTTCCAATTTTTGGTTTACATTTTGTCATCACTGGAATAATACTTGTGCAGTGAAGTGATTAAAGTTTGGTTCAGGCAGAAAAGTATAGCAAGATGGAACCGTCTCTGCATTTGCTCCTAACTAATGTGCGCTAGTTAGGTTAAATCTTGTCCAGGGCATGATGCAAAGTCAGACCACAACGCATAATCTTAATTCCTTCCTTAAAGAATGCAAAACATGCTCATTCAAGGTTGATTCATCCAGTGGCCAAAATGTAGTCCTTGCAGTTAAAAGTTGGAGACGACGGGCTCCACTATACAGCGAATCAGCAATTGATTCCACGGATGGTGCTTGTTGTTATTTAACTTTGCATTTCTTCCATAGGTGGTAGAGTTATGTTTTCGCTTATTCATAAAGTGATTGTGTTTAGCGACGATAGCTATGAACATAACAAGAGAATACTTTGCATATTGTTTGCAGTATGTAATAACATGTGTTTATCAATGACTCAAATATGGCAGCATTCTAAATTCTGACAGACATCTCATTTTTGCTATTTAGTCAATAGTAGTGGGCTTTTGTGAGGTTGAAAGCTAACATACACCTTTAATATGTTATGTTCTCTGTGGAGAACTTATCTGCTTGTACCTAATGAGTTGTTCATTGATCCAGTGCTGTAGTTCACCAATGTTGATACTTGCTAGGCTAGACGATGTTATTATTTGAGCTCATGTTTCTTGTGATATGAAACATGATATATCCCGTGGCAATTGTGTCTCAAGTCCTTCCAAGTGCCAACGCCCAACAGACATTACCTCAGCAAAGGGTATTCTAGCAAGTTATATGTTTACGATGTCCCTAAAGATCATAACATCATCACTTTACATTTGACTATTTAAATTCTTTAACTTGTGTAAGGAGCAGGGATGCCATGTTAGATATTGCACATCACATAATTATGCATGTTTCTAATGGTTTCACATTTTAAGTTGAGATGATTTTTGTCCATATGAAAGCAGAGGACCATTTGGTATGTGGCCTTTTCATCCATATGAAAGTAGAGGCACATTGTGGTGCTAGTTTGCTGGGTTGTGTCTCTGACCATTGTGTCGTGATGAATTTGCAGGTACCCCGAGAGGCCCTTGAGTTTGCCAGAATGTCGATTAACTTTCGTTTCGGCAAATTTGGGTACTCCATATGTCCTATTTTCAGCAAAGGTCATGCTAAAATTTTCCGTGAATTTTAGCATGAGTTTGCTAAAAATAGGACATATGGGGTACTTGCGACTAATGCATGGGCCGGGGTATCTTAGTACTTAGTTAAGTAGGATCAACTGCCCCTTTATTCTTGCTGCATTAAACCATAGGTGACAATAGAGCCAAGTGATTAGGCCCAACTTAGAATTCTCCTTAGCATCGATAAACCCTAGATGATAAACCCAACATAGGTGGAAATAGAGCCAAGTGACAATAACCAACTTTTTGACCAATTTTTTTTCGTATTTAGAGCGAAACATGGCCAACAATGATGAGGCCGGCGGTTCGGACGGCAAGCAATTCTAGCAGCTGTCCCAGGAGTTGGAGGAAGAACTTCACCGCTATGAGGACGCCGCGGAAGACACCGATCCTGACTACACAACCCCTAGTGGAGTCGGGGATGACACCACTGATGGTGTCGCCGAGGATGCCACCACTGATGATGGCGGCGCACACACAGATGGCAGCCAATTGAAGAAGCAACGGAAGGACCGGCGCCCGAACGTGCTCGACACCGTCAAGGAGGAATTTACTGAAGTGAACTCCGACGGCCATCCGACGGCACCCAAAGAAGTAGTCAAGGGGTACACGGTTCAGCTCGGGTGCATTCTCCGGAGCATCGTCTCGATCAACACCGAGAACCTAAGGCATAAGGACCGAGGGAATTTGCGCAGCCTCCTCTTCACGAAGCTGCACGAACGATACAAGTTCCCCGCTGAATTTGCAAACACACGCCTCTCAGGGAACAAAGTGAATAGTGCCGCCCTCACGAGGATGAGCACGGCCCTGTCTACTTGGAGAAGCACGGTGAAGGCAATGATTGAAAAAGGTGATAGTTATGAGAAGATCAAGGCGAAATATCCTTTGATGAGCGAAGATGACTACAAGGAGTTCAAGATCAAGTGCGAGAGCAGCGCAACCTCCGAATCAAGTCAGTGGGGGAAAGAAATGCGGCAGTTGAACATAGGGGTTCACCAACTCGGTCCCGGCGGTTACAGAGTGGCGGAGCCTATATGGGACAAGGAGGACGCGGAGCGTGCCGAGCAAGGACCACCGCCCCGCTGTGAGAAATACCGTGACAAGCAGACCAGGAACTTTCTCAGGGCCCGGTACAAGGAGGACCCGGTAACAGAGGAGCTTACCATGGATCTGAAGACCAGGGCGCTCGAGCTTGTTCTGGTAAGGAATACAGCCCCGCGTAATTAGCTCCATATGGTTGCATTCTAATGGTTCACGTTCCTTCCGCAGGATACTGAAAGCAGTAGCGCGGGGTCGTCTCAGAGCTCCCCTTTCGACACCCCTTTAAATAGGGCATTGAACGTAATGAAAAACAAGGATAAGCTCAGAAAGCCGACGTCAGTTGGTCGTGTGGCCGACAAAGGCTTGTCCACAAAATGGTCATCATACTATACCACTGGTGGGCGAAAGGAGAAAAAGACCAGCTCGGAAAGCCAGTCGCGCGAGGTTGAAGCACTCAAGGCACAAGTGGCGCGGATTCCAGAGATTATCCAAGAGGAAGTGCAAGTACAACTGGGAACGACGCTCACCGCCATGGTGCCTACGTTGATTCAGGGGCTGACGACGTGGATTGCGGGCGGCCAACAGGGGCCTCCCCCGGTTCCTAGCTTCATGGCCAGCAACTCACACAACGCGCAGGCGGCGCCATTGGTGTCTCCGACGGAGGCGGCATTCGTGTCTCCGGCGCCGGCACAGGCATTGGAGCTTAACGCACCCGGGTGTACGTCGGCCGGCACCTCGCCAGCAAGCGGCCCCTCCTTCAGTTGCACGCCCGTCATTGGCGGTGCCTCGACATTAGCAGAGCTCGACGGCATCACGATAACTAAGCCTCTCGGCCGATGACTCAATCTCCTTGCTTTTGACTGGGCATCCCTAACGCCCTACATGTTTTCGCAGGGCGCCGCCGACGTTCCTTGCACTCTCCTGCACTTCATGGGCGGTGAGTTGGTCGATGTCGCCAAGGGCGGAATCGTTCAACCGGGCAACCCCGTGTTCCACGGTAACCCGATGCCACCCGCAGTGTATAGGGTTGAACTGGTTCGGGTGCTGCCAGGCTACGACGAGCTGTTACCTCTGATTCGACCCGCTGGGGCCGACGAAGAAGATGAGATGACCCTTAGCGCCTGCGTAGGCTGGCCCCTGCTTTGGCCGAAGAGCCATGTTCGTTTGGGGGCCGGGGACACCACCCCACAGACAAGACCGCTAGTTGTGCCGGCGCCAAGCCATGGAAAGAACGCCGCAATGCTACCGGACATGCCGGACATCCCTATGGCACAGGATCCGGACATGCATATGGCATAGGATCCGGATGACGACGACAACAACGACGGTGCATTTACCAACGTCGATATGTACTTTGACGAACATGGGTACGGTGACGAGTTCGGCGGGCCTCCTTCTCAAGAACCCAACCAAGACGACCGCGATCTAGCTGGTACGTCGGAGAAATCCAATTGCAAAAGGCGTCGTCTGGCATTCAGTTCTCAGGAGACTCCTCCAGCTCCCGCCTTCACCGAGCCTCAGATAGCTGAGGTGCGAAATATTATCAGCCCCAACACGCTCAAGAAGGCGGTATGTGAGCAGAACTCGGTCCCATTACAGCAGATCAAGAAGAAGGGACGGAAACGAAAGACTAACAAGGGCGCCGGTGCGAGCCAGCCGGCACCGAGTATGATCTGTGCTCAGGACGGGCCACCTTCACCTCAGGATATCTCGAGGAGGGTGCATGCCGAAGGTAGGGCGATGGTACCGACAAATATGCTCAATGCTGCAACCGGTGCTATGCGGAGTCTACATGACAGCGTTCTTTCTTTGGAGAAGATGCGTCTCTCCCAGAATGACGTGGCATACCCGGTTTTCATGGCCGAGGTGCTAGAGGGCAAGGCTTTGTGGATGGCACCATCGGGGGTACGATCATCCTGCGGTTTGATGACATCTTTGCTATGTTTAACCTTCATCCGCTGCACTACACCTTCGTTCGGCTGTTTTCGCTGAGTATGGAGATGCGGATCATTCGAGACAAGACCCCGAACATCGTGATAGTCGACCCCTTCTACATGCGTGCCAAGATCTGGGGCAGCGCTGGGGACCGGCAATTCGCGAGTTCGCACCTCGAAGGCGTCATTCTGGCAAACCCAAATAAGGATAACTTCCTCGTGTCTTACTTTCCCGAGTAAGTCATCCCCTCACCGCCCTGTAACATATGATTTCTTAGATTTCGATCGTTCTTTTTCTTCTAACATTCCGTGTTCTGTGCAGTAACACACATTGCACACTCATCCTCTAAAGCCCAAAATATTCCACGGTCACGTATTTTGACCTGGGCCGTGACTCCAAGATAGACTACACAAATATTAAGAAAGTTCTTGATGATGCTCTCCCCGGCTACGCCACATCTGGAGGCACCTTTAAGAGGCCAGTTCGTAGGTACGGCAGGCACGTGTTCACCCACAATACGACGTTCCCCTGCGTCAAGCAGGCGCCTTGCGGTCAGAAGGATGCATACTACGCCCTCCACTACATGAGGGCGATTGTACGGGACCATAATCACCTTCTGCTACCAAATAATGTCAAAGATTGGGCCGCAAGCTTGGCGGCAATCCAGGACGCGGAGCTCCGACAAGAATTCTTTCGCATCCAATCGGAGTTTGCAGAAATCATCCATCAAGATGTCCTTCGTACCTCGGGGCAGTTCTACCTCAGAGAGCAACCGCCCAACAGTGAGATAGACACAACGTTTCAAATGCAAGCTGACAACAACCGCGACTTCATGACCATCACGAAAGATGGCGGCTTCATCCACGCTCCGGTCCCATGAGTCGAATCGAAAGTAGTGATGCTATTTGTAGCTTTGAAACATCGATTAGCTCATGTTGTAATGAAACATTAATGAACTTGTATGTCTCTTTCGTTTGGACAATCGTTCAACTTAGATGTAATCGATGCTATTTATTAGTAGGACCATGAATTGTGCTATTAATGTCTTGCTTTTCTCTTCCGATCCTTCTGTTGCATACTTATATATTGCTTATGTATTGTCTATTGTTTGGCTTGTGCATAGAGATGTCATCTTATGTCGGGTAAGGTTCCCGGAGTCTACGACGACTGGGAGGAGTGTCGGAGACAGGTTCACCGTTTCATCGGTAACAGTTACAAAGGGTACACCACTAGGGCGGAGGCGGAATCTAGATACGCCCTCTATCTAGCGGGAGAGAGGAGGGAGCGTTGGAGTAACCGGGTGAAGACCGCATCTCTCTTCTATGTGATGGTAGTTTAGATGATCAATATCAACATGTAATGTGAAGACAAACTCGCTACTCGCGGTCTCTTAGACTTGTAATGTTCTATCTTTGTTCGGTCTTTTGTATTCGGAGACTAATATGATGAATTGTATTCGGAGACTTACCTTCTATTGTATTCGATGAATCTGTTGTTGCTGTCTATATTCTGTCAAATAATATATTTTGTAACCTGTGAAAAAATCAGAAAAAAAACAAAAAAAACCTAATATTAATACTAATGGCGCATCACCCCACAGTGCACCATTAGTATGCCAAAGGATACTAATGGCGCATCACAACTCAATGTGCCATTAGTATGCCAAAGGATACTAATGGCCCATCAAAACACAGTGCACCATTAGTATGCCGAAGCACATGGTTACATATGGCCCCCTGGGAGGCATACTAATGGCGCACCGTGGGCTATACTAATGGCGCACCTATGGTGCACCATTAATATACCAGATACTAATGGCGCACCACAGGTGCGCCATTAGTAAAAAATACTAGTGGCGTGGTACTAGTGGCGCACCAGTAGTGCGCCATTAGTAGGCAAAACTGGTGCGCCACTAGTAGCCCTTTTCCTAGTAGTGAGCATATGCCTTGTGATGTGATACGCCCAGAAAGGATGTGATGAATGATATATATGTGATGTATGAGATTGATCATGTTCTTGTAATAGGAATCACGACTTGCATGCCGATGAGTATGAGAACCGGCAGGAGCCATAGGAGCATGTCGGTCATCAACGTGTGAATCCGGGCTGTAGCACTGGGCTAACAGGACTCCGGTAAACCGGGCTATAGCAGGCTAGGCAGGACTCCGGATGTCACCGCGTGACATTTCCCCGAAGGGACAGACACAGGAACAAGGTGAAACACATGGCAGCCAGGCAAGTGTCCTGAGCAGTAGTGCTGGGCTAGCAGGACCGGTGAACCGGGCTGTAGCGGACTACTATGGCTCAAGGAAGCACTAGACTACATTTCCCCATAAGAGAGGCTGCCAAGGATAAACAACTAGATTGTCGGATCCCACACATACCAAGCATTACAAACATACACACAATATACTCGATATGTGTAAATACAACATGGCATCACAACATAACTCTACGACTCAAGTATTTATTCATTAGGCTTCGAGGAGCCAAGATATTACAAACATGGGTCTCATGACCCAACATATAGAGCATACAAGCAACAAGCACAAGCAGAAGCTTAACATGTCTGAGTACAGACATCTACAAATGAAAAAGGTTGAGAAGCCTGACTATCTACCAGATCCTGCCGAGGGAACAAGATCGTAGCTGAGCTAACAAGCTAAACGTCGAAGTCCACGCGGAACTACTAGCGAGACTGACGTCGCTCTGCAAAACATAAAATAGGCAAACGTGAGTACAAATGTACTCAGCAAGACTTACATCAGAACTAACTACATATGCATCATTATCAACAAAGGGGTGGTGGAGTTTAACTGCAGCAAGCCAGCTTTGACTCGGTGGCTATCCTGAACTACGACTGCAAGTAACTCTTTTGAGGTGGTGCACACGAGTCCACATATTCACCATATCAATACACCACTATGGATCCGTTCCCGTCTCCCTACGAGAACGCCATCCATAACACTCACGCTTATCTTGCGCATTTTAGAGTATCCACTTTCACTTGTCTATGAACTGTACAGGCAACCCAGAAGTCCTTTACCGCGGACACGGCTATTCGAATAGATGATGTTAACCCTGCAGGGGTGTACTTCTTCACACACGCTCTCGCCACTTACCGCCATGTACACGTCATGTATCTCGACAACCTTCAAGCGGAAGCCCGGCGAGGGAGTCGGCCACGACCTGACTAACCACACAAGTCTCTAGTCCAGGTTTATCGCCTATTCGGGTTCCATCCGCAAGGAGATCCGGCCGGGGTGTCGCTCACGGCCCCAAACGATGTGTGCAGGGTTCCCAAGCCCACCTCGACGGGTGGTTCTACGCTTGGTACACCGTGCCACGGTGCCTAGTCTGTCCCAAGCCCACCTGTACCGGGTGCCACTTGGTAGACTACTAACACTACCGACAAACACCATAAACTAGTTGCAACTCCTGGATTGTTCAAAGCCTAGCACCAAATGAATTCAAATAGGCTCAAATAAGATCACTTCCAATAAACCCAAAGTGACTTCAGGAAAAGTCCATCATTTTTGAAACTGGTGAAAACCTCTGACAAAAATTGGTGCATATTTTCCCTAGGTCATTTCAGGTTTTTGGATTAAATCATAATTATTTGAATGGGAGCATTTAATGGATATAAATATTTTAAATGCTTCAATAATTCTGAAAACATTTGAGGGCTGTTAGTAAACATTTTAAAAGTGCCCACAAATATTCTCAGGAGTTTTAAAATGGTTTAGTATTATTATTAAATCAAAAATAGAAAAGCAAAATAGAAAACAGAAACAATTAATAGAGAGAGAGAGAGAGAAAGGTTTACCTGGACTTACCTGCGGCCAGCTCTTGTGCTGGCCCAACACTGTGCGGCCTGGCCGGCCCAGCTGGCCAGCCCAGCCCACCTGTCCCCCCTCCCCTGTCGTCTTCCTCCCGCCAGGAGGACGGGCGCGTGCCCGACGCGCGCACCGCCGTGCCGCGCCACCTCCTCCCTCCCTCCCTGCCTGTCCCTCCGCCGATGCGTCTGGACGACGCCACGCGCCCCCCGGACCCGCTCGCTCTCCCCAGTCCTCTCCTCTCCTCTCCCTAGCTCTCTCTCTCATGCCCGAGCACCACCGTCGCCGCCGCACACCGTTGCCGTAGCCACCGTCTCCCCCTCGCCTCTCTGACAACCGCAGGAGATCCGCCTCCTCGCTCTGAAGCTCTCCGTCGATACACGCAGGCTGGAGCGCCCCGTGGAGCCGTCGCCATCGCCATCTTCGCCTCCGGCCGTCGGAGATCCCCCTCGCCGCTTCGCTCGCTCCGGTGCTTCCCCGAGCCATCCGACACCGCCAAACGACGCGCTGTGAGCCACGCCGCCTTTCCCCCTGTTCTCCCTCGCTCGTTCGTCCCCTAGTCGTACCCTCCACCGAAGCCGTGAGCTCCTCGCCGCCGGCGATGGTGCAGACGAGGCCATGTGCACTGCAGCCCGTATCCGAGCACACCAGCGTGCTCGACGCGCCTCCACGAATCTGCAGCCACCAGTAGATTCCCTCCCATGCCCTCTAGCACCGTACTCGACTGCTCCCGAACACCGGCCGCCGCCACGAGCTCGACTCCGGCGAGCTCGTTCCACCCCAACCCCTCCCACTTGGCTCTCTGGATGCGCAAGAGCGCGGGCTCCCTCCTGGCGCCCTCAGCGCGACTAGCCACGGCTTGTAGCGCCGCCCCAACAAACTCCGACGAGCCACCGCCGTCCTTTAAGGTCGCCGACAACTTGACCCGGCGACGCCGACATGGCGTGATTAGATTAGGTCTAAACCACCCACTAATTACCACCGCAGCCACTGACACCTGGGCCCTGTTGACTAACTAACCCTGGATTAGCTCCTGTTTAGATTAAACTAACCCTACGGTCCCACAGGTCAGTTTGACCTGGCCACGTCACACGTTGACTGGCCCCACGCGCCAGAATTGACCTAGCTGACGTGGCCATTGACTGGGCCCATATGTCAGCGACACTAATCAGCCCCAGTCACTCACCAGTGGACCCCACTGGTCAGGTTTGACCTGAACCCGCTCAGTTGACCTGCTGAGGTCAGCATGACGCTATGCTGATGCAGTAATGCCCTTTTTTGGATTTATTCTAATTCAGGAAATTCCAGAAAATGCCCAAAACTTCTAAAAATCAAAGAAATTCAACCGTAACTCCAAATGAAATAAATTATAATGAAAAATGATCATAAAAATCCAATCTATCCATCTGTACCATTTTCATGCATGTTAGAACAACTTACAGCTACTGTTTAGGAAAAATCAAATGAATGGCATTTAAATAACCATATGTGGAATTTGAATTTGAACCTTGGGTTCGAACCAACTACACTTAATTGTGTTGCTAGTTGCATGAGGCCAAATCACATCATATTGCCAGGTCACATTCATGCATCATATTGTTGCATTGCATTGACTGTGTTCTTCCTTGTTTGCCGGTGTTTGTCCCCTCTCGGTAGACGACGAACCGACGATGTGATCGATGACACTGATGAAGAGCTATATTATCTTCGGAAGTGCCAGGCAAGAAAAACCACCTTGTTCATTCCGATACAATCCCACTCTCTCGCTCCTGCTCTCTTTTACTGCATTAGGACAACAACGATTCATCTGTTACTTGCTGCGGTAGTTGAACCCCTTTATCCTCTGCATGACCTGTCATTGCCACAGTAAACAGATGAAACCCACTAGCATGAGTAGGAGTTGTTTGAGCCCTGTTGTGCCTACTCATTCATGCTTGTTTGTCATGCCTGCTATTGCTTAGAGTTGTGTCAGGTCTGATTCATCAGGGATGAATTGGAGGTGTGTGAACATGTCCTACTGTGTGTGAGCTAAGTGTGTGAACACGATTTGGTAAAGGTAATGGTGAGAGGCCATGTAGGAGTACATGGTGGGTTGTCTCATTGCAGCCGTCCTCAGGAACTGAGTTCTGTTTTTGTGATCCATGAAACAGTTACTACCACACATTGGGCTCCGGTGACTCGACCCCTCTCGGCTTATTAATCGCCTCGATCTCTGTCCAGGAGTTGCAACTAGTTTATCGTGTTTGTAGGTAGTGTTAGTAGTCTACCAAGTGGCACCCGGTACAGGTGGGCTTGGGACAGACTAGGCACCATGGCACGGTGTACCAAGAGTATAACCACCCGTCGAGGTGGGCTTGGGAACCCTGCACACATCATTTGGGGCCGTGAGCGACACCCCGGCCGGATCTCCTTGCGGATGGAACCCTAATAGGCGATAAACCTGGACTAGAGACTTGTGTGGTTAGTCAGGTCGTGGCCGACTCCCTCGCCAGGCTTCCACTTGAAGGTTGCCGAGATACATGACTTGTACATGGCGGTAAGTGGCGAGAGCGTGTGTGAAGAAGTACACCCCTGCAGGGTTAACATCATCTATTCGAATAGCCGTGTCCGCGGTAAAGGACTTCTGGGTTGCCTGTACAGTTCATAGACAAGTGAAAGTGGATACTCTAAAATGCGCAAGATAAGCGTGAGTGTTATGGATGGCGTTCTCGTAGGGAGACGGGAACGGATCCATAGTGGTGTATTGATATGGTGAATATGTGAACTCATGTGCGCCACCTCAAAAGAGTTACTTGCAGTCGTAGTTCAGGATAGCCACCGATTCAAAGCTGGCTTGCTGCAGTTAAACTCCACCACCCCTTTGTTGATAATGATGCATATGTAGTTAGTTCTCATGTAAGTCTTGCTAAGTACATTTGTACTCACATTTGCCTATTTTATGTTTTGTAGAGAGACGTCGGTCTCGCTAGTAGTTCCGCGTGGACTTCGACGTTTATCTTGTTACCTCAGCTACGATCTTGTGCCCTCGGCAGGATCTGGTAGATAGTCAGGCTTCTCAGCCTTTTTCATTTGTAGATGTCTGTACTCAGACATGTTAAGATTCCGTTTGTGCTTGTTGCTTGTATGCTCTGTATGTTGGGTCATGAGACCCATGTTTGTAATATCTTGGCTCCTCGAAGCCTAATGAATAAATACTTGAGTCGTAGAGTTATGTTGTGATGGCATGTTGTATTTACACGTATCGAGCATATTGTGTGTATGTTTGTAATGCTTGGTATGTGTGGGATCCGACCATCTAGTTGTTTATCCTTGGCAGCCTCTCTTATGGGGAAATGTAGTCTAGTGCTTCCTTGAGCCATAGTAGTCCGCTACAGCCCGGTTCACCGGAGTCCTGCTAGCCCAGCACTACTGCTCAGGACACTTGCCTGGCCGGCATGTGTTTCACTTCGTTCCTGTGTCTGTCCCTTAGGGGAAATGTCACGCGGTGACATCCGGAGTCCTTCCTAGCCTGCTACAGCCCGGTTTACCAGAGTCCTGTTAGCCCAGTGCTACAGCCCGGATTCACACGTTGATGACCGACATGCTCGATGTGATTCATGTATGCCTGTCCCCATGGGTTAGTGCCGCTTTGGGTTCACGACTAGCCATGTCGGCCCGGGTTCTCTGTTATATGGATGCTAGCGACACTATCATATACGTGAGCCAAAAGGCGCAAATGGTCCCGGGCCATGGCAAGGCGACACCCGTGGGAATACCGTGCGTGAAGCCGCAAAGTGATATGAGGTGTTACCAGCTAGATCAATGTGACTTGGAATCGGGGTCCTGACACTAGTTGACTAGCTCGTTGATCAACCGATAGTCATGGTTTCCTGACTATGGACATTGGATGTCATTGATAACGAGATCACATCATTAGGAAAATGATGTGATGGACACGACCCAATCCTAAGCGTAGCACAAAGATCATGTAGTTCGTTTTGCTAGAGCTTTTCCAAATGTCAAGTATCATTTCCTTAGACCGTGAGATTGTGCAACTCCCGGATAACGTAGGAGTGCTTTGGGTGTGCCAAACGTCACAACGTAACTGGGTGACTATAAAGGTACACTACGGGTATCTCCGAAAGTGTCTGTTGGGTTGGCACGAATCAAGACTGGGATTTTTCACTCCGTATGATGGAGAGGTATCTTTGGGCCCACTCGGTAATGCATCATCATAATGAGCTCAATGTGACCAAGTGTCTGGTCACGGTATCATGCATTACGGTACGAGTAAAGTGACTTGCCGGTAACGAGATTAAACGAGGTATTGGGATACCGACGATCGAATCTCGGGCATGTAACGTACCGATTGACAAATGGAATTGTATACGGGGTTGCTTGAATACTCGACATCGTGGTTCATCCGATGAGATCATCGAGGAGCATGTGGGAGCCAACATGGGTATCCAGATCCCGCTGTTGGTTATTGACCGGAGAGGCGTCTCGGTCATGTCTGCATGTCTCCCGAACCCGTAGGGTCTACACACTTATGGTTAGGTGACGCTAGGGTTGTAGAAGATATGAGTATGCAGTAACCCGAAAGTTGTTCGGAGTCCTTGATGAGATCCCTGACGTCACGAGGAGTTCCGGAACGGTCCGAAGGTAAAGAATTATATATATGAAGTCAGGTTTCGGCCATCGGGAAAGTTTCGGGGGTCACCGGTATTGTACCAGGACCACCGGAAGGGTCCCGGGGGGTCCACCGGGTGGGGCCACCTATCTCGGAGGGCCCCATGGGCTGAAGTGGGAGGGGAACCAGCCCCTGGTGGGCTGGTGCACCCCCCTTGGGCCCCACTGCGCCTAGGATTGGGAAACCCTAGGGGTGGGGGAGCGTCCACCTGGCTTGGGGCGCAAGCCACCCCCTTGGCCGCCGCCCCCCTAGGAGATTGCATCTCCTAGGGCCGGCGCCCCCCTAGGGGCCCTATATAAAGAGGGAGGAGGGAGGGCATCCGCACCCATGCTCTTGGCGCCTCCCTCTCCCCTTGCTACACATCTCCCTCTCGCAGAAGCTTGGCGAAGCCCTGCCGAGATCGCTGCTGCATCCACCACCACACCGTCGTGCTGCTGGATCTTCATCAACCTCTCCTTCCCCCTTGCTGGATCAAGAAGGAGGAGACGTCTTCCTCAACCGTACATGTGTTGAACACGGAGGTGCTGTCCGTTCAGCACTAGGATCATCGGTGATTTGGATCACGACGAGTACAACTCCCTCAACCCCGTTCTCTTGAACGCTTCCGCTCGATCTACAAGGGTATGTAGATGCACTCCTCTCTCTCTCGTTGCTAGATGAACTCATAGATTGATATTGGTGAAACCGTAGGAATTTTTTTATTTTCTGCAATGTTCCCCAATAGTGGCATCATGAGCTAGGTCTATGCGTAGTTCTCTTTGCACGAGTAGAACACAATTTGTTGTGGGCGTAGATGCTGTCAACTTTCTTGCCACTACTAGTCTTATTTTGCTTCAGCGGTATCGTGGGATGAAGCGGCCCGGACCGACCTTACATGTACGCTTACGTGAGACAGGTTCCACCGACTGACATGCACTAGTTGCATAAGGTGGCTAGATGGTGTCTGTCTCTCCCACTTTAATTGGAGCGGATTCGATGAAAAGGGTCCTTATGAAGGGTAAATAGAAGTTGGCAAATCACGTTGTGGCTTTTACGTAGGTAAGAAAACTTTCTTGCTAGAACCCTATTGTAGCCACGTAAAACATGCAACAACAATTAGAGGACGTCTAACTTGTTTTTGCAGCATAGGATTGTGATGTGATATGGCCAAAAAATTTGTGATGAATGATGAATGATATATATGTGATGTATGAGATCATGTTCTTGTAATAGGAATAACGACTTGCATGTCGATGAGTATGACAACCGGCAGGAGCCATAGGAGTTGTCTTAATTATTGTATGACCTGCGTGTCATTGATTCAACGCCATGTAATTACTTTACTTTATTGCTAACCGTTAGCCATAGTAGTAGAAGTAATAGTTGGCGAGCAACCCCATGGAGACACGATGATCGAGATCATGGAGCCCCGAAGATGGAGATCAAAGGAGCTATATGATATTGGCCATATCATGTCACTACTTTTTGATTGCATGTGATGTTTATCATGTTTTTGCATCTTGTTTACGTAGAACGACGGTAGTAAATAAGATGATCCCTCATAATAATTTCAAGAAAGTGTTCCCCCTAACTGTGCGCCATTGCGAAAGTTCGTTGTTTCGAAGCACCACGTGATGATCGGGTGTGATAGATTCTAAGGTTCACATACAACGGGTGTAAGAAAGATTTACACACGCATAAACACTTAGGTTAACTTGACGAGCCTAGCATGTACCGACATGGCCTCGGAACACAAGAGACCGAAAGGTCGAACATGAGTCGTATGGAAGATACGATCAACATGGAGATGTTCACCAATGATGACTAGTCCGTCTCACGTGATGAACGGACACGGCCTAGTCGACTCGGATCATGTA
>LR880972.1:98841618-98863732 GCA_904067115.1 Aegilops sharonensis | reverse complement strand
GGGGGCAAGTTCCCCCCTTTGCCCCCCCCCCCCCCTTGAGATTGGATCTATAGGGGGCTGGCGCCCCCAGGGCCCCTATATAAAGAGGGGGGGAGGGAGGGCTGCGCACCCAAGCCCCTGGCGCCTCCCTCTCCCCTCGTAACACCTCTCCCTCTCGCTGAGCTTGGCGAAGCCCTGCCGAGATCCCCGCTACTTCCACCACCACGCCGTGGTGCTGCTGGATCTCCATCAACCTCTCCTTCCCCCTTGCTTGAACAAGAAGGAGGAGACGCCTCTCCCAACCGTACGTGTGTTGAACGCGGAGGTGCCGCCCGTTCGGCACTAGGATCTTCGGTGATTTGGATTGCGACGAGTACGACTCCATCAACCCCGTTCTTTTGAATGCTTCCGCTCGCGATCTACAAGGGTATGTAGATGCACTCCTATCTCTCTCGTTGCTAGATGACTCCATAGATTGATCTTGGTGATGCGTATAAATTTTTTTATTTTCTGCAACGATCCCCAACACATACATAGTTCTTGTTGAACAACATATAGCTCTCCAGAGCATCTAATTAATTAAATCATACATTGAAACTATGTAAAACATTTCAATGCAAAAACAAATGCGATCATAATCGCAACCAAGGTAACAATTGATCCAACATCATAATGATACCAAGCCTCGGTATAAATGGCATATTTTCTAATCTTCAAGCGCACTGCATCCATCTTGATCTTGTGATAATCGACGACATCCGCAACATGCAACTCCAATATCATCTTCTCCTCCTCAATTTTTTTTATTTTTTCCTTCAAGAAATTGTTTTCTTCTTCAACTAAATTTAACATCTCGACAATAGGGTCGGTTGGAATTTCTGGTTCACATACCTCCTAAATAAATAAAATCTATGTTACGTTGGTCGGCATAGTAGTCATAAACAATAAATGAATCAAATCTATTTATATATAAAAAGTGATTGATGGGTTAACCACAAAAAAGATAATTAGTTAGAAAATCCCTCAAAAATTAGAAACATCCGACCGTTTATTTAATGGGTTAGAGAATAACAGCCATTTGATCTTGCTAAGTCCAGAAAATTACCGACCACTACCCTTACGTAAATAACCTTTCAATCAGTAAAAAACACTTCATCTTGCCCTAATCACCTACCCAACAACACCATGTCACCATCGATTCTATAATCCTTCATGCCTCTTCTCTTTTGCGGCGTCCGACACAAGTAACAGCCTCCTCGCTCAGGTATATACGTAGCTTCGTCTCAATCCGATCTCAGCAGACCTTGACGCAGCTCATCTGCCTTGCTGCCTCTTCTCTGGCCGTTCTCTGTTTGAATCTTTCAATGGTGGTGAAAGTGATATTAAGTAAAGGTACGATCCAATCAAGACTGTGCAGCTCGCTTCCCCTAATTAATCTCTTATTTCTACAAGATCGGTGGCGTCATCAAATCTGAGTCCATGCCTTCTTCTCCACAACGACCCCTGCAGGTTTTTTCCATCTCAAGATAATCATGGGCCACCGTCGCCGCCACAGTGACCACCACATCCTAACTCCGATGAGCATGCAAGAGCTCTCTACCGGCCGCCTACTCGACTCAATATCTCCAGATGGACTAGCGATGGAACATGCTGGCCACGGGGATAGAGATTGTTTCGCTTTGTGCTTACCAATCCCTTCCATGATGTTTGGTTATTATGTACAGTTAATCAATGACGTGCTGCCAGTATTGCTTTGCGATTCATTGTCTGATCCTAAACTATGTTATGCTCCTCCCCTACTATGCCTATGGTAGTATGACGCCCATCTGATTGATCTGTGCAGGACTCCCCTACCCTGGGTATTACCACGCCCTAGCTTCGCATGCAACACTGACGCCACTGATGCTCTCGGTAGGCCATGAACTGATCTATATAGAAACTGGATTTGGTAGCAGGCTCTTAGATCGATTGCTCTGGAGCAGGCTGCTAGATCAATTCGTAGGGAGGTTAGCTAGCTCTTTGGTAGTAGGATGCTAGATCGATTGCTTTGGAGTAGACTGCTAGATCGATTTCTAGCTAGGGAGATTAGCTAGCTCTTTGGAAGCAGGCTGCTAAATCGATTGCCTTGGTGCAGGCTGCTAGAGCGATTCATTAGAGAGAACAGGCTGCTAGATCGATCGCCTGGAGAGTTGGAGGCTGCTAGATCGATTGCTTTGGTGCAGGTCACTAGATAGATTCCTAGGAAGGTTACCTAGGAACAACATATCCTATGTAGGCTAGCTAGCTACAGCTAGCAGATGGATCTTTGCCGGATGGAAAACGTGCACACCAGTGGCGATTCTACTGGGCATGCTTCAAAAGGCTCAATCCTGCCCTCTGAAATTGAAAAACGAAAATTTACTACTAGTTCCTAGCCCATCTCAGCCCACTGTCTAGTGTCTAGCCGGCTGTTTACCTGTTCCAACCCTTGTACTGAGAAGTTGAGCCAGCCCTTCATTTTCATCCAAGATTCGCCACTGGTGCACACTATAGACATACGTATATGAATTTATTTGATTGCAGCAGGCCCGTCATTTGGCTTGACTGATTAGTCTTAGGCTAGATGATCACACGCACGCAATGCATGGAACCTGCACGTGTACATGCATGACAATAGATTGGATAGAAACAGGTGCTTGGCATACCTGGGTTTATATTACTTGAATCTGGTGAATTCACAGGGGATTACATTTGCCTCAGGCCTAATCATATAGATCAGTGCATGCGTTCGATACAGTTTTCCTCTTCTTTTTGTTCTGTTCCCATATCTGTTTTTCACTTCTGCTTCGGTATCTCTGTGTTTTATAAGGAAGCTAGCTCGAGTGCCAACTCAATGAAAAAGAATGCATTGCTTGCAACCGATTCATGCTTATGTCTTGGTTAGTATGCCATTTGTCAACCAAGTGTTCTTTGTATGTTTAGGTTCCAGCTTCAACTTCTGGCACTCAGGCAACAAATGAGGTTCAAGTACAACTGAATAACTGGTCTCATGTCCTTCGGTGGCTTCCAATGATTAGACTACCTCTGTATCAAAATATAAGATATTTTTTGCAGTTAAAGATCCAAATCTATTTGGGGGCTTCTGTTCCAGTGATCCAAATCTATTTGTCTATTTTGTAGGCCTACTCTTATCTTTCACCTTCGGCAGGGAGTTCTTATTTCCTCACCATGGATTGTTTCTTCAGGTATGTGTAAGCTCAGAAGATGCTTGCCTTGCCGCTATAAGTACGTGAATGAGACGGTGACAAATTGAGAGCAATCGTTGAGGGGAAATCCAGCAATGCCGATGAATATCATTTCAAGAGGCATCGGTAGGCCAAGATGGAGTCAAAGCTCAGGTACACGTTCCATATTCTCCATGATCTGTTGATGACGCCGCACTGCAAGGATGGGTTTTTCAGGCCAGTCAATCTCCCCTCCGGTAATTCTCATCAGCTCCGCCCTGCTGCGAGGTGCCGAGGTCCGGTGCTACTATAGATGACGCCCTGCTGCAGTTCGGCCATGATGCTCCAGAAGACATAAGCCCCAAGAAGTACGTAAATGTATTTCTCCTTTCCACACACTACCGGTTGCAAGTATTGGTGACAAAAATGGTTCACATCCAACATTCTTCTTTTTTCCATGCAAAATCCTGATAATAAATTATTGGCTGTTGTTTGATGCTAATAGCCCGCAGCTACGCACGTAAACCTCTAATTATGTGAGCTATGCTTTAATAATATAACTTTTTTTCCAAATTATGTGAGATATGTCACAACCCTGGAAAAAACAAGCGGCATGAGTTCTATCATACATCTACCACAGTACTGCACAATCCACGTTCAATCCGTCAGGGTCTCCTCCTGCAAGATCAAACAATAACTGTCATGATAGTATATTAAGCCCATTGATGTATATGTCAGCTGAACGCCATGTCCGCAAAGTTTAGAATATACTGTCTGAAATCCCAAACATCTCTGGATTGCGCGATGCACCATTCTCTAGCTTAATGCTTTCTTCAGTAGTATCACATAACAAAAACTCCCTCCAATCCATATTAGTACGACCAACAAGTACAATTTTCATGAAGGTAACAATTCTCAATTATTATCTCCATGTTTACAAATTTCTCAGTTGTGATCTGGTAGATGCAAGGAGCGATCGAGCAGGTAATATAACCCTTATGTGTAAAGGGAGATGGCCACACGTGCAATCCAACATAGCAAAAATAAAAGAAAAGCCAAAAAAGAACATTCTTCCAAAAATAAGGACATCACACCAACGGAATATGTTTATGTATGTGTTCAGCATTAAAAAAATGTTCCATTGAAGTATGCCATACGTGATGTATTCATTCATAATGATTGTTACTTCTTTTTAGACGTGAAGTTGTGAATGTTACTTCTCCAAAACTGGCTTTGTGAATGTAATAATAATAAGAAGTATAGCTAGCATGTTTTTATAGTAATTTATGTGAAACGTTATATTCATTTGTTTAGTGGTTGATTCGAGACACAGTTATGTAATTTGGAAGAAAAAAATTGCATCGAGGTGCAGCTGGTGCATGCATTAGGAATGCGTCATGACCATTTTGTAGGACCACTCACCACTGATGTTTTTTTAGTTGGTCTGATCTTATTTCTTGAAATTATAAATTTTCCACCACAAACAATACTGTTCATTCATGCTTGGAAATATAAGTGGGTTACTTTATCATTCATCTCTTTATCATAAGATGTATAATACCGAGGAGATTTTGTCCTAACATGAACTTTCTCTGCACATGCTAGAGTTACAAGGATGTTCCTTAAGTTTACCAATTATGTTTGATCCATGATCATATCTTTCTTTGCAAATTCAGATATGTGTATTACTACAGGTACCACTAGCATTTGCCAGAGATTAACAAGCTTAAGTGTGTCGCTAAGTTAATTTCACATGCTTAGTTAAGTAAAGTACTCTTATCGTAAGCATATTGGCCAAAAGATGCACTATATTTACAATGAGCATTCTTATACTTTACAGGTTGTTCACTTCCCTAAATAATAACCGTTCCATACTCTAAATATCATAATGTACAACAAGAGTACGTTTTATTTTGTGATGAAAATACGAGATATGTTAGTTCCTGGTAAATTTCATGGATAGAGTCATTCATACAACTTTGTGAAGCCAATAAACTAATATTTTTCGCTCCATAGTGCGAAGTCATGTGTATGCTATGTCATTGCTACTTCCACCGTGTCTTCTTCTTAGACGTTAGAGCTCACAGCTATGGTAGAGTGGTGGTACTCAGTTCGAATTCTAATGATTGAAGTATTTGCCATCACACCAAATGATGTAATTTAGTAATGTATCTCACAATAATTAGGTTCTTTGTTGTCTCAGATCTATTTATTTAGTTGCATATTAGAAAAATATCATAAAGTTAATTACGTAAAGAACAATCAGTTGAATCTGTTGAGCACAACGTGTGCGAACCACTGTTCGGAACTGACAAACAAGGACTCACACAACATTACGGTTTTCAGACAACCATTCAGATTAACATTGGGTTACTAAGCCCTTTCCAGGACTTGCTTCAGAACTAGAAACAACAATCTTATGGATATAGCATGAATAAGAGAAATCCTCAAATAAGATGTCTACTTATTTAAGATGTTTCCCGCACAAATCGATTCATCATAAAAGTATATTTACTATAGCATGCATAAGAAGCAGGTAAATGACAAATGCATAACATATATGTTTATATGTCAAAGAGAAAACCAAACATACCTAAGACAAAATTATGTTCGCACAAGTCTTATATATTTGTAAATGACCTCACGTGTGGTCACAATTTACATTCTAAAAATCACATAATATGAGCACATTTTTAAACATTCTAAAGTTCTAGCCCGCGCATCGAGCGGGCCACTTTGCTAGTAGTTATAAAGATAATATATACCACATCTGAATCATAGACAGGACGAGGGCCGACGGGGGCGGATACCAAAACCATCGCACTAAATAATAAGACGCAATAATAAAAGTAAGAAAATTATACGAGTATCTATCTAAACATACAAGTAAGAATTTTTTTCCTTTCAGAAAGAAGATAAGAACAAGAGGCTCAGCACGGTGGTGCCGGCAATGAGATCAGCGCGGGCGATCGACGGCGGTGAAGACAGGGACGGGACATGACAGACCGCTAAACCTAGACAAATATTAAGGAAAATGGAGCTTCGAGGTCGAGCTTGAAGAGGAGAAATCTTAAGTAGTGTGGCTCGGGCATTTCATCGAACACCTCATGTGCATAGGAGGTGAGCTAGAGCACCACTAAACCCTCCCCTCAACGGCCAGAAAAAACAGAGCACTGCACTGCACTGCTCTGCTCGGGGGCGAGGGGTATATATAGGCATGTCATTGGTCCCGGTTCGTGGCATGAACCGGGACTGAAGGGCAGCCTTTGGTCCCGGTTCAAGCCACCAACCGGAACAATAGTGGTGGGCCAGGAGCGAGGCCCATTGGTCCCGGTTCATCCCAGCAACCGGGACCAAAGGGGCCAGACGAACCAGGACCAATGCCCTCACGAGGCCCGGCAGGCCCTCTGGCCTCACGAACCGGGACCAATGGGCCCATGGGTCCCGACTCGTGACTGAACCAGGACTAATGGGCTTATCTGGCCCGAACATAAGCCCTGTTTTCTACTAGTGTACTCTTTTGCGCCACCATTGGATTTGTTTTGAGCTTGTTTGCCTGGGGTATGGTCATCCTCAACGGCGTTCACTTTCGTAGAGCTTGCGCCACCCGATGTTGATGCGCATGGCCCTTGGAGTTTTCATGAGCTCGTTTTCGTGGCATGAAGTCATCATCATCGTCATTCAGTTTCTTAGAGCTTACGACACCCTTCGTTGCTGATGCAACACTCTGTCCCGATCTACTACTTTTTGAGCTTGTGTCACTCGTGGATAATCCACCCACAATATCTTCATCCACCAAAAGTTAAAGTGCTCCTTGTTCAACAACTTTGCATCTCCGTGGTAACACTGGACATTACAGATAGTAACAAGAACAAAATTAGAATTGCAATGCTAACAACTAACTAGATGGAATTTGAAGCATTATCTTAATGTGGTCCTTATATTGCTTCTGTGAAAAAAATTTGGATAGTCAGGAAGAACAACTAACTCATAAATGTCTGAGTTCAGCAATCCTATCCCACCTTCCACGCAACCTCAAAATTTCTTGCCGTATTTCCTCTCGGTCCTTTCTTCTCAGGGAGCCTGGGTTTATAAAAACACTTACCCAACTCAATCAGGTGTCTCTAACTACTAACTAATTCATCAAAAGGGACACCTGGACCCTCGCCCCCATTAATCATCTTCATTTTTGCGGCACTGGACAAAAGCAAATGCGACGTTGAAGTAAAATAGTGGCAGGGGTCACCAGACATGACTGGCGAAATGGCCAAGCAATGATGTAGAATGCAACACGCGGGAGAGGGGTTTATAAAATGAGCGTGGCAAGAAAAGGGTTAGACAGGGATGGTGTGAAGAAAAAGCGCAGGAGAGGTGACGGCAGGAAGAAAAAACACAGGGAAGGTGATGGTGGAAAGGGAAACGACAGGAGAGGGGTGGTAGGAAGGGAAAGGGAGTGAGAGGAAAGGAAGGGAAACGGCATGAGAGGGAATGACGAAGGGCATTCAGCAGGAAAAAGCTTTTCGGCCATGACAGAAAAGAAGAGCAACTCTTGGTCCTCCCTATAAACGACATGCAACTTCATTCAGCGGTTATGTGTAGAGGTGGGCATAGAAGCCCTCTTCAGCCTAAGAGGGCAGCAAGAGATGATTTTCGGCCTGAGCTGCAACAAAGAGCCCATATTCGGCCCCTATAAACGGACGAAAACTAGCTCTTTCGCCAGGCCGCAAACGAGGAGTACCTCTCTTCCCCGACACACGGCCGGCGGGGTCATAGAAATGCCATTTCTGAAATTAATACTATAGTTTTGAGATTTGTAAAAATAAATTTTATATATAGGGTGGGTCTATTATGATAACACCCCTTAAGACCTTATTCTGCACACCCGAACCTTATTCTGCACACCACCAACAGAAAAACCCACCCCTCCTCCCACGGCTGCCCACCACTCTCCCTTGAACCCCACTACTCCACCAACCTCCCTCCACGGTACCCCACCACACCACCACCTGCCTCCCGCACCGCCGTCGCCCACCACATGCCTGGCGGCCGGCGACCACGGGGATGGCCCGACCACCGCGGCGCCCCACCCCACCGCCTTCTCTCACTCCCGGCCGGCGCGCCTCCCTTCCCCAACCCACAGCCCCTCGCCGCCTCCTCCTCCTTCCGATCGGCGCTGCCCCGCCTCCTTCTCCTCCCGACCGGTGCCGCCCCGCCTTCTTCTCCTCCCAGCCGGCGTCGCGCCCCCCCTCCATCCCGCGCGCCAACGGCCTCCCCACAATGAGCCATCACCGGATCTGGCCACCCACGGGCTCGTGGATCCAGCCATCCACAGGCTTCGCCGAGCCGCTATCTCCGGATCCATGGCTGGCCACGCAGCCAACGCGGACGCGGCCTCGATCTAGAGTGCCTCCACCGCCCCCTACCGCAGCCCCGGTAGGACACCACCACCTGCCCCCACAACGCCGCTCAACTCCCGGCACCGCCCCGCGACGCACCACCGTCTAGCAACCACCCCCCGACCGCCGGCGGAGATCCGGGCGCACCGCCCCAAGGCGCCCCGTGCGGCTGCTGGCGTGGATCCGGGCACGCCGCCCCCATCCACCCCGCGCGGATGCCGGTGCAGATCCGCCCCAGCCACCCCACCATGGCCTACCCAACCGCACGGTCCTCCCCCTCGCTCCCCGTTTCCTCACCGCCGCCAAGATCTAGCTGCTCCGCTAGCCTACAGAGCGCAGCGAGGTCCATTAACATGGCTGGCATGCAGCTCGGGCAAGCATAATGTGCAGCTCCCCCAGCGTTCGCTTTTAGTTCGCCGGCTAATTGTGCACGTCCTGGGGTTCATAGATGGTGCATGTGCAGCTCGGAAACGGCCTCCGTGTTGTTCACTTGTGGATGCATCAGCCACGCATTTTTTTTGTTCTTCATATTTTTGGCAGGGAGGTTAGCTTGGGTCCCCAAATCTCAAGTGGTTCTGAGCTCCAGCGACCACAACGTGGGTGTTGTATGTGCCGCTCGCACCAGTTTATCATCTATGTGTGCGAGGTTCTTGCACCAGCAGCTCCCCTTGGCCATCGGTAGTGTGGCATGTAGTTCATCCATCGTCGGTTGTGGTAAGATATGTATGACCTTACTACAACATGCGTCATTTTGTCGCTGCAGTGATCTTCTCTCTCACAGTAGTTCCCTTTGTTGCCAAATGTAAAAAAATTGGAAGATTGTAATTGGAAAAGGTTGAATATTCTATGCAGCTCACTTTGTCGTTGTGTGGAAGAAAAATTGATGCAGGCCACCCGTCTCGTCCCTGCGGTTTAGTTTAGTTTTGTTTTGCAGCAGCTTACTTTTTTGTTTTGCATCTCACTCTTTTTTTCTTTCAGGAAATCATTTGCAGTGCACTTAGTAAGAAGGAGAAGAGAACATCGATGTTCATTTTGAAGTTTGATTTGTTGTTTATGGGAAACACAGAGAGAAAAAGGTAGTAAGAATGGATGGTCATTTTGTATAAGCAAGTCTTTCCCTAGTGCAGTTCTGTTGGGCACTGCATCGTTGATTCTGTGGCCGTGTAAAAAATAATGAATGAATATGTATGCTTTTAAGCTCACTTTTATTCTTTCATGCATTTCACTATAAAAACAAAAATTCCTTTGTGGTTCACTTGGTAATCCAAAAACAAACACACCTTGCAAAGCAGCTCACTTCTCATTAAATGTGGTTCACTTGCTCAGTCCCTGCGATCCACTCGCCCGGTCTACGCACGAAAGAAATTATTGCGTTTGGAAAAAACTCACGAGGTTCACTTTCAGTAGTGTCACAGTCCGTTTACAGTAGTCTCGAGGTTCACTTTTCATAGTATTGCGGTTCACTACCGCTCGACATGAAGTGCACTCCACCTTGTTTAGGAAAAATTATGTCCCACAAAAAAAAACTATGCAGTGCACTTGCCCATCTAAAGTGCGGTATTTCGTCTGAAGCAGTGCATTCTTCTTTCCCCCATCTAATGAAGTGCGGTATTTCGTCTGAAGCAGTGCATTCTTCTTTCCCCGTCCGAGAAAAAATATGTCTAAACAAAAAGAAACCATGCAGTGCGGTATTTCGTCTGAAGCAGTGCGTTCTTCTTCCCTCGTCCGAGAAAAAATAAGTCTAAACAAAAAGAAACCATGCAGTGCACTTGCCCATCTGATGCAGTGTGGTATTTTGTCTGAAGCAATGCGTTCTTCTGTCCGATGCAGTAAATATGACGATTTTGGTCTCGCGAAGAACAGAGTGTCCGCTTTTCGGTAAAATCGAAACTGCTCTTAAACCGTAAGGATTAGAGAGAGTGTTCTACATGAAAAAGTTGCGTCTCGTTGATATCTTTCCAACGACGTATGATTTGAACTATTCCGATGAACGGTTTGTAAAAATTTACGAAAATACGTTTCGCTGTCACTCACCGGCAGCCACATGATTTTCAAAAATAAATAAAAACCGTAAGGAATCTCAAAACCATTTCAACATATCAAAGTTGCGCCTTGTCTGTAGCTTTCCAACGGCGTATCATACGTCTCGTTCCGACAAACGGTTAGAAAACTGGAGCAAAAACAGTACCGAAAATTTCAAAAAATTTGAAAAACAGAGTTCCGCGATTAAGTAAATTTGAAACTGCTCTTAAACCGTAACGAATTAGAGAAACATTTATATATGAAAAAGATGCGCCTCGACGATATCTATCCAACGGCGTATCATTTGCTTCGTTCCGACAAGCGGTTTAGAAAAAAACGCGAAAAAACGCTCGCTGCCACTCGTCATCCGCAGCACTATTTTCAAAAATGCTCTTAAACCGTGTGGAATCTCGAAAAGTGTTCAACATGTCGAAGTTGCGCCTAATCCATAGCTTTTCAATGATATATTACACGCCTCATTCCGATAAACGGTTAAAACTTTAGAGCGAAAACAGTATCAAAATAATAACGCGTGCAGTTTTTTCCGACGAGAAGTTCACTAGTCTCTATTGCAGTGCTCGTCGTCAAAATGATGCAGTGCGCTTCTGTTGAGCGTGCAGTGCCGAAGTGGTGTGCAAAATAGTTATTCTACGCATATATAGGATGGCAGTTTGGGACACCTAGGTGCCCAGGCACCTTGCGTAGACGCCGTTGGATCGTATCATGTTTTTGTTATTAAGATGGCTGGCGAATTACTGGGTTTAACCCGTTAACAAATGAGGCTATATTTGGAAAAGATACCTTCATTGATATGAAAAACTTTCCTTAGTTTTGTTGCTGCTTCATACCTACGTACGCCAATCAAGAACATTCCAAAAAAGAACGCATGCATACCTCCATATGGAAAGAATCATACCCATGTAGGTGACTTTATTACCTTCCAATTGTTTAGTCATGGCGTTCCTTGTATGGAAAGGATTAAAGCAGCCGCATTTATGCGTGTCATCAATTGGCCATTCATGAAATAATTTAGTAGCAAAATGGTACCTTATTTTTTATTCATCACCCTAAAAAAAGTAGTAAAAGAGGGAGTGATTTTAGCGTTAGGTATATTATTGATTATGGAACAATATACTCAGTACAATATTGCTGATGGGGGTATGCAAAAAAATGTGTACAATTAGTCAACTTTATTTGTGAACGTGATTTAAAGTATGCTTCCAAAGTTTTTTTTTTGTTTTCTCTCAAGATCTAATTCATGATCGATAACTGTGGATTATCCACGCACACACACACACACACACACACTCAGTCGGGTATTGCGCTTTGTATTGAGTATATTTTTACTAACTAGATGTCCATCAATTCTTGGTTATGGGTATATTTTTATCATTTTTCACAAAAAGTTGTACCTTGTCACATGCTTATGTGTCCATTAATCTATATGGGTATATTTTTACTAACTAGATGTCCATCAATTCTTAGTTATGGGTAGTTTATACATAAGATTTTTAAATAGCCATGCATGACAACATTTTTACATAGGCAAAGCAAATAAAGACAATCTTACATGGCAACATTTGTTTTTAGCACAATCTAAAATTCGTATACCTGACTTTTTCTTTTGCCATTGTTGTCCAATTTAGAGAAGTGGTAATAATTTAGTGAATGTAACTAATTCATAAATTTCATGTACCAAATAAAACAATAAATCTCACTGAGTAACTCCTAAATTTCAAAGTTCATAGACCCGCAAATATCCCACATATATATACATACCTTTTTGGTTTACTTATTTGTGATTTCACATACTATGTGCATACATAGGAATATCTAGAAATGTGGTGAGAATATCATTTCATTTTGGGTGACTAAACTACAAAACTACATGTAGGTCATAGGTTTCCGCAAGTATCATGGATTTGTGGGTATAAATGCATACCTAGAAATCATTTACTCACTAGGTATGCCATATCTCAAGTAATCATGTATAGATGGATTATGTACTCGTAATACAGTTAGGACGGTTTTAAGTTCAGTCGCTATATACTTAAAATATCTTAGCTCTACAACTATAGAATTATTCTCATCGGACAAAAATAGATACCTCGGCTATGGTATTGAAATTAATGTGGGTATTTGACAGTTGCGCGGAAATGTGGGTATTCTATACCTATGAAAGTGTAAGGTATCGTGAGATAATCAGGCTGATAAATGTGGGTTCAGTGTGTACATACTCACAATACCATATGTCCTAATTAATATGCATCTTTTATGGTTAAGCATGTATGTAAGTGTATCGCTGAGCTTCTACCAAGAATTAGAGTTAAAAAAACGACCATACTATTCGATTCTCGTGTATCTTTTTAATTTGGCTATGCATATACACAACCATATTACATTCCAATAATTCACAAAAAAAGAGGTATTACATTCCAATTTACATGAAATAAGAAGGTATTTGCTACTGTATTTGTAAATACACATACAAGATCCACAAAGAGAAACAAAAATTATTAAAGCACATGTATCTCCATGTAGTTCTCTTGCATGTTGTTTTAGTCCTTGGCGTCGTCACATTAAGCCTTCGCCGTCAACCACAACATCTTTTAATATGTGTGGTGGCTCAATGTGCTGCAGAACATTCTTCGTGTCGATCTATCCAAAAAGAACCACAAAAAATCAACTAAGGATCAAAAGGCATGCATAAATAAAGTATCCAATTGATGAACCGAAGGAAGCCTTGAACACAATGGTAAAAACGAGAGACAATATCGTGATATATTGAAGTAGTCTGGCCATCATAGGCACGAGAAGAAATGAGACATATATTGATGGCTACATGAAATCGTGATCATTGTGGTCTGCACAGGAAGCCATCTTGCCACGACCAACCCTGGTAATTTTTTTCTTCTTCTAGTAGCACACTTTTGTAACCTTGGCATGGATATACGTACAGTTGGAAAAGAAAACAATCGGCAACCACGATGGTGACAAAAGCTACCACGGCCAAGATAAACGATGGATGGATCAAATCACCTGGCTATGCTCATGTCGAAGAAGCACGATGGATCGATGATGACCTGGGTATGCTCTTGGAGAAGACGAAAGAAGGACAGGAGAAATAACAGGGGTATGCTCATGATGAATGAGGGGGAGTGAATCACGTATAGTCACGTAAAGGTATGTAAAATGCGAGCTAGTGATCTGATTGCGTCCAGCTTTAATTCCTCGGTCAAATTATGGCAAGTGCATGGCCCCCTTTTTTTGGTAATTGATTTCGTCCAACTTTCATTCCTCGGCCAAATTATGGCAAGTGCATGGGTCTTATTTTCGGTAAACATTCAAATTCGAGTGCATATGTATTTTTGGAAACAATCAAATTATATAGAAACTGAGTAATGAGAAATATTATGGAAGGTCCTAATTCATGCGCATGCAATATACTAGGAAGGTGAGAATCGTGACTGGATGATGGTTTTAACGGGTACGGGCAATTGTAAACCCGATATGCATTGATAGGATGATGAGTTGATCGAACGGCTGATGTCCTAGGTGCCTGGGCACCTAGGTGCCCTAGTTCTATATATATATATATATATATATATATATATATATATATATATATATAAACTTTTGAGGCAATGGCTCGGAAAAGCTCTATGCCTAGTTCAATTTCCTTGTCTTGTGTGTTAATGTCCTAACAGAACTACTTTCATTTACCTCCAAATTCTGTTCTTGGAAAAGCTAAGGCTAGAAGGGCGAAACCTCTTCTCTTCCTCACGCAATGCCCAACTTGCATTTCCTTCCAAAATCTGCTCGAACAAATTAATCAATTATGCGGTAGTTCATCATGATCACATAACACGCAACACATCCGTCATCGTGTCAGCTAAATTCTGTTCCAACAGATCAATCAATTGCTCACCAGTTCATCATCATCATCATCCTCACATAACCCGTAACACATCCGTCATCTTGTCAGCCAAATTCTGTTCCAACAAATTAATCAACTGCGCTCCAGTTCATTACCATAATCACACATATCCAACGAACACACCCACCATTCTGCCAGCTTCATTTCGCCTCTACTCATCTCTCTCAGTATATATACATACGTGTATGCAAGCGCAAGCCCAACGCACAAGTGCAGTGCTCCGCTCCACCGAGAAGACAAAACCAACCAACATCCGTCAATGGCGTCGTGCAGCCAGCACCTCCTCTCAGCCGTCGCCATGTTCTCCGTCCTCGCCGCTGCCGCCACCGCCACCAGCATCTACACATGCTACGAAGGGATGGGCCTCCCCGTGGACCCGCTCCAGGGCTGCCGCCACTACGTGGGCTCGCAGACCTGCGGCTCCGTGCGGCTGCCAATTGAGGTGATGAAGGACCGGTGCTGCCGGGAGCTGGCCGCCATCTCGTGGAACTGCCGCTGCGAGGGGCTGCGCGTCTTCATCGACCGGGCGTTCCCTCCCAGCCAAAGCCAAGCCGGTGGCCCCCCGCAGCCGCCGATTGCACCTAGGTGCCCGACGGAGGTGCAGAGGGACTTCGCCAGAACGCTCGCCCTGCCGGGACAGTGCAACCTGCCGACCATCCATGGCGGCCCCTACTGCGTCTTCCCATGAACGCTGGCTAGCTTGTTCAAGAAAACATCGTGTGAATGAATAAGCAGCATGGCACATCCGTGGATGGTTGTTATGCTGACATGCATAAGTGCGCAATAAAGAGAATAATCAAAAATACTTGACCAAGAACAGCGCAATTTGAAAATTTAAGCTTACGAATCCTCGACAACAGCGATTCGATCACTGCCGACCGTACCGTCCTCGCTCATATACAGTCAGGGTTCTTCTCTTCAGAAACAAACTAACATTTCCCGACCTAGCTACTACTAATCCACGAGAACATTTTGCAACTAAGACCCTCAAGTTTTTGTATTCCTACAAACAAGACCTAACATTTTGCAGCCAACATCCTAAAGTTTTCATTTTCAAAAAGGACAAAATTTTAACAAGTCCTGAGAATTTTCGCTAGAAATTTCAGCAGCATAACGCGTGAAAAAGAATCACATATCTTAGATACTGCATGCCATTGTTGGCACAGTCCCGTACGCCGAGTACTTTTCCACGTACTTTGTACAACGCGATTCCGGCGACCTGTGCTTTCGGCCGTCGATCACACGTGCACACAAGCTGGCTTCTTCATGAAGATACGCACGTACGCGTACACAGCAAGCAGGCAAACGCACAGGTGGATGGATTCTTTGATGCTAGTTACCACGCACTAGCTAGGTTAGCTTCTGGCGAGTAGACGAACACACGCACGTAGGCGAAACAATACGAAGACGCGACTTGATGGCTACAGGGCCGTATCGGTCCTGCTGATCTTTATTACTTTGATCTGGGTTATCGATTACAAGGGTACCTGTACGTATATATAGTAGCTAACCTAGGTTACTACTAATCCTATACCTACACGGCTACGTGGTGACAGTTCAAGTCCGAGCCGGACTGGACAACGTGGTTAATTCCAACAATCACCCCCCTAAACACGATGTCCTCACTTCACAGCTTGAACACCGATCCTTCGCCGCATCTTCATGAACTTCTGCCGTCCCAAAGATCTAGTTAGGATATCTGCAAGCTGGTCGTCGGTGCAAATGTAGTTGATGTCGATCTTGCTTTCTTTCACACACTCCCTTAGGTATCGATACCTTGTATCGATGTGCTTGCATCTACCATGATGCATTTGATTCTTCCATAGAGAGATTGCAGACTCGTCATCAATGTTGAGCACCACTCGTACCTTACCTGTGAGGTCACCGAGTAGTCTTCCTAGGCAAACGCCTTGACACACCGCGGTTGCAGCTCCGATATACTCCGCTTCACGAGATGATAATGCGACCACCTTCTGCTTCTGTGATAGCCAACTCACTATGCTTCCTCCCAAGAAATATGCCACGCCCGAGGTACTTTTACGGTCGTCCACATCTCCTGCCGGGTCACTATCACTATAGCCAAGTAGCTCCACCATCTCCTTCTTCTCTCTCAAATAGACACAACCAAAGTTTGTTGTCCCTTTGATGTACCTGAGTATATTTTCCACAGCTGCCCAATGTTCCGTCGTGGGTGCTTCCATGAAGCGACTCACTATGCCAACGGAATAGGCCAAGTCCGGTCTTGTATTAGTGAGATACCTCAACTTTCGGACCACACTTCTATACTCCATTGCATCAACCGCGGGTGCTTCACTCTTCTTGCTTAGAACAAGACGAGGCTTCATCGGAACATGACTTGGATTGCAATCTTTCATGCCACAGCTTTCAAGTACCTTCTTTGCATATGCTTCTTGGCATATTGTGATCCCATCTGGCTTTTGTTGTACCTCGATCCCAAGGTAGTAACTCAAGAGCCCTAGATCAGTCATCTTGAATAGCTCCTTCATTTGTAGCTTGAAGTTTGCAATCACCTCTTCATCTGCTCCAGTTATCATTAGATCATCCCCATAGATGCTCACTAAGAGACGATCCTTGCCTTCACCTCGCTTGTACATAGCATGCTCTAGTGGGGCTTTCTCAAATCCAAGAGAAATCAATGTACAATCAAGCTTGATGTTCCATGCCCGAGGAGCTTGTCGTAGCCCGTACAATGCCCTGTGTAGCTTCAATACCTTGTGCTCCTCTCCTTCTTGGATGTACCCCGGTGGTTGCTTCACATACAACCCTTCTTCTAACTCCCCAGTTAACAACGTGGAGTTCACATCCAAATGATGTATCCTCCAAGATTCTTGAGCCGCGAGAGCTATAAGTAGCCTCACCGAGTTCATCTTGTCAACTGGAGCGAACACTTTTTCGAAGTCCACATCTTGCTCTTGCACGTTTGGTTTAGCCACGAGCATTGCTTTATGCTTCACCAAGTACCCTTCGGCATCCTACTTTGTACACCCACTTGAGCTCTATGGCATTATGTCCGTTGGGAAGATCCGCGAGTTTCCATACTTTGTTGTCTCGGATCGACCACAACTCTTCATACATAGCACGGCGCCAACACTCTTCCGTCTTTGCGTCTTCAAAATTTTCCGGTTCCTCGATGTGCAAACATCGTTGCCCTTTACTCTTCATCTTCACCGAATTTATTCGAAGCACTTCTTCTGAAGAGATGTCCAAGACGCGTCGTTCCTGTGCTATTGGAGAAGACACTTCTGCTTCTAAACTNTTGCTTCACATACAACTCTTCTTCTAACTCCCCAGTCAAAAATGCGGAGTTCACATCCATGTGATGTAGCCTCCAAGATTCTTGAGCCGCGAGAGCTATAAGTAGCCTCACCGAGTCCATCTTTGCAACTGGAGCGAACATTTCTTCGAAGTCCACATCTTGCTCTTGCACGTTTGGTTTAGCCACGAGCATTGCTTTATGCTTCACCAAGTACCCTTCGGCATCCTTCTTGACTTTGTACACCCACTTGAGCTCTATGGCATTATGTCCGTTGGGAAGATCCGCGAGTTCCCATACTTTGTTGTCTCGGATCGACCACAACTCTTCATACATAGCACGGCGCCAACACTCTTCCGTCTTTGCGTCTTCAAAATTTTCCGGTTCCTCGATGTGCAAACATCGTTGCCCTTTACTCTTCATCTTCACCGAATTTATTCGAAGCACTTCTTCTGAAGAGATGTCCAAGACGCGTCGTTCCTGTGCTATTGGAGAAGACACTTCTGCTTCTAAACTTGCCAAAGTTTTAGTTTCTGGCACACCCAATCTTTTTCCTAGGCTTTTAAGTCCATCACTTTTTTCTGGACCGTTCTCATTCACTAGTCCTCCACTTGATGATGAACTCCCACCTGCACTCTTTTCTAAACCGAGTGCATCTTGCAAATTTACTGGGATTTGCACCCCTTCTCTCCATGATTGGCCACCACGTGGTGGTGATTTTTCCAATGGAGCTGTAGTATACGACTTGTAGTGGCCACGTCCTTCTGGCCTATGCGGAGCAGCGCTAGTCCGTGCACCAGCTCCGATGCTGCTGCTGCCCACGTACATGCATAGCCCCTCGTCGGCCGCTTGCTCGTATGCGGCGCGCACGCCTTCCTTTACAGACGGACTAGCTGAAGCTGACGCATCACCACTCGTGTCTTGATCTCCTGGCACACCTGGCACGCACCTGCCTCATACGACGTTCATATTGTTCGTTGCACCACTTGACACTGTGTATGCGTCATGCTTGTCTGGCCCGAGTGTAGCTTGCCACATATCGTGGTCATCTGGCGCCACGTCATCGCCTGGGTCTAGCGTGATCACACCGTCACGCCTTGCTTCATGGTCTTCTGGCGCTATGACTTCGCCTGGTTCTAGCGCAACCACACCGTCACGCGCTGTGTCCTGGTCTTCTGGCGCCACGACTTCGCCCAAGCTTACTGGCATGAATACACCACCACGCCTTGTGTCATGGTCTTCTGGCGCCACAACATCGCCTGGGTTTACTGACGTAGATGCACTCGCCAGGCCTATATCCAGTTGATCATGATCATCTGGATCCTCCTCGTCCACTAGCTCGCACATCAGCATCATATCCCCGTCGTCTCCTTCCTCGGCCATGAGCGCCTTCTGCTTCGGTGCTTCCTCACAGTCAGCCTTGAAGTGACTGAGGAGGCCACACTTATAACACCTTACTTTTCTGATGTCAAACTTCCTCCTCGGTGGTTCAGGTGCAGCCTCGTCGTCCGAGTCGGCGAAGTTCTTTTTCGCCGAGCGCTGCTTCCCTTTCCCCTTCTTCTTGCCGCTGCTCGTGGATCCGCCTTGCTTTTCTTTCAAGAGGGCGGTAAATTGCGCCTTTGTCAACATTAGGTGCTCACTCGCCTCCGCGTCGCCGAAACTGAGACGAATTCTCTCGTCGTGTGCCTTGAACCTTCCGACGAGATCCTCGACCGTGAGAGTCTTCAGGTCGAGACATTGCTCGATCGACGTGACGATCTGAATGTAGCGTGCCGGCGCGGCGCGCAAAAATCGTCGGACGATCGCAACTTCTTCTAGGGTTGAACCATAGCTGCGTATGCCGTTGACGAGGGTCTTGAGACGAGCGGCAAATTGATCAACCGTCTCACTTTCATCCATCTTCAGGCACTCCTAGCTTCTCATCAGGGACTGAAGGTGTGCTTCCTTGACACGGTCATGACCCTGGTGCAGGATCTTGATGGTCTCCCATGCCTCCTTCGCCGAGTTCTTTCCGACGAGGTGTTGCAGCACATCCTTCGGCATGGCGGAGTAGATCGCCGTTAACGCCTGACGATCCTTCCGGTACTTCGCCGCGCCCTTCGCGTACTCGGCGCCGCCGGGTTCCACGGCTTCCCAGAACTCAGCTCCCTCCATCGCGACCTCCATGTTCATCGCCCATAGTGCGTAGTCCTCTCGATCCAGACGGGGAAATTGCGCTACCCCCACCATCGGCATCGGCGCTCCCGCTGTTGCCGTCACGATCTACTTGCCTGTGTTCGACATGATCCTTCGACTGCTTTCCGAGAATCACGCCAATACACCAAAGCTCTAGATACCAATTGTTGGTACAGTCCCGTACGCCGAGTACTTTTCCACGTACTCTGTACAACGCGATTCCGGCGACCTGTGCTTTCGGCCGTCGATCACACGTGCACACAAGCTGGCTTCTTCCTGGAGATACGCACGTACGCGTACACAGCAAGCAGGCAAACGCACAGGTGGATGGATTCTTTGATGCTAGTTACCACGCACTAGCTAGGTTAGCTTCTGGCGAGTAGACGAACACACGCACGTAGGCGAAACAATACGAAGACGCGACTTGATGGCTACAGGGCCGTATCGGTCCTGCTGATCTTTATTACTTTGATCTGGGTTATCGATTACAGGGGTACCTGTACGTATATATAGTAGCTAACCTAGGTTACTACTAATCCTATACCTACACGGCTACGTGGTGACAGTTCAAGTCCGAGCCGGACTGGACAACGTGATTAATTCCAACAGCCATTACAACTATTCCGCCGCCGGTCAGACGGCTTTTTCGTTCATTTTAGTTGGCTGGCAACTAATTGCAGAGATAGAGACAGACCTAAACGGATTTCATTTCGTCCTACACATACCTCAAAATTTTACATATGTCATCACAACAATCTAAGCTGAATGTTGAATCTTCTGTTTTGGACAAGGAAGAAAGAAAGAAGGAAGAAATGTTGAGAATACATACAGCACAAGTCTCTAAAACTAAATTCCACTTGCTTGCCTGAGCTGAGCCATCAAACGAAACATTATCTTACTTTGAATTGCCACTATACTGCATATCGTCCGGCCGGCCGCGTGATTTGAGGTTCTGCCAGTGAAATTATAGCTAGCTATCCATATTTCGAAATAATACACTTTACATTAACAAGTGGTAATGCAATAAGGGTTGTTCATGGAACTAGCTTCAAGGTTCTGACCAAATTGCTACTGTACATAGGTTAATGCAAGTAAGTTCAAGGTTAGCAAAGGCTTGATTGCTTAAATTATTTGCAGTAATCATGCCAAGCTACATGCCAGAAGATGGGGGTTCATGTTGGTGTCAAGGCGTCCCTCTCCCTCTCGCGTCGCCCCCCTCGCGGGCGACACGGGGGGCCAGAATCCACCGCCGCCAGCGACCCTCCCCACGCCCCGTCCTCCCCTCCGCCGCCGCAGGTAGTCGGCGCCGGGAAAAGCCCGTGCGTGCGACGCTGTGGCGGAGGGCCTCTCCCCTCTCCCCCGGATCCATGGGTGGCGCGGGCACCCAAATCCGCGGAGGTGCGGCCCCCACTTCGGCCCACGGCGGCGCGGCGTCCCACCGGCGGCGGCTGTGGTGGTGCCGCAGGGAATCGACTGGATGCACATGGGGCGGCGGTGGCCCAGGCAACGGCCCCATGGCTGGGTGGCGGCGCACCCCTTGGTCCGACCGGTTCCGGCTCGTCCCGGATCTGGTGACCACCGGACGGTGCAGGGGGTGGCGGCGGCCCGGATCTGGTGACCACCGGACGGTGCAGTAGAAAAAGGGCCTATTGTCCCGTTTGGTAAGGGCCTTTAGTCCCGGTTGGTGAACCGGGACTAAAGGGTCGGTACTAATGCCTCCCCCCTTTAGTCCCGGTTCAATCCAGAACCGGGACTAAAGGCCGCGGCCACGTGGAGCCTTTAACAATCCACCTTTAGTCCCGGTTGGTAACACCAACCGGGACTAATGGAAATTTTATGATTTTTTTTTTGAAATTTTTTTTTGAAATTGTTTTTTGAAATTTTTTATTTTCAAATTTCTGAATTATTTTAACCCCTAATCTCTAATCAGCACCCCTCATCACTGCTCAATTTATCCTCTTCTCTAATCACCCTCATCATTCCAAATCACCTAACTTCCCGAACGGTCACCCATCCTCCCACTCACCCAGCCTGAGCACGCTTAACTTCCGGGTTCTATTCTCCCTCGTTTCCAAGTCTGCACTTGTTGTTTTCCTGACAATAGTAAGATGTCAATCCTATTAACCCT
>LR880972.1:98787454-98814487 GCA_904067115.1 Aegilops sharonensis | reverse complement strand
CGGATGAAGCCGAACCAAGCGAAGACGAACGAATCCTCACGATCGCAACGAAACAGGAACTAACAAGAAGAAGCACACAACATAGTAAACACACCACACATAAACAAGACATGATGCACAACAAGCATGATGCATGCCAAGACTACATGAAGCTACTCATGGCAAGAGATGATGCAAACAAGAGCAACACATCAAAGCAAGTTTAAATGAGGCCGGGAACAACATAGAACAATTCCGGTAAGTCCTCATATGCAAATTTAGAAATTGGTCCAGATCTGAATAAACCTAATGTTCAAGTTGTTAAACAGCAAGTTAATATGCACCACGATGATCTACACGAAATTCTAGTCAAGTTACATATAAAGTTCATTTAATTCGGAGCTACGGCCTAGAAGATATGAGCAAAACAAGATAAGCATGGCATTGATGCAAAATGTATACAAACATCAAGCAAACACCTCAAAACATGGATGCAACATGATAATATGAAGCTACATGCAAAACCAAGCAAGTTTCATATAGAGCACACTCACAACGGAGCAACGGTTCAACACATACACACAATACAAGTTATAGCAACAATCTGTTCAAAACAACAACTAGGCATATTGCAAGCATCAAAACAACAAGCTACAGCATCTCAACATAATAACAAAAGGCATGGGCATGATGTACAGGTAAAGCATGACAAAACATGAACACTGAGCTATCTCCAGAAACAACTAGAACATGATCAAAAAGACATGGCAAGATTGCAAATAATAACAGTTTCAGACTTTAGCAGAAACAACATCAGGTTGCAATGTTTAGGGCTATCAAACAACATGTTACAGGAACTTATCATGGCAAACAAAGGCATGGAATGAATCTACTAATCTCATATAACAAATGTCCCTTACTGACCATCAGCCAAAAGGGATCAGAAAATACAATTGCAAGCATGTGAACATAGCAAAAACATAAATAGATTCAGACTTGGTGCAAAACTGGAGGATGGCATAAACAGATAACAAGTAGGCATGTTTACGAGCTCGATGCACTCAATATGAGGCATTGCATGACAAACTAAGAATACACCCAGCAACTATACATGGCATAGAAGCTAAACATGGCAAGAAAAACATCATAGCATACACGGATCAACTACAACAACCTTGGCAAAATTGAATAACTTGTAAACAACCTGCCAGGAAACATTTTATAGCAAAAGTAGAGCTCGATTGACTCAAGCTATGGAACTCCATAATTGCAAACAAGGGAATGGATGGATAGATAATAACCATATGTTCAAAACATCCTTAATGAAGTATCTCAAAATAAGCATGGATCTCTCGGTAGCATCAAATTTACATGGCATAAAAATATCAGCAGAACAGGGGCTGAAATCAGCAACATCATGAAGCCTAGTTTGCATACTTGTGCTAGTCACCACAGAGATCACAAAAATACATGGCATACGCCCCTGTAAAGATGGCATGGCATAGTACAAAACACATGTAGGACTCAAGTTCATAGGATGCACACATCAATCATGGAAAAAATGACAAAAGTGCATGTTCTGATAAGAATCTGAAACTAACATCACATAGCCCACTTCTAACAGCATTTCGGGCATCAAGATGAGCTCAAATGTAAATGATGCAATGAGATGAAATGGTGTACTCGTCGAGGCGAACAACTTGACATATTACACGCACGAAACGGAGCAATATGCAGAGAGTTATGGCATGATGAACATGAGCATATAATGTAAAATACTCGGGGACTTAGTGGAAAATCGGGGTCAACCTTCGGTGGATCTCAGATCCAGATCGGAGTTCGCCGGAGCAGGGGCCGGAACATCGCCGGAGTTGGCGGGGGAGGCGGACGGAGGCGGCGGTTGCCGGCGAAGGACGGGGCGCGGGCGGCCGGCGGGGATCCGGGGCGGCGCCGAGCGCCGGGCGGCGGGCCCCGACGAGCGGGAGGCGGACGGCGACGCGGGGACCCGGCCGGGCGGCGGCGGGGCCGAAGGCGCGCCGGCGGCGAGTGGAGGACGGAGGGCGCGGGGCGCACCGGCGAGGCGGCGGCGACGGGCGGAGACGTGGGCGCGCGAGGCGGCGGGGATGAAGACGGCGGCGCGGGGCTCCGGTGGGCGGCGCGGTCGACGAAGGAGGCGGCGGGCGGATTCGGGCGATGGGCGAGGTCGCCGGCGGGAGGCGCGAGGCGGCGGGGGCGCGCGGGGCGTGGGGCGGCGCACGCGGGCCCGGGCGGGCCTGCCCTGGGCTCGCGGGCCGCGGCGGCGGGGCGCGGGCGAGATGGCGGCGGAGGGACACGTGGCGTCACCCGATTGGCGCGGGCGCGGCGGCTGGACATGTCCGGCGGCTGGACGGACATGTCCGGTGCGCGGAGAGGGGATTTTTAGGGTTTCGGGAGGAAGAAGACCCGGGATTTCGGAGAGGGAGGCTTATTTATAGATAGAGGGAGCTAGGAGAGTCCAAATGGGGTGCGGTTTTTGGCCACGCGATCGTGATCGAACGACCGAGAGCATGGAGGGGAGTTAGATGGGTTTTGGGCCACTTTGGAGGGGGTGTTGGGCTGCAAGGAGAGAGGGGGGTTTGCGGTTACCCGGTTAACCGTTGGAGTACTAAACGACCTCCAAATGGCACGAAACTTGACAGGCGGTCTACCGGTGTTATACCAAGGCCGCTTGGCAAACCTCGGTCCATTCCGAGACCGTTTAACACCCGCACACGAAAAGAGGTAAAAGGAGGCACCGGGAGACATAGGAGTGCCGGATTGCAAAACGGACAACGGGGAAAATGCTCGGATGCATGAGACGAACACGTATGCAAATGCAATGCACATGATGACATGGTATGAAATGCATATGATGAAATGGCAAAGTGCAACACGCAAGCACATGACATGGCAATGACGGCGAATAAATGGCGGACACCTGGCGCATCGAATCCGGGGCGTTACAACACTCCTCCACTAACAAGAGATCTCGTCCCGAGATCTTAGGACCGAGACGGAAGGAAAAAGGGACTGAGGTGAAACAGGAACTCAAGAGAAGAATAAAACAATCGAGAGCACTCGAGAAGAAGAGAGGAACGACGAGAATGACGAGAATCGAAAGCTCACAGAATCAGATAGGCTATGAACCACTCCGGTTCGAACGAGATAAGAAACGAATAAAACTGAAAGGATTTAGGCAGCACACCGGTTGAACAAGGAAAGAATAGAACATGAGCTTCAGAAGATGGAATGACACTTGACGAGATAAACAACGCAATGCCTCCGGAAGAATTGGCAGAATTTGAATGAAAAGAACTTAGAAGGAAGGATTGAACGGAGTTGTTGAGAAAATCAACAACGAAAAGAAAAAACCTTGTTGTGGACTTATGGATAACATCCCAAAATTTTCGAGGTGATAACCGACCACAAGCGGAAAAGATTTAATAGCTGAGAAAACGAAGAAATGCAAAACTCCACTTCGGAGATTTAATTGCACTTCGAAAAGCAAGAAGGAAAGATACTTGAGCTCAACCAACAAAATCTTGATGAACACTTGATGAATGAATTGAAATCTCATGAAGAACCACCATGAAGAACTCCGGTGACAAAAGGATGATGAGATAGAATGAAGGGTTAAAGAATAAGATGAGCCTTGCGATGATTTAGATGGAGGTTCCGACGAAATGGCTGAGGAAATTGAACTCCGGAAAAGAAAAGATAGAGAACACTTGGGACTAGAATTTATTCTTCAAGAACAAACTCCAAAGAAAGGGATTAAACACTTGGATGGAATAAGAAAAAGATTTATTGTATGATTATCCTTCATCAAATTAAATTGATGACCAACAATGGATTTGGCATACTACTTATTCTTCTTGAAAAAAGGATTGAGAAGGGATAGCACAAAACTTGAGGAAGTTTTCATGAACCACCGGTAGGATTGGAAAGAACAAATGAATTAAAGTGAGAATCAAGGAAAAATAATCTTGAACGAACCACCGTAAGAATTCGAAAATGACTGATGAAAAGAAATAATCACCGGGAAGAATTAGAGAAGCACGGAGATACTTGAGGGAATTAAAATGCAAGAGAACAAAAAGATCGCGAACTGATAGAAGAATACTTGAACGAAGCACCGGAAGAATATTGACACGAACGAAGGGGCACGAATATGGAATAATTGGAGAACGAATTTGAAAACTTGGGACGAGGAAATCTTCCGAAAAGATGGCCTCCGGATGATCGAGAGAGAAAGCAACTCCTGAAATGCTCCGGATGGATGAAAAGAATTTGCATGACTAGAAACAATTTGATAGCATAACATCGAGCTAGGACCGCGAATCTTCTGGGAGAACGGACGAGATTTAGAAGGAACTCTACTTCGGTCTTCAAAGGACGACGATAAACACCACAAAAAATTGTTGAGATACTCCGGGGAAACGAAAGGCGAAGAGGTTGAGCCAACAATGAAAATGATTTGGAATCCATCTTGGAAAAGGCATGTGACTGATGATATTCATTCTTACGTCACACTCCGAAAAGAATTGAGAATAGCTCCGGGGAAATTAGAAGAGTCAAGTAAGATCCTGGGAAAAGACCTGTGGGTTAGGGCCCACTGAAAAGAAAAACACCGTTTGAAAAGGGCTGTTGAAGAGGTAGATGATGCACCGGAACAACCGAAATATTCGAATGAGGTGACAACCTCGAATTAATTGGAACACCGACGAATTTCCTGAGATGTCTTTGATACTACGGAATGATAAACTGGCGAGAGGCGAATGAGCAGGGAAAACACTTCGAGGGAAAAGAATATTATCACTACCGAAAATTAGAATTGAGTACACCGGAAAAGAGATGAAGAATGTCCACCGAGACGAGAATTCACCGGTTGAAATAATTAAGGGAAGACTGAAGAGGCTCCGGGAAGAAAAGGGTGGGAGGTCGGGAAAACAAAGACAACTTGGAAGGGGAACCGACGAATATCTTGAAGAGAAAACACCGATTGAAATCATTGAGGAAAGAAAGCAAAGACTTCACACGAGTAGGATGGATACTCGATTACGGACTCCGGCTCCGAGAAGGAAAAGGGGTGGGCGGGTGGGAAAAGAAAACAACTGAGGATTGAACTTGGCAAAGATGAAGAGGCTCGAGTCAACTTGACGAGAAATGCACCGGATGAAAAGAGATGAGAACCAACGATCGAAAAACCAACTGCGTGATCCTAAAGAAAAACATTGAAGGGGAAGTGGAGTAATTCAAAACACCTACGTCAGGATTCCTTACCAGAGCGACGAAGGGGCTGAGGAGTAAAAAGAATTCCTACTCTCCGATATAACTAGACTCCGAAAACAGTTTTCTTCTAGACTCAACAACGGCCAAACTACACGATCAATCAAGGGGGCTCCTAAGGTCGGTCGAGGCTCTGATACCAACTTGTCACGCCCAATATGCGATACTATCCTAAAGAGACTCAAAGGTCCCACCAAGGATAGAACCACATATTAAAACGCTTTTGCAAGGTGGATATCATTACATCAACATTACATAATAGATGGGGATACATCCAATACATACAAAGTCACATGAATACAACAATACAACATACAAGATCAACATCCGACTACGGATGAACCATAAACAGAAGCTCAAACGACATCCACCCTGCTAGCCCAGGCTGTTGACCTGGAACCTATCCCCTGATCGAAGAAGCAGAAGAAGAAGACAAGCAAGCATCGCTCTCGCGTCATGATCAGCGCACAACCTGTACCTGCAACTGGTGTTGTAGTAATCTGTGAGCCACGAGGACTCAGCAATCCCATTACCATGGGTATCAAGACTAGCAAAGCTAAATGGGAAAGGAAGGGGTAAAGTGGTGAGGTTGCAGCAGCGGCTAAGCATATATGGTGGCTAACATACGCAAATGAGAGCGAGAAGAGAAACAAAGGAACGGTCACCAACTAGTAATGATCAACAAGACATGATGCACAACAAGCATGATGCATGCCAAGACTACATGAAGCTACTCATGGGAAGAGATGATGCAAACAAGAGCAACACATCAAAGCAAGTTTAAATGAGGCCGGGAACAACATAGAACAATTCCGGTAAGTCCTCATATGCAAATTTCGAAATTGGTCCAGATCTGAATAAACCTTATGTTCAAGTTGTTAAACAGCAAGTTAAGATGCACCACGATGATCTACACGAAATTCTAGTCAAGTTACATATAAAGTTCATTTAATTCGGAGCTACGGCCTAGAAGATATGAGCAAAACAAGATAAGCATGGCATTGATGCAAAATGCATACAAACATCAAGCAAACACCTCAAAACATGGATGCAACATGATAATATGAATTTACATGCAAAACCAAGCAAGTTTCATATAGAGCACACTCAAAACGGAGCAACAGTTCAACACATACACACAATACAAGTTATAGCAACAATCTGTCCAAAACAACAACTAGGCATATTGCAAGCATCAAAACAACAAGCTACAGCATCTCAACGTAATAACAAAAGGAATGGGCATCATGTACAGGTAAAGCATGACAAAACAGGAACACTGAGCTATCTCCAGAAACAACTAGAACATGATCAAAAAGCCAAGGCAAGATTGCAAATAATAACAGTTTCAGACTTTAGCAGAAACAACATCAGGTTGCAATGTTTAGGGCTATCAAACAACATGTTACAGGAACTTATCATGGAAAACAAAGGCATGGAATGAATCCACTAATCTCATAGAACAAATGTCCCTTACTGACCATGAGCCAAAAGGGATCAGAAAATACAATTGCAAGCATGTGAACATAGCAAAAACATAAACAGATTCAGACTTGGTGCAAAACTGGAGCATGGCATAAACAGATAACAAGTAGGCATGTTTACGAGCTCGATGCACTCACTATGAGGCATTGAATGACAAACTAAGCATACACCCAGCAACTATACATGGCATAGAAGCTAAACATGGCAAGAAAAACATCATAGCATACACGAATCAACTACAACAACCTTGGCAAAATTGAATAACATGTAAGCAACCTGCCAGGAAACATTTTATAGCAAAATTAGAGCTCGATTGACTCAAGCTATGGCACTACATAATTGCAAACAAGGGCATGGATGGATAGATAATAACCATATGTTCAAAACATACTTAATGAAGTATCTCAAAATAAGCATGGATCTCTCGGTAGCATCAAGTTGACATGGCATAAAAATATCAGCAGAACAGGGGCTGAAATCAGCAACATCATGAAGCCTAGTTTGCATGCTTGTGCTAGTCACCACAGAGATCACAAAAATACATGGCATACACCCCTGTAAAGATGGCATGGCGTAGTACAAAACACATGTAGGAGTCAAGTTCATAGGATGCACACATCAATCATGGAAAAAATGACAAAAGTGCATGTTCTGATAAGAATCTGAAACTAACATCACATAGCCCTCTTCTAACAGCATTTCGGGCATCAAGATGATCTCAAATGTAAATGATGCAATGAGACGAAATGATGTAGTCGTCGAGGCAAACAATTTGACAAATTACACGCACGAAACGGAGCAATATGCAGAGAGTTATGGCATGATGAACATGAGCATATAATGTAAAATACTCGGGGACTTAGTGGAAAATCGGGGTCAACCTTCGGTGGATCTCAGATCCAGATCGGAGTTCGCCGGAGCAGGGGCCGGAACATCGCCGTAGTTGGCGGGGGAGGCGGACGGAGGCGGCGGTTGCCGGCGAAGGACGGGGCGCGGGCGGCCGTCTGGGATCCGGGGCGGCGCCGAGCGCCGGGCGGCGGGCCCCGACGAGCGGGAGGCGGACGGCGGCGCGGGGACCCGGCCGGGCGGCGGCGGGGCCGAAGGCGCGCCGGCGGCGAGCGGAGGACGGAGGGCGCGGGGCACACCGGCGAGGCGGCGGCGACGGACGGAGGCGTGGGCGCGCGAGGCGGCGGGGACGAAGACGGCGGCGCGGGGCCTCCGGTGGCCGGCGCGGTCGACGAAGGCGGCGGCGGGCGGATTCCGGTGACGGGAGAGGTCGCCGACGGGAGGCGCGAGGCGGCGGGGGCGTGCGGCGCGCGGGGTGGTGCTCGCGGGCCCGGGCGGGCCTGCCCTAGGCTCGCGGGCCGCGGCGGCGGGGCGCGGTCGAGATGGCGGCGGAGGGACACGTGGCGTCACCCGATTGGCGCGGGCGCGGCCGCTGGACATGTCCGGCGGCTGGACGGACATGTCCGGTGCGCGGAGAGGGGATTTTTAGGGTTTCGGGAGGAAGAAGACCCGGGATTTCAGAGGGGGAGGCTTATTTATAGATAGAGGGAGCTAGGAGAGTCCAAATGGGGTGCGGTTTTCGGCCATGCGATCGTGATCGAACGACCGAGAGCATGGAGGGGAGTTAGATGGGTTTTGGGCCACTTTGGAGGGGGTGTTGGGCTGCAAGGAGAGAGGGGGGTTTGCGGTTACCCGGTTAACCGTTGGAGTACCAAACGACCTCCAAATGGCACGAAACTTGACAGACGGTCAACCGGTGCTATACCAAGGCCGCTTAGCAAACCTCGGTCCATTCCGAGACCGTTTAACACCCGCACACGAAAAGAGGTAAAAGGAGGTGCCGGGAGACATAGGAGTGCCGGATTGCAAAACGGACAACGGGGAAAATGCTCGGATGCATGAGACGAACACGTATGCAAATTTGATGCACATGATGACATGGTATGAAATGCATATGATGACATGGAAAAGTGCAACATGCAAGCACATGACATGGCAATGACGGCGAATAAATGGCGGACACCTGGCGCATCGAATCCGGGGCGTTACAAGGGCCGAGGCGTGCATGCCATGCACGAGGTGCCTGTTTAAGTCCATATAGTGCCTTAACAAGACGACGGAGATGATGAGGACGTGCAGGATCCACAAAACCCGGCAGCTAACGCATATAAACCTCCTCCTCCAAGACTCCATGCAGAAAAGCATTCTACACATCAAGCTGACAAAGGAACCATCCTTGAGTAACATCAAGAGACAACAGCAAACGAATGGTAGTGGGCTTGATAACTGAACTGAATGTGTCTTCATAATCAATACCATACCTCTGTTTGAAACCCTTGGCAACTAGCCTTGCCTTGTAGCACTCAATAGAACCATCAGCATGTCTCTTGACTTTAAAAACCCACTTGGAATCAATAATGTTAATACCAGATACTGGAGGAACAAGGTGCCAAGTGTCATTCTTCAGCAAGGCCTGAAACTCCTGTTCCATCACGGAACGCCAGTGAGGAATACCTAGTGCAGCTTGAAAATGGCGAGGCTCGGCAGTGGGATCCGCAACAGTATGAGCCATGCAAGCAGCGAGCCACGCGATAGTCCCGTCGGTGCATTTCTTTGGCTGAAAAACACCCGTCTGGTTGCGTGTTCCAGGACGAAGAACAACGACAGCGAGCTGTGCTGACGATGCCGGACATGGCGAAGGCGACGACATCACAGAGGTGAGGCCGAGGCACCCTGCGAGCCCGTGCCATAGTCTCCTAGCAACGGGGAGGCAGGCGGCGTCGGCCCCTGTGTGGCCGGCCCATCCAGAGCCGGGGAGGAAGGCGGCGTCAGGCCCTGTGAGGCCAGCCCACCAAGAGCCGGGGCGAGATCGGCCGACGCAGGAGAAACAGCCGCTGGGCCTGGCGAGGTCGCATCTGGCCCAGGCGAAGCAACCACTGAGCCGGGCTGGGGCGGCTGCGGGTGCAGCCTCCACGGGCTGAAGGGTGCCGCTTGTCATGTATATCCCATGCATAGGATCCACGTCCCGATCCGGAGCATCATCCGGCGCCTGTTCCTCAAGTAGCTCAAGAGGAGCACCAAGTCCAATACATGCAGTATGATTAGGATGCAACACAGGAGCATTTGCAACATCCAGAAATTGATCAGGCGAAGGTATGGTAGAGTGAACAGGTGGAATAGGAGTGTCAGAGTTGTTCGGAAGTGCATGAAAAGGGAACACATTCTCATCAAATACAATGTCACGAGAGATGTAGACGCGATTTGTGGGAACGTGCAGGCATTTGTATCCTTTATGAAGGGAACTATACCCAAGAAAAACACACTTTTAAGACTGAAAATCTAGCTTACGTTTGTTGTACGAACGCAAATGGGGCCAACATGCACACCCAAACACTTTGAGGAATGTGTAATCTGGGATTTCATTGAGCAAGAGTTCAAGCGGGGTTTTCATATTCAGAAGTCGTGAGGGGAGCCTGTTTATCAAAAAAACAAGCAGTGGAGAAAGCATCACTCTAGAACCTAAACGGAACGGATGCATGAGCTAGCAAAGCAAGGCCAGTTTCTACAAGATGACGATGCTTACGTTTAGCGGTTCCATTCTGCTGATGTGTATGAGGACAAGACACACGGTGCGAAATCCCAAGTTTGTTGAAAAACGTGTTGAGGTTGTGATATTCACCCCCCTAGTCGGATTGAACATGAATAATTTTCTGCTTAAGGAGATGCTCAACGTATGCTTGATACTGAATAAAAACATCGAACACATCATACTTTCGCTTAGTAAGATAGAGCCAAGTAAACCGGCTATAAGCATAAATGAAACTGACATAATAATTGTGGCCACTAACAGACGTTCGGTCATGACCCCCATACATCAGAAAACACAAGCTCAATAGGATGTTTCACAACACGACTAGACTCTGAAAACGGAAGTTGGTGACTCTTGCCCTGCTGACAGGCATCACAAATAGTTTCAGTAGTTTTATTGGACACAACGGGTAGTTCATGACGATGTAGCACATGACGAACTACAGGAGCAGCAGGGTGACCAAGGCGCACATGCCAATGGGTAGGTGACACATGAACACCAATGAACGCCTGAGGAGAAGACTGCATAGGAGATGTGGGCGGCGCGTCAAGTGCATATAAACCATGGCGAAGACGGCCACTAAACAGAACGGCCCTCGTGTCTCGATCCTTGATAAAGAAACGAAAAGGGTGAAACTTAGCAAGGACATTATTATCACGAGTAAGTTGAGGAATAGACAACAAACTACGTGTAGCAGTGGGAACTCGAAGAACATTGGAAAGATGCAGTTTTCGAAAGTTGTGTGCAAGAAGTTAGGCCTGACCAACATGGGGGACACGCATACCTGCTCCATTGGCGGCGTGCACCTGATCATGACCGCGATATGGTTCCTGAGTGGAGAGCTTGGCCATCGCGTTGGTGAGGTGGTTCGTTGCTCCCGTGTCCATATACCATGTAGGATCAATGGAGTAGGACGGAGTGCGCCCATGTTCATGACTTGTCACCGCAGCAGCCTGTATTTCATTCCCTTTGCCATTATTTCCCAGGCCGAGGAAATCTTGCTTGTAGCGTCGATGACAGCGGGAGGCGATGTGGCGCTCAATGCCACACAGCTGACAGGCCTGCTGAGCGCCGCAGCAGGGACAACACGCCACCGGCCTGGCACCACCAGTGATGGACGGCGCGGCACCCCGCGGAGGCTGCAGGGATGAGGCCGCCGGCTTCCCACCAAGTGGCGACGGCTTCTGTGGTTTACCGCGGTTCGCGGCGTTGGCGGAGATGAAGCTCGGAGAGGCACGACGCGCTTTGATGCGCTGTTCACGACCAAGAAGACGCGCATAGAGCTCTCTTGGCGGAAGTGGCGCCTCACGACTATGGATATTCTCGATGAGATTGTCATAATCATCATCAAGGCCGTTGAGCACGTGGGTGGTGAAGTCCTCATCACCAAGCGGCTGACCAATCGAGGCCAAGGTGTCGGCAAGACTGGATATCTTGGTGAAGTACTCCGTGATGGTGAGGCCGCCAAGTTTTGTCTCCCCCAACTCGGTGCGTATAGCATGAGCACGCGCCTGAGATTGGGAGGTGAAGCTGCTGTGAAGCGCTGACCAAGCATCCCGAGACGTCATGGCGAAGAGGACCAGCGACGACACGCTCGGAGTGAGTGATGACTGGATGGCGGAGAGGATCGCCTAATCCTGGGCCACCCACACGTGATGTGCCGGATGGTACGGCGGCGGACACGGGATGGAGCCACCAATGTATCCTCCAGGTAGCGGCTTGGGAGGAGAGGTAGCACCTGAGCCCGCCATGACAAGTAATTGTCCAGCTTAAGCTTCACCGGATGGAGGTGCTAGAAATAAAACGGCGACGACGCCGCCATATGATCCGCATGAGCCTGTGCCGGTGGTGTGTAGAAACCCATCAAAGGATATGTCTCCGGGTGGGGGGGGGGGCGATCGCCATAGGTGCGGCAGCATACAACGACGAAGGGGAGGCACCAGGAGCAGCTAGGGCATTGCCCGAGCCGATCGGGGCTCCAGGGGGCACAAGAGGTGGAGCTCCGTAGGGCAGCGAAGGTGGCGGCACCACATAGGACTGCGAGTGCGTCGGCCCCACATAAGACTTCACCAACGGCGCGCCGTAGGGCGCCGGCCAGGCAGACGAAGACGGCGGCATGGCACCGAAGGTTGGTGCAGGGGTGCCATACTAGGGAGCGTCGTAGCTCGGCGGAGGAGCCGCGCCATGCGTGGGTGCAGGACCGCGAAAAACTGGCGGTGCAGAAGCAGTGATCGAGGAAGGTCCGCCGGAGGAGACCGGCAGGGGCAGATCGCCCGGCCCGCTCGATCCGATCAGAGGACCTGCGGGAGTCCCGCCGGGCGGCTGAGCCTGCCCCCAGGCCGTAGCCAGCGAGCGGGACGCCATGTAGGGCGAAGAAGGGGCGGCGGCAGAGGCCGGTGCTTGGGCCGACGCAGCGGCGGTGGCGTTGGAAGAAGCCGAGGCGGCGGCGGCGGCGGGGCAGCGGAAGACATCGAAACCCTAAACTGATACCATGTGAAACATATAGTTTGGGAAACTGCTCGACCCCCTAAACGGCGTGTGGCCATCTCATTATATAGAGGTACCAAAGGGTACAATACAAGATACAAGATGTATACAAGAGTCTATGTGTATATACAGTCTAACACGTGGAAAGGGAAAGGACATGAGAGGGATGGTACGAAGGGAAAGGGAGTGAGAGGAACGGAAGGGAAAGGGTGTGAGAGGGAATGAGGAAGGGCAGTCAGCAGAAAAATAACTTTTCGTCCATGACAAAAAAGAAGAGCAACTCTTCGTCCTCCCTATGAACAACATGCAACTTCATTCGGCAGTTATGCATAGAGGTGGGCCTAGAAGCCCTCGTCAGCCATGATTTTCGGCCTAAGCTGCAATGAAGAGCCCATATTCAGCTCCTATACACGGACGAAAACTGGCTCTTTGGCCTGGCCGCAAACGAAGAGTATACTCTTCGACCGACACAAGGTGGGTGGGGTCATATATGTACTTTTGAGGCAATGGTTGGAATAGCTCTACGCCTAGTTTAATTTCCTTGTCTTGTCTATTAATATCCTAACGGAACTACTTTCGTTTACCTCCAAATTTTGTTCTTGGAAAAGCTAAGACTAGAAGAGCCAAACCTCTTCTGTTCCTCACGCAATGCCCAACTTGCATTTCCCTCCAAAATCTGCTCGAACAAATTAATCAATTGCGCGGTAGTTCATCATGTTCACATAACACGCAACACATCTGTCATCATGTCAGCTAAATTCTGTTCCAACAGATTAATGAATTGCTCACCAGTTCATCATCATCATCATCATCACATGACCCGTAACATATCCGTCACCTTGTCAGCCAAATTCTGTTCCAACAAATTAATCAACTGCGCTCCAGTTCATCACCATCATCACATGACCCATGCAACGAACACACCCACCATTCTGCCAGCTTCATTTCGCCTCTACTCATCTCTCTCAGTATATATACATACTTTTTTTTTTTGCGGGGCAGTATATATACATACGTGTATGCAAGCCCAAGCCCAGCTCACAAGCGCAGTGCTCCATTCTACCAGAGAAGACAAAACCAACGCCAATGGCGTCGTGCAGCCAGCACCTCCTCTCAGCCGTCGCCATCCTCTCCGTCCTGGCCGCCGCCGCCACCGCCACCAGCATCTACACCTGCTACGAAGGGATGGGCCTCCCGGTGGACCCGCTCCAGGGCTGCCACTACTACGTGGCCTCGCAGACCTGCGGCGCCGTGCCGCTGCTCCCCATCCAAGTGTTGAAGGACCAGTGCTGCCGGGAGCTGGCCGCCATCTCGTCGAACTGCCGCTGCGAGGGGCTGCGCGTCTTCATCGACCGGGCGTTCCCTCCCAGCCAAAGCCAAGCCGGTGGACCCCCGCAGCCGCCGCTGGCACCTAGGTGCCCGACGGAGGTGAAGAGGGACTTCGCCAGAACGCTCGCCCTGCCGGGGCAGTGCAACCTGCCGACCATCCATGGCGGCCCCTACTGCGTCTTCCCATGAACGCTAGCTTGTGCATGAAAACATCGTGTGAATGAATAAGCAGCATGGCACATCCGTGGATGGGTGACATGCTGACATGCATAAGTGCGCAATAAAGACTTGAAGTTTCGTTTCCAGTCTTATTTTTCTTCAGGATGCTTGGTGATTTTCTAACTTCATTGGAGCTAGCTAGGCCTCATCTCATATTAGTTACAAGTCACGACTCGTGAGCCTCGGATGCCTTGTTCCTCCACTCGTTTGCCATGTTTGGAGCCAAGATTATTAGTTGATTTTTGTAGGCCACCCATGTCCACCAGTTCAGCTGCACGAACCATGCACATCTTGAGTCGCCAAGAATCTCTCCTCTGAAAAAGGAATGCAAAGTAACTTATCCGAATTCTGTTTCACCAAGCATTTGTATTGACACAATGGAGATCTCGTAAATCTGTGGCACCTGCGAGAAACTCCATACCCAAAGACGGAGCGGAAACGCGAACTAAGCGTAGCTTAGATGGTAGGTTCCTTATAGTGGAACCAACCCACGATGGTTCAAGTCCTAGACTAGGCACCGGTGGACGCATTCTTCTAGATTTATTTCAGACCTTTCGGCGATGTTCGTTCAACGGGAGGAGATATTCCCGTCAACTACGAAGTCATCTGTAGATACTTCGTCAATCTCAAGATGATGTGTCGACTCAGTATCTCGAAGGTGCTCACTGGCTCTGTTCCACGTGAGAAGAAACACACACCGTGATGTCCTAACCGAGATGAGTGTGTTTGACATGTTTTGCGCACGAGAGTGATTTTTCTACCGGTAGGGGATATCTCATGCATAGATCCATCGTTTGTGGTTGATCTGAGACTCGTGCTACTGTTTTTGTTGCTATCAAAATGTATCTTCTTTCAGAATGTTTCGTTCCGTGTTTCCCTGTTTCAAAGTGTCTCACTATGTTTCATAGAATAACAACGAAAATAATACACTTGTTTCGGATCAAATTTACTGATATACTATGATACACGATGAAACAAGAGAGAAAACTTAATACGCAATACGTCCCATAATACATCGCACATCGATTTTCGTGGAAGTTGATCTTCATAAACTTTGACCAAGTTTATTAAGAAAGTTATCTATGTCTACAATACCAAGTATATACCATATGAAAATATATTTCTTGATGCATCTAATGATGTTGATTCTGTATCCTAGATGTTGACAAGCTTTCTACAAACTTGGTCAAACTTTATATGTTTTGACTTTGAATAAATCTAATATGCAGGTATGGGACGGAGGGAGTATAACACTTTAAAAACGAGAAATTACAAAAGTAGTCAAAAATAGCACAGAACTCAAAGGAATCATGGACGGTGGATCCATGCAAAGGATATAGAATTGCTTTTCTCGTTTGCGCAACCCTGTTTGCTACTTGGCCCTATCGATATGGGAGGTACATACGATGGACAGCAGGAGCATCCCAGCATTCAGCGTGCATTTGTGTTGCCCTTTAGTGAAAAGCAAGGCTAGGCTGTAGCCTGTAAGAAAAGAGCTAACTGTAACACTTTAGTTTTGAAAGAAATGGCAAAAGCTATGCTATATATTTCATTAATTAAGAAGGAGAGTGTTTTACGTACACCACAAGACTGTAGCCAGGTAAATGATTGTTCTCCTGGAATTACAACTTTAAGATTACGCACCCCGGCCTTAACCCATAGATCCGCTTCTTTGTTGATGTTGGAGAAAATCATGGTTAGCATTGTGGACTTGTTCTTAAAAAACTCTAGCATTACACTCTTTCCAAATTGCCTACGAGACCAACATGAGGATGGATGCAGTGGCCTTGGATGTAGATCCATTCGCGAGGTGAGTGCGTCCCACCAATCATGGATGGAATCGAAAGCATGCCAAGAAAGGGGATAGGATCATGTCTTCCAAGCCCAAGTTTGATCATCTTCCAAATCCTCCCAGAGTAGTGAAATTTGAAAAGGAGGTGGGTCGCCATCTCTAGTTCTCGCTTGCAAAGCTGACAAGCACCACAAGGCCATCCAAGACGAGCAAAGCGGTCAGCAGTCCAGTCTTGCTTTTGATAGATCAGTCATGTGAAAAGCTTGCATTTAAGAGGTGCCCAAGGCATCCAAATTGACGGTATAGCTTTTCTGACTAGCAACCCCTGTCCTTCTCCTTTTCTTCTAAAGACACGGCAGAAACGTTAAACAGGACATCAAAAGTGTGAAGTTGATTGTAGGATCATTTATCATTTCCAAAATAAATACTAGTTAGAGTTTCCAATTTTGGTCCCAATGTATCCATCCATGAGACATTTTTTAAGGGGGGGAATGTAATTACAAATAAATGGTCTATTTCCAAATTCTCTTGTGGGGATCAATATTGAGGTGGACACGTGGCCGTTTCCTACTAGTTCTGTATGCCGAGGGTAACTCTCGGCAAAGCTGGTGCTCAGCTTACTGTGCGGGACCCACACTTCAGGTGCTTGACATGTGTCTATTTCCTGTTGGCTGGCTTTATCGAGCGTGGCTCTCGACGACACTAGCACTCGGCATACAATGCGGGACCCACTGTCATGTGCTTGACACATGGTTGTTTCCTATTGGCTCGCTTTGCTGAATGTCGCTCTCATCAAAGCTACGCCACGTGGTAACCTCCGTTTCCGTCTGCCGTCCATGAGTTGCTTTATTTTTCCGATGCTTACAGTTTGACACTCGGCAAAGAGTTTGCCAAGTTCCCATGTTTTGGCTCTCGGCAAATTTTTGTTTGCCGGAGAGGGGTACGTCGAGTGGACTTTGCCGAGTGGTACTCTCAGCAAAGTCTTTGTCGAGGGTTTTTGGCCCTTTGCCGAGTGTTCTGGGCACTCGGCGTACCTGTCGATTCCAGTAGTGAATTTGATAGATAGGGTACTCGCAAACACTCCACCTAAACAAAGTAATGCCTCTATAGAGCCTCTAGAACAAACATAACTCCGGAAAATTGGGCTTGGTACTCGGATGCGACAAAGTAGGTGAGTAGCATGATTCAAACAACTGAGTCCTCTACACCCTCATGTAGGTTAATGTACTGCAAAAGTCCCCAAGGAGGTTGATGTGGTCATGCTGGCTGAAGTGTAAATTTGGTTAATGTAATTGTTGTTGAAAAGATCAAGCTTAATAGTGATCTTTTTCAAAGCAACATGAATAAGAAGGGCAGTGTGCTTGTGGCAAAGGCCATCAAGCCATGGCGAGTCCTAAAATTTCACCTTCTCGCCATCACCGATTGTGACTACTGTTAGAGCATGGAAAGGAATCTTACCGCTTCTGCCAATATTAGCAGCAATCATTAGTTGTTTGGAGTTAACCACAAGATGTCCCCTTGTCCCCTCCCCCCTAACACTAGAAGGCTAGGGCAACCTCTCCGTTCCAGGCTTCACAATTCAGCCCATGGATTCGCCTCCCCTCTGCCTACCCCTCCGTGGCCGGTTGCGGGGAGGGGAATCCCGATGCCTCTACTCCGGTTATTAGTTTAGGTTAGGGTTTTTTAGTCCTCACTAGTGCGGCGCTCGGGCAGATGGCGGCGATTTTTCTTTAATATTGTCTTTCAGGCTTTGATTCTCCTCGAGTTCGTTTGTCTGAACATAGTCGATGGAGCTCCGGCGTAGGTTCCTACCGTCTCCTCGAGGCGGTAAGGAGAGTTTCTCGTTGTGTGGCGAGATTTTTGGTCTCAGGTGTTTCGGGTATATGCAAGTGTTCAACGGCGACAACTGTGGCTCCAGCGCACTGGTCCTTAGGGACAGATGCATGAAAACTTTCCGGCTGTCATTGACATGGCCAAGGCGGCTCTGGTAAGGGAGCGGCAACAGCGGCGCATCGCGACTCGTTCTAGCGGCAATAGTGGTCGTTTGGTGCTCTCAGAATCTCGATGACAAGTGGCGTGTATGCAGCACGCCACTTGTCAGAACTTGAGAAGGTGGGGAGTAAACTTTGCAAGTGGTAAACCTTAACTAGTCTGACATGCTATATGGGTCATGGCCCATTAGCGATCGAGCAGGCATTGCACAATTTCTTCGGTTTACTTGGTTTATCTTTGTATTTCATTTTCATTTTTGTTGGACACATGTCTATTTTTCTCACACACAATGTATGGTTTTTATACATCAAGAACATTTTTTATACATGTCTAACATTTTTCAAATACACCATTAATATTCTCTTAAATGTACATATGCTTTTTATGTCCAGATTTTTGGTATACATCAAGAAAAAATTTATACATGTTTTATAGTTTTTATATACGTGATTAAAATTTGTATATGTTTTCTTCTAAATCAAGCTCAATAAATATACATATGCTTTTTATAAATGTATGTTTTCTATGTCTACGTTTTTCTTATAGGTTGTACATTTTTCTTATGCATATGAAACATTATTGTCATACATTTTTCAAATACACAACTAAAAATATGTTTTCCATGTCTGCATATTTCGTACGTATCCAGAACAGATGTTTATACATGTATAAGATTTTCTAAATGTGTGATTAATATTTGTTATAAATATATGTTTCAATGTTTAGTTTTTTTATATAGGTTGTACATTTTGTGTATACATATGCAATATTACTTTTATACACATTTAATACTTTTCAAATACACGCTAAACATTTTCTTCAGACTATATGTTTTTTATGGCTACTTCTTACATATATATTGTACATTTTCGTAATAGGCAAGGACCATCTTTTATACATGTTTAAAAAAACTCAAAAACAATGATAACTTTTTTTTTCAAATACAAGATTTTATGTTTAACTTTTTTATAAACAATACACATTTTTGGTATACGTCTGATATATTCATTTAACATTCTTTCAATATGTGTTAAACAATTTTTTGAAAACATGGTTTGAACATTGTTTATGAATACATCCTAAAACTGAAATATGCGTCAAAATTTTTCTTATCAAAAACTATATACAAATTTTTAAAGTTGCACAAAGAGTTTTGTTAACACTGCATTTTTTTTTCGAAACTTTGTAATTGTGTGTGAAATATATGTCTTTCCAATTTTTTTGAAACATATAAGAAAAAGGGGAAATAAGAAAAACAATAAGACAGCAAGAGAAGTAAACATAGTGAAAAAACTGCACAAACATCTTCCACGCGATGCTGGCTTCCGTCTCGCTACAAGTGAGACATAAACTCGCGCATCTTTCACACGGTTTTTGAAAGGTTCCATTCGGTTATCTTTTTTTCGCGTGTCTTTTACAGGTTTGTCTGGGTTTTCTTTTTTTGTACTTTTTTTAATTCTCCTTTTTCAAATACATGTTGATTAACTGCAGACACCAATTAAACAACATGTTGAACTCTTTCCAAATACATGTCGAATAATTTACAAACCCACGTTGAACACTTTTTTCATACACACATTGACTATATTTTTTTACTACACGTTGAATTTTTCTGCTTGCATGGTCAAAATTTAACAAATAAAATGAGAATATTCATTTAATATATGGTGTTTGGTGAAAAAGAGTATACTTGACCAACATTTTTCCCAAAAATTTCTTCATTGTTTTTTTTATGTAAACTTTTCCAAGTATCGTCATGAGCAATTTCGTAAACATGTGAACGTTTTTAAAATTTCATGAACACTTTCTAGTATTTTGATGAACAATTATGTAAAATATGTGAATTGTTTTTAAATGGCACACATTTATTGAAACATTTACTAAAAATATTTTAAAATTCACAAAATGAAATTGAGTTACACTTAAGGTAGCTTTTATAATGTGTATGTTGACTATCATAAAGAACGAGACAAGATATTTTTTAACAACATTACAGCGTTGGGAGGAGAGGGCATGGCATTCATCATTTTACAAAAGAAAAAGGAGGAGGGGCAACAGGCAAGCGACAAGCGTAGCTAGGCGTGGTTCAAGGGAAGCCGAATAGAGGAGGCGAGCAATAGCACTTTCTGCAAGCGACCTGAAGACCTGGTTTAGAGCAAGCAAATCTAAGCACTAGTATTTGCTTTATTTTCGTGACCGAGTAGGGCTACATTACTTAAGTCCAATGTCGGGTGGTAGGTCCGACATATGCCAACGGATGGCTTATCATTGTGGGAGCCAGTAAGACATCGCCGGTGCCTGGAAACGGGATGAGGCGAAGACATGCACGCCGGCGGATCTTACCCAGGTTGGGGGCTCTCCGTGGAGATAATACCCCTACTCCTGCTTTGCGGGGTCTCCGCATAATCCCTAGATCGATAAGAAGCTACAAGAGGCTCCTTGAGCTGTTCGGTGGGAGGGAAGAAGGGCAAGGCTAGCTCTCTTCTCTCCCTATGGTAGTGTCTAAAACTCTCTCAGATCAACCCTTTGCATGGGTGTCCCGGGGGGTTTATATAGGCCTACCCCCCGGGGGTACAATGGTAATCCGGCTGGGCGTGGGCCCTATCCGTCAGTGTCTATGGCCGCCGGCTTCTCCGCCGGCTGTTGGGGCCCGCCGACTGGTGGGTCCCGCCGGCTGCCGGCTCATTGGTCGACAGGCCGGCCCCACCGCTTGGGGGTCTTGTAGGGGGCTGGTTACTGTTGCCTCGCCTCCGATGACGTGGGCTTTGTCGAGGTAAGCATGGCTACAGTGCCGCCGCCTTGCGGGCTCTCACTGTAGCTTTACCTCGTCTTGTTTCCTTAATGGTGCGCGCGCCCCGAGGAGCGGAGCAAGCCGGCCGTAGGAAGCCGGCCATGCATCAGGCCGGCTGGGGGAGGCCAGCCGCCATCGGGCGTTCTCTCTGACCGAAGGGGCCCGCCGCCTACGGGCCGTACTGGCAGCCTGTCGTGGAGGGCGTCAAGATCAACATGGCAACAGTGCCACGCCGGACGGGTGATGGCTGTCCCGTACGACATACTATAGCCATGCGTGCTCCAGGATTCGGGGGTGGCAGGGTCCACTGTTGCCACGCCCTGTCCCATCATCGGTATGGGGGTGCAGACTTTTAGGGCACGGCCCCTGGCCGCCTGCCAGGGGTCGGCTTCTTGGAGTCGGTCTTGCCGTGGCCGGCTTCTTGGAGTCGGCCCTATCGTGGCGGCCTCCAAGAGAGTTTAGGGCCGGGCCGCCTTCCGGTAGTCGGCCTGTGAGACAGCTGGCCGAAGGAAGGCGGCCCCGCGTCTTGGGTGCTTCAAGGCTCGGTCGACCCGTTGTTTTTTCTAAGGGCAAAAGGGAGCCGGTTAGGCTATCTGTGCTCATTTACTCCGACAGTAGTCCCCGAAGCTGGTTGGGCTTCGTGGCTGGAGGGGGAATCGAGAAGCTCGGCCAGCTTCCTATCCCGAAGAGCCGGCAGCTAGGAGCCGGCTTCTCTTATGCGCGCCTTCTCAGCGAAATCTCTTCGAAATCTGAAGGCGGGAACCAGCTGGCGCGCTAGCCAGGCGAAGGCCTGGCGGCCCGCCGCCTGCCCGCCATGTGGCACCCTTTGGCTGGAAGGGCCTGTCAGCCCACGCGCGTGACGGGACGCTGCCGCAGGCCGGGGCCCGCCACTTCCATGCCTCGCCCCGTGCGCGGATCTTCTGTGGCCCGAACCGACCGCACGTCTTCCGACGGCGGTTCCCACTCGCCGTAAAGGCGCGATAATCGCGGGACGTGGGGGAGTGGGCGCAGCTAATCCCACGCCTCCCCGCGCCTCGCCTCCTCGGCTTCGCCGCACGAGGCTATAAGTAGGAGCGGGGAGGGGGAGCGACAGTCGTTAGCACGCTCGCCCTCGCTCCACCACCACCTTCTTCTTCCTCTCCGTCGCCGCAGCGGCTTGATACGTCTCCAACGTATCTACAATTTATGAAGCATTCATGCTATTTTATTATCTGTTTTAGGCAATATTGGGCTTTACTATCCACTTTTATATTATTTTTGGGACGAACCTATTAACCGGAGGCCCATCCCAGATATGATGTTTTATGCCTATTTCAGTGTTTCCAGGAAAAGGAATATCAGACGAAGTCAAGACGGAACAAAATCAACTGGAGAAGTTATTTTTGGAAGGAAAGCCACCCGATGGACTTGGAGTGCACGTCAGGAGATATGGGAGGTGCTCACGAGGGTGGGGGCGCCCCCTGGCCGCGCCCCCTGCCTCGTGGGACCCCCGTAGCTCCTCCGACGTACCCCCTGCACCCATATATACCTACGTACCCAAAAACTTCCAGAACAGAACCTAGATCGGGAGTTCCGCCGCCGCAAGCCTCTGTAGCCACCAAAAACCAATCGGGACCCTGTTCTGGCACCCTGTCGGAGGGGGATCCCATCACCGGAGGCCATCTTCATCATCCCAGCGCTCTCCATGACGAGGATGGAGTAGTTCACCCTCGGGGCTGAGGGTATGTACCAGTAGCTATGTGTTTGATCTCTCTCTCGTGTTCCCTCTATGGCACGATCTTGATGTATCCCGATCTTTGCTATTGTAGTTGGATCTTATGATATTTCTCCCCCTCTACTCTCTTGTGATGAATTGAGTTTCTCCTTTGAAGTTATCTTATCGGATTGAGTCTTTATGAGAACACTTGATGTATTTCTTCCCGTGATTATCTGTGGTGACAATGGGATATCATGTGCCAGTTGATGTATGTTTTGGTGATCAACTTGCGGGTTTCGTGACATTGGGAACATATGCATAGGGGTTGGCACACGTACTTGACTCTCCGGTAGTAGCTTTGGGGCACTCTTTGAAGTACTTTTATGTTGGTTGGATAAATCTGAGATTGTGTGATGCATATCATATAATCATACCCACGGATACTTGAGGTGACAATGGAGTATCTAGGTGACAGGGTTTTGGTTGATTTGTGTCTTAAGGAGTTATTCTAGTACGAACTCTTTTATAGATTGATCCGAAAGAATAACTTTGAGGTGGTTTCGTACCCTACCATAATCTCTACGTTTGTTCTCCGCTATTAGTGGCTTTGGAGTGACTCTTTGTTGCATGTTGAGGGGTTGTTATATGATCTATCTATGTTATTATTGTTGAGAGAACTTGCACTAGTGAAAGTATGAACCCTAGGCCTTGTTTCCTATCATTGCAATACCGTTTTACGCTCACGTTTATCGCTCACTACCTTGCTGTTTTTATTATTTCAGATTACAAAAACCTATATCTACTATCTATTTTTCACTTGTAGCTTCATCTCTTCGCCGAACTAGTGCACCTATACAATTTACCATTGTATTGGGTGTGTTGGGGACACAAGAGACTGTTTGTTATTTGGTTGCAGGGTTGCTTGAGAGAGACCATCTTCATCCTACGCCTCCTACGGATTGATAAACCTTAGGTCATCCACTTGAGGGAAATTTGCTACTATCCTACAAACCTGTGCACTTGCAGGCCCAACAACGTCTACAAGAAGAAGGTTGTGTAGTAGACATCAAGCTCTTTTCTTGCGCCGTTGCCAGGGAGGTGTGTGCTTGAAGGTATATCTTTAGATCTTGCAATTGAATCATTTTGTTTCTTGTTTTAGCACTAGTTTAGTTTATAAAAGAAAACTACAAAAAATGGAGTTAAGCTTGTCTCATACACTTCATCTTTTTAATATCTTTCGTGAGTATGATGGAAAGGAAATTGTGCTCAAGTGCTAGAAGAAGAATTACATAGAATTCTTGGCATAAAATATGTGAATGATGAGCATGATTGCAATGTTGTTAGTATGAATTCTTTGAATATCCATGATGCTAATGATGATTGCACTAGTTATGATGAAAATGCCTCCTATAAGCATGTCAATTTTTGTGGAGTGCATTGGGCTTGCAAGGACACACCAAATAGGGAAGATAGATATTGCAAGAGGCATAAGTACTTAGAAACTAAATTGTTGCAAGAAGAGCTAGATGAATGTGCTGAAAGATTCAATATTTATAGTACCCCTTGTGAACTTTGCAATGAACATGGTCATTTAAAGCTCCAATGCTATTTATTTCATGATCAAGTCGTTCCCAAATATTGTGATAATTTGATTACCTTTGAGCATCATAAAGAGTTTAGCCTTTTTTTGGGTTATGAAGAAATGAAACGTATAACTGAGGGTATTCCAAAATTTAATCTTGATATATTTCTTGATTTTGATCTAGAGGATATTTATATGTTTTGTGTGGAGAATTGCGTTGAAAATCCTTATATTTCCAATTACATAAAGAAAAGAAAGCAAATAGAAGATGATGAGAATACTAATGAAAGGGAAGAGGCTTCCCAATCTCCTCCTATTATTTCTTATGATGAATCAGGTAACGAGGAGGAGCTTTCTATTCAGCCAATCTCATCAATAAGGAGCTCAAAGAGGAAGGTTGAACCTACACATAATGTGAAGAAGAAAAATAAAAGAAGGAGCAACAAAGGTAAAAAGGTATCCCTCCCAAATGATGTTGCTCGTACTACTACTTTTGATGATGATAATTGCTATACTATTGGTGCTATCCATATTTTTAATGATGAGAGTGATTATGCTTATGATTTGAAAGGGCCCAAGCTTGGGGAAGCTATGTTTGATGAGGATGAAATATTTGACAATATATTTGCTGAAATTAATGATTGTCCCAAGCTTGGGGATGCTACGTTTAATGAAGATGATATTTTTAGCATCGCAAGTTTTGATATGCAAAGTTGTTATGATCATAGCATGCCTCCTACTTATGATGATTATATTGATGAAAGTGGGTTCGGAAGAGTGTCAACTTTAGGAAGTAGTGATCGCACTATTTTGGGGGATGTTGAATCTTATTGTGATGAATATGAAAGTGGATTCGGAAGAGTGTCAACTTTATTTAGTGATTCCACTATCTTGGGAGAGGTTTCAATCGATTATGATGAGAACGAAGTTGCTACTTATGATGATTATTGTGATGAACCTTATGCTATAAAATGTAGTAATGATTATATTTACAAATCTTGTCATGATTATGATTACCCTTTTTCTGAACATTACTCTTTTAATGTGGAAACAATTTTTAGTGTTCAAGTCTCTTATGATACTCCTACTATTCCGAATGAGAAGAATTTTGCTTATGTGGAGAGTAGTAAATTTTCTATGCTTGTAGATCATGAAAAGAATGCTTTAGGTGCTGGTTATATTGTTGAATTCATTCATGATGCTACTGAAAATTATTATGAGGGAGGAACATATGCTTGTAGGAATTGCAATAATGTCAAGTTTCCTCTCTATGTGCTTAAAATCTTGAAGTTATGCTAGTTTTGCCTTCCTATGCTTGTTGATTATTGTTACCATAAGTTGTTTGATCACAAAATCCCTATGCATAGCAAGTTGGATATACTTAAATGTGCTAGTCATATGCTTCATGATGCTCCCTTCATGTTTCAATTCGTATCTTTTATGTGAGCATCATTGCCATCATCATGCCTAGCTAGAAATGCATTAAAGAAAAGCGCTTGTTGGGAGACAACCCAATATTTATCCTTACTGTTTTTATGTGTCCACATGATTATGCTACTGTATTAATCATGTTTTATAGCTTTTGTTTCAATAAAGTTCCAAGCAGAACCTTTGGGAAGACTTGGGTGATGTCTTTATGATCTTGCTGTAAAAAACAGAAACTTTTGCGCTCACGAGAATGGCTGCCATTATTTACTGGAGAGTGCTTTTAGGTTTATTCCTTTTGCAGATGATTAATAGACAAATTTCTCAGGTCCAGAAATTTATTTTATAATTTTTTGGGTTCCAGAGGTATAGGTTTTATACAGATTACTACAGACTGTTCTGTTTATGACAGATTCTGTTTTCTATGTGTTGTTTGCTTATTTTGATGCATCTATGGCTAGTTTTAAGTGGTACGAACCATAGAGATGTTAGAATACAGTATATGTTACACCAATATGAATTTATAATGAGTTCATTACAGTACCCTAAGTGGTGGTTTTATTTTCTTATATTAACGGAGCTTACGAGTTTTGTTTTGAGCTTTGTGTGGTTGAAGTTTTCAAGTTTTGGGTAAAGATTCGATGGACTATGGAATAAGGAGTGGGAAGAGCCTAAGATTGGGGATGCTCAAGGCACCCCAAGGTAACATCCATGGACAACCAAGAGCCTAAGCTTGGGGATGCCCCGGATGGCATCCCCTCTTTCGTATTCGTTCATCGGTAACTTTACTTGGAGCTATATTTTTATTCGCCACATGATATGTGTTTTGCTTGGAGAGTCATTTTATTTTGCTATTTTTTGCTTTCTGTTAGTTAGAATAACGTTTTGCATCTTTAGTTTCAATAAAAAAGTCAAGGATAGCCTTTGCCATGCTTATTTTGCTAGTTTGCATGTTGCTGTTTGAAAACAGAAAGTTTACCGCTGTTGCAAAAATTCCCTAGAAAATTCAGAGCATGGTCTAACATTGGATCTTTTTTCATATTGAGCTCTGATAAATTTATTACAGTGGGAATTTTAATTCATAATTTTTGGGGTCAGGGAAGTATTGATACTCTTACATTCTTTACAGACTGTACTGTTTTGGCAGATTGCTGTTATGGTTGCATTGTTTGCATATGTTTGCTTGTTTAATGATTCTATTTGAGGATAGGAGTATTAAATGTGCAGAGGCATTTAGTATGCAATGTTGAATAATAATTTTAGTGATTTGTTAAAGTAGAATATGATAAGGTTTTGCATTAGCTTATACTAACCTATCTCACGAGTTCTTGTTGAGTTTGTTGTGAATGAAGCT
>LR880972.1:98761982-98787345 GCA_904067115.1 Aegilops sharonensis | reverse complement strand
TTTAGTTCATAATTTTTGGGGTCAGGGAAGTATTGATACTCTTACATTCTTTACAGACTGTACTGTTTTGGCAGATTGCTGTTATGGTTGCATTGTTTGCATATGTTTGCTTGTTTAATGATTCTATTTGAGGATAGGAGTATTAAATGTGCAGAGGCATTTAGTATGCAATGTTGAATAATAATTTTAGTGATTTGTTAAAGTAGAATATGATAAGGTTTTGCATTAGCTTATACTAACCTATCTCACGAGTTCTTGTTGAGTTTGTTGTGAATGAAGCTCTTGATAAAAAGAGAAACCGTGATATGAGAGGAATTAAGGAGACATAAAAGATCAATCTTGGGGATGCCTAAGGCACCCCAAGATAATATTTCAAGAAGTCTCAAGCATCTAAGCTTGGGGATGCCCCGGTAGGCATCCCACCTTTCTTCTTTAACAACTATCGGTTAGTATCGGTTGAGCCTAAGTTTCTGTTTCTTCACATGAGTTGTGCTATCCTTGCAATGTAGTTTTATTTTATTTGCTTGCTGCTTGAATACAATATCAAGATCTGAAAAATTCTTTAATGAGAGAGAGCCCTTGCATAGTTGCATAATTATTTAGCTACTCATTGATCTTCACTTATATCTTTTTCGAGTAGTTTTTCATTTACTCGTGTGTTTCACTTATATCCTATGAGTAAATGGTTGAATGAGTTGAATGTCATAAATCTGAAATTATATATGTCTTTTTTGCTTATCCCATGGGTAGTAATGACTTCACATCTAAGAAGTAGTGGTTGTAAATTTGTTGACGGTTGGTAAGCATTGTATTAGTCATTTGAACAATTCATGAAATAATATTGAAGGAAGGGAGGTTTCACATATAAATATATTATCATAGACATCTTTCATAATTGGGGGCACTCATTAAGTATGACATGCTAAAGAGTTGATGTTGGAGAAGGAAGACAACGTAATGGGTTATGTTTTCTAGCATCTCAGTTAAAGTATATTGTCATGGATCATTCAAACATGTTGAGCTTGCCTTTCTCCCCTTGCTAGCCTAAATATTTGTACTAAGCGGGAATACTGCTTGTGCATCCAATATCCTTAAACCCAGTTTTTGCCATGAGTGTCCACCATACCTACCTATATGCGGTATTTACCTGCCGTTCCAAGTAAATTTGCATGTGCCAAACTCTAAACCTTCAAATTATAATCTGTTTTGTATGCCCGAATTGTTCATGTAGCAACTAGGGACTGTCAGTGTCTTCCATGCTAGGTGGGTTATTCTCAAGAGGAGTGGACTCCGCTCCTCATTCACGAGAAAGTGGCGGTAACCGGGATACCCAGTCCCATAATCAAAAAGATCAAAATCAAGTCAAAATAATTAAAAAAAACTCTCCCAGGATTGTTATTAGTTGGAGGCACTCGCTGTTTTGAGCAAGCCATGGATTGATGCTTGTTGGTGGTTGGGGGAGTAAAAAAATTTACCATTCTATTTGGGAACCGCCTATAATGTACTCCCTCCGTTCCTAAATAATTGTCTTCCTAGAGATTTCAACAAGTGACTACATACGGAGCAAAATGTGTGAATCTACACTTTAAAACATGTCTACATACATCCGTATGTTGTAGTCCATTTGAGATGACTAGAAAGACAAATATTTAGGAACGAAGGGAGTATGTAGTATTGAAGATATTGGAATGTTTGGTTGTTATGTTGACAATGAGATCATACCTCTCAAAATTATTTATCTCTATTTCAAAATTGAGCTCTGGCACCTCTGCAAATCCCTGCTTCCCTCTGCGAAGGGCCTATCTTTTACTTAATGAATGAGTCAAGGTGATCTTCACCTCTTCCTTTTTCATTTTATTCTTTGGCAAGCACTTCGTGGTGCGGTGGTCCTGATATATATATCCAATTGGATGTACGTTAGCATGAACTATTATTGTTGACATCACCCAAAGGTGAATACGTTTGGAGGCAACATTATAAGCCCCAATCTTTCTCCATGTCTGATTAAAACTTCATAAACACAAGTATGGCGTGAGTGTTAGCAATTGTAGAAGACTATATGATAGTTGAGTATGTGGAGTTTGTTATTCCTGAAGATAAGATGAATTGCAATTGTTCTGATGACTAAGAATGAAGTTTGCTAGTTTTCAAGAATGTTTATGGTCTATGCTTTAACATGTGAATTACTTGTTACTAGTTCGTGAAAAGTTTTATGAGATGAACTACTGTTATGACATATAATGATGCTAGTAAAGGTGATTGAAATTATCACTGATCAAACTTGTGCACCTCTAGCATTCACACTTCATAAATTCTTTCTTTTATCATTTACCTACTCGGGGATGAGTAGGAATTAAGCTTGGGGATGCTGATACGTCTCCAACGTATCTATAATTTATGAAGCATTCATGCTATTTTTTTATCTGTTTTAGGCAATATTGGGCTTTACTATCCACTTTTATATTATTTTTGGGACTAACCTATTAACCGTAGGCCCAGCCCAGATTTGTTGTTTTATGCCTATTTCAGTGTTTCGACGAAAAGGAATATCAGAGGAGTCAAAACGGAACGAAATCAACTGGAGAAGTTATTTTTGGAAGGAAAACCACCCGATGGACTTGGAGTGCACGTCAGGAGATACGAGATGTGCTCACGAGGGTGGGGGGCACGCCCCCCTGGGCGCGCCCCCTGCCTCGTGGGACCCCCGTAGCTCCTCCGACGTACCCCCTGCACCCATATATACCTACGTACCGAAAAACTTCCAGAACAGAACCTAGATCGGGAGTTCCGCCGCCGCAAGCCTCTGTAGCCACCAAAAACCAATCAGGACCCTGTTCCGGCACCCTGCCGGAGGGGGATCCCATCACCGGAGGCCATCTTCATCATCCCGGCGCTCTCCATGACGAGGAGGGAGTAGTTCACCCTCGGGGCTGAGGGTATGTACCAGTAGCTATGTGTTTGATCTCTCTCTCGTGTTCTCTCTCGTGTTCCCTCTATGTCACGATCTTGATGTATCCCGAGCTTTTCTATTGTAGTTGGATCTTATGATATTTCTCCCCCTCTACTCTCTTGTGATGAATTGAGTTTCCCCTTTGAAGCTATCTTATCGGATTGAGTCTTTATGAGAACACTTGATGTATGTCTTGCCATAATTATCTGTGGTGACAATGGGATATCATGTGCCACTTGATGTATATTTTGGTGATCAACTTGCGGGTTTAGTGACATTGGGAACCTATGCATAGGGGTTGACACACGTTCTTGACTCTCCGGTAGTAGCTTTGGGGCACTCTTTGAAGTACTTTTATGTTGGTTCGATAAATCTGAGATTGTGTGATGCATATCGTATAATCATGCACATGGATACTTGAGGTGACAATGGAGTATCTAGGTGACATTAGGGTTTTGGTTGATTTGTGTGTTAAGGTGTTATTCTAGTACGAACTCTTTTATAGATTGATCCGAAAGAATAACTTTGAGGTGGTTTCATACCCTACCATAATCTCTACGTTTGTTCTCCGCTATTAGTGGCTTTGGAGTGACTGTTTGTTGCATGTTGAGGGCTTGTTATATGATCTATCTATGTTATTATTGTTGAGAGAACTTGCACTAGTGAAAGTATGAACCCTAGGCCTTGTTTCCTATCATTGCAATACCGTTTACGCTCACTTTTATCGCTCGCTACCTTGCTGTTTTTATTATTTCAGATTACAAAAACCTATATCTACTATCTATTTTGCACTTGTATCTTCATCTCTTTGCCGAACTAGTGCACCTATACAATTTACCATTGTATTGGGTGTGTTGGGGACACAAGAGACTCTTTGTTATTTGGTTGCAGGGTTGCTTGAGAGAGACCATCTTCATCCTACGCCTCCTATGGATTGATAAACCTTAGGTCATCCACTTGAGGGAAATTTGCTACTGTCCTACAAACCTGTGCACTTGCAGGCCCAACAACGTCTACAAGAAGAAGGTTGTGTAGTAGACATCACGGCTCTCCCCGACGCCACCGCTCCGCCATTCTTCTTAGCGCACCACAATCTCGCTGCCACCGCACCGCGCTCTCTCCGTCCCACGCTTCCTGTCGCCCTCGCGTCGCCATGGCTCCGAGGTCGAGCTCCTGGGACGGCTCTAATGTCCACGACGACCACATCGACTTCCTCCGCAAGACGCGGTGGTTGCCGGGCGAAGATCTCGTGCGGGTCCGCCTCGCGCTGGCGAGGGAGGTTTCGCCGGCGCCGGAGGAGGGCGAGCGAGTGATCTTCTACTCGCACTGCCTGCGCGGCGTCGGCCTTCCCGCAAGCGGCTTCTTCCGCTCGTTTCTTGATTTCTACCATCTTCAGCCGCACCACCTTACTCCCAACACGGTGGTGGTGCTGTCGGCCTTCGTCACTCTGTGCGAAGGTTTCCTCGGCGTCCTCCCCACCATCAAACTATGGGGGGAGTTTTTCCAGTCCAAGCTCGGCACGGTCGTTGCATTCGTGCCGGCTCCATGCGGCGCCTTCATCGCCATCCGGAGATCCGCCGCCGACAACCCGTTCCCGCCTATCGCGCTGATCCAGTTGGTGAAGCTCTGGCAGAAGTCCTATTTTTACGTGAAGAACGTCGCTCCGCACGGCGACTACATCAACTTGCCGGCTTAAGTAGCCGGCCCGCCACCTGGGAGGCAGCCCACGTGGTCCTTCCGGGCCAGGTCGCTGACGCCGGCTGGAGCTGGTGCCGTCGCCCGGCTTCGGGTGCTGATCCAGTCGGAGCGTCTGACTGGGTCCGACTTGATAGCCGCCTTCGTCGAGCGCCGGTACTCCCGATCGAAGGCCGCCCTAATCTGATCTGCCAGATGAGCGGCCGCTTCGACCCACGCCGGCTGAGCACCAGAGAGATGCCTCACGACGAGGTATCTTACATGGTGAACTACATCGCCAACTTCAAGCTCACCGAGGAGTGGCAGTACGGCAAGGAGCCGTATTCTCGCGCCAACCCCGCCGCCTACGGTAAGCTTTCTTTCTTTTCCTATTTTCTTGTTGCCGAGTTCTCTCTGGCCGGCTTCTGACCAGTCGGCTTGTTTTTTAGTCAGAATCCCCTCCTTCATCCTTCGGCCGGGACCGCGGGGGCGGAACGCGAGTTCGCCCCTGACCGCATGGTGGACGACCTTGACGACCCCGACTTGGGGGCAGCCGCCCTAGACGACGATGTCGTAGGGGGAGGCGGCGAGACAGGCGGCTCCGGGTTCACCGCCGGCTTTGATGACTGGCCTGATGATGACGGGGCTCACCCTATTCCGCGCCGCCAGCCGTCATCCGACCATCAAGGCGCCGGCCCTTCCGGCGGGCCGGATGCGCGGGGCGGCGCACAGAAGCGTCGGGCGGCTCCGAGCCTGTTGCTGATAGAATGCGGAACGGGCTTTGGCGACATCACGCTCCTCTTCTGAAGTCCAAGTTGTCCTGCCGATCTAGCTCGGCTTCCTTCTCTTCATACATGTGCACGCGAGGTGAGTCATGGATTATGTCACAGGGCAGTACTGCTTCTGCACCGTACACCATAAAAAATGGTGTGTATCCGGTGGTTCGATTCGGCACGGTCCGCAGCCCCTAGAGTACGGAGTCGAGTTCCTTGACCCAATGTGTGTCTGATTCCTTCAAGGATCGCACTAGTCTGGGTTTAATACCGCTCATGATGAGACCATTTGAACGTTCGACTTGACTGTCTGGGTGATAGACAGAGGCGTAGTCGAGCTTAATACCCATTTTGCCGCACCAGGTTTTCACCTCATCGGCTGTAAAATTCGAGCCATTGTTAGTCATGATGCTATGGGGGACACCGTCACGGTGTACAACCCCTGATATGAAGTCTATCACCGGTCCGGATTCGGCCGTTTTAACTAGTTTGGCTTCTATCCATTTGGTGAACTTGTCCACCATGACCAATAAGTATTTTTTTTCTTATGGCTTCCCAATTTAAGGGGTCCGACCATGTCCATCCCCAGTCCGCGAAAGGCCAAGTTATGGGGATTGCTTGGAGAGCGGTAGGGGGCATATGGCTCTGATTGGCAAATAGTTGACAACCAACGCAATGTTGGACGAGGTCCTGTTCGTCTGCCCGGGCTGTCCACCAGTAAAAACTTGTCCGAAAGGCCTTGCTTACTAGTGCTCGGACTGTCGCGTGGTGCCCGCCTAGTCCAGAATGGATTTCGGCTAAGAGCTGCCGCCCTTCCTCTTCGGAGATGCATCATTGGAGCACTCCGGTGGTGCTCTTCTTGTAGAGCTCTCCTTCACGGACTTTGTAGGCCTTAGAGCGTCGCACAATACAACGTGCCTCATTTTGGTCCCTGGGGAGTTCTTGCCTTTTATGTAGGCCAAGAAGGGCTCAGTCCACAGGGCGATGACAGCCAGTATTTCGTGGGCCGAATGTGTTATTTCGGTGGCAGAGCCTCCGATTGCGTCAGATGGTTCGGAAACCGGGGTTGTGTTCGGAGCCGGACTAGTAGTGCCGGACTCCCCCTCCCATGCCATGGAAGGCTTGAACATCTTGTCTAAGAATATATTGGGTGTGACGGGGTCGCGTTTAGCACCGATGCGGGCGAGGATATCGGCTGGTTGATTATTTTCTCTGACCACATGGTGGAATTTGAGCCCCTCAAACCGAGCTGACATTTTGAGGAAGGCATTGCGATAGGCCATCATTTTTGGGTCTTTGGCGTCAAAGTCTCCATTTACCTGAGATATTGCAAGGTTTGAGTCCCCGCGCACTTTGAGGCGTTGGATGCCCATGGAGACTGCCATCCGAAGACCATGCAATAGAGCCGCATATTCGGCTGCATTGTTGGAGTCTGTGTATAATATTTGTAGTACGTATTGGACCGTGTCTCTGGTGGGGGATGTCAGGACGACACCCGCTCCCAATCCGGCCAGCATTTTAGAGCCGTCGAAATGCATGATCCAATTTGAGTACGCGCCGTACTCTTTAGGGAGTTTGGCTTCTGTCCATTCGGTGACGAAGTCAGCCAGTACTTGCGAGTTAATGGCCCGCCGTGGTTTGTATGTTATGTCGAACGGGAGAAGCTCAATAGCCCATTTGGAAATCCGGCCTGTTGCGTCACGGTTATTTATTATGTCATTGAGTTGTACTTTGGAGGCCACCGTGATCGAACACTCTTGAAAGTAGTGTCGTAGTTTCCGGGATGCCATGAAGACCGCGTACGCTATCTTTTGATAGTGTGGGTACCGATATTTGCATGGAGTGAGGACAGTGGACACGTAATATACCGGTTTTTGGAGCGGGAACTTGTGTCCGTCCGCCTCTCGTTCGACGACAAGCACTGCGCTCACAACTTGGTTTGTTGCGGCTATGTATAATAGCATGGGTTCGCCAATATTTGGCGCGGTCAGGACTGGGTTTGTGGCCAAGAGTGCCTTTATTTCTTTCAGTCCGGTCGTGGCCGCATCCGTCCACTCAAAGTGTTCGGTGCGTCGAAGAAGGCGATACAGAGGTAGTGCCTTTTCTCCTAAGCGGGAGATAAAGCGACTTAAGGCAGCCACGCATCCAGTTAATTTCTGGATCTGCTTGAGGTCTGTTGGGATAGCCAACTGTGACAGAGCTCGGATTTTTGTCGGATTTTCTTAAATTCCTCTATTGGAAACGATGAAGCCGAGCAATTTCCCGGAGGGTACCCCAAAGACACATTTCTCCGGGTTGAGCTTGATGTCGTATGTTCGGAGGTTGTCGAACGTAAGCCTCAAGTCGTCTATTAAAATTTCAACGTGTCTTGTTTTCATGACCACATCGTCTACATAGGCCTCTACTGTCTTGCCGATTTATTTTTCCAGGCATGTCTGAATCATGCGTTGATAGGTTGCGCCGGCGTTTTTGAGCCCGAAAGGCATGGTGTTCAAACAGAAAGGGTCGTATGGTGTAATGAAGGCCATTGCGGCCTGATCGGACTCCGCCATCTTGATCTGATGGTATCCGGAGTATGCATCGAGGAAGCACAATGAGTCATGTCCTGCTTTGCGTTGATGATTTGGTCAATGTGGGGGAGGGGGAAGGGATCCATAGGGCAAGCTTTATTGAGGTCCTTGAAATCGACACATAAACGCCCGAATTTGTCCTTCTTTGGTACCATTACCAAGTTTGCTAGCCAATCCGGATGTTTGATGTCTCTAATGAGTCCGGCCTCGAGTAGCTTGGCTAGCTCCTCTCCCATGGCTTGCTGCTTAGGCTCTGAGAAGCGCCTAAGAGTCTGCTTGACTGGCTTGTATCCTTTCAGTATATTGAGGCTGTGTTCGGCCAGCCAGCATGGGATGCCCGGCATGTCCGAAGGGTGCCAGGCGAAGATACCCCAATTCTCACGCAGGAAATCTTGCAGTGCAGTGTCTATTGTGGGGCTCAACTGTGTCCCAATTGAAGCTGTCTTTGTAGGGTCCGTTGGGTGGACCTGGAATTTGACTATCTTGTCCGCGAGTTTGAAGGTGGTGGATTTAGGTCGCTTGTCGAGTATCACGTCGTCTTTGTCCACTGTTGCTCGCAGTGTTGTTAGCTCTTCGGCCGCGAGGGCTTCTGATAATGCTTCCAGGGCAACGGCGGCGGTTTTATTTTCGGCGCGGAGTGCAACGTCCGGGTCACTAGCTAGAGTGATGATTCCGTTGCGCCCGGGCCTTTTGAGTTTCATGTACCCGTAATGGGGTATAGCCTAGAAACTCGTGAATGCGTCCCTCTCCAAGAGGGCATGGTATCCGCTGCTGAACGGGGCCACTTGGAATGTAATTTCTTCGGACCTGTATTTCTCCGGCGTGCCGAATACCACATCCAGTGTGATTTTTCCCGCGCACCGCGCCTCCCAACTAGGGATGATTCCCCTGAAGGTTGTGCCTCTTTGCTCAATGCGGATCCTGTCAAATTCCATCTTGTTAAGGGTTTCCTCGTAAATGAGGTTTAGCCCGCTTCCGCCATCCATGAGCACTTTGGTGGGCCTGAAGTCGTCCACTATTGGACTAATGACCAAAGTGGCTGGTTCTCGGACTGTTTGGAACTGAGGTTCGTCATTCGCATTGTAGGTTATAGCCATGTTGTTCCATGGGTTTATTGTTGCCACGTGGCAAACTTCGGCGAGGTTGCGCTGAGCTCGCTTGCGCCTACTATTTGAGGCGAAAGTCTTGAAGACTGTAAATACCGTATTGTTATTTCTGGCGGGTTGTTGTTCTGCCGTATGGTTTAAGAGGAGATCCTCGCCACTCTTTGCTACCTGCCGGGGTATCCAACATGCTCTAACGCTATGAGTTGGTGTAGTATCCGCTGTGCTGTGAATTTTGCACGGTCCACTGAGCCATTCTTCCAATACGGGTCCGCTCCTTGTATCAGGATTTGGTTTTTTGGTAATTGAGTCGGGTAACTTACGAGAGCTTGCCCTTTTAGATCGGACGAAGGGTTTAGTGAGGGTCAGATTGTCCCAGAAGTTCGTTTGGGTTTACCAGGCGCTTTCTATCGCGCAGTACTTATGCACTATGGCCGCTAAGTCAGCAAAGTGTACTATGTCACGGCGACTTATAGCGTTGAGGATCCCTTTGTCCATGCAATTGTTGCAGAAGAGGGAGATTGCGTCTTCCTCGTGACAGTCCTTAACCCTGTTTAACACAAGGAGGAATCTGGCCCAATAATGATGCACTGTTCTTTCTTGAATCCGAATCCTGACCCAATCTGAGACCCAGGGGCAAGGAAGTTCCTGAGCTTAACGGCCCGGGCTCTGAGGTGCTGCCCAATTTGTTTGACCCGTCGCCCGATCCTAAGTTCAGGGTTTGGGTCGCGTCCTCCCGCGAGCGGGTGTCCGGCTCAGAGAGCTCGGAAAACCGGCCACAGTTCGTCCTCAAAATAGAGGGAGAATTCGTGTGATGCTCCACTACCGCAATTTCGTGGGTTACCGGCGGAGAATAAATATCCCTTTGGTCAGGTTTAAGCCCGATCCGATCATAGTTTGTAGCGACACCTAGGGAGGCGATGTGATCCAAGAACTCATTAAGGGAAGAGAGCTCCATTGGATCCATCTTTTCTGTGAGTTCCGAACTGACGTGGAGGCTGTTTTTGATGACCTAAGAAGTCATTGTCGGCGCGACAGCCGATCGGGCGGTCATGACGAAACCGCACAGACGGAGAGTTTGGCCTTGGGCCAGTGCTCCTTCAAAGGTTATGTTGTCCCTGACAACGAGATGAGCCATCGAGCCTTGCAGCGACGACACAGAGGAACTCTCAATGAAAGCACCAATGTCGGTGTCAAAACCAGCGGATCTCGGGTAGGGAGTCCCGAACTGTGCTTCTAAGGCTAATGGTAATAGGAGGCTGGGGACACGATGTTTACCCAGGTTCAGGCCCTCTCGATGGAGGTAATACCCTACTTCCTGCTTGACTGATCTTGATGATATGAGTATCACAAGAGTTGATCTACCACGAGATTAGAGAGGCTAAACCCTAGAAGCTAGCCTATGGTATGATTGTTCTTATGTCGTACGGACTAAACCCTCCGGTTTATATAGACACCGGAGGGGGCCAGGGTTACACATAGTCGGTTTACAGAGAAGGAGATCTACATCTGAATCGCCAAGCTTGCCTTCCACGCCAAGGAGAGTCCCATCCGGACACGGGACGAAGTCTACAATCCTATATCTTCATAGTCCAACAGTCCGGCCAAAGCATATAGTCCGGCTGTCCGGATACCCCCTTATCCAGGACTCCCTCAGTGGGCACCCAGCTCCATGGAGGTGCGGCCCCCACTTCGGCACAAGGCGTCGCAGCGTCCCACCGGCGGCGGATGTGGTAGTGCCGCTGGGAATCGGCTGGATGCATAGGGGGTGGCAGTGGCCCGGGCGGTGGCCCCGTGGCTGGGTGGCGGCGCGCCCGTTGGTCCGACCGGTTCCGGCTCGTCCCGGATCTGGTGACCACCGGACGGCGTAGGGGGTGGCGGCGGCCCGGCGCGACCGGCGATTTGGACATGGTGGTGCCGGCGGCTCGCTGGTCTGCCGGAGATCTAGGAGTATCATCGTCTCCGACTCGATCTGCTCCGGTTCATGCTAGCTCTGGTCTAGGGAAACTGTTGTCATCTCCCGGTGCTAACTGCATGGATCTGACGGCGGTGGCTGGATCCTTTTGATCTAGTCTCCGACAAAGAAGGCGGCGGTCCGTGCAGAAGAAGCTGGATGGAGTTCTTCGAACAGATCTGGGTGAAAACCCTCTCTTGGCTAGATGCCAAAGCCGGCGATGACGGCGTTCACGGCGTCATTCCCTTCTTGAAGGCATCGCAGTGGAAAAGTTCTAGACTACTATCTGCTACCTTTCGGGGAAACCCTAGATTGACATATCACAAGACGGCGACGCATTTGTGTCGTTTCCCCTTTGGGGGTGTCTTTCCTCGATGTGTACGCGGGCTCGAGGGACCAGTGGAAGACGTCTTTGGTGGAGCGGTGCTTCATCATACACATGGATGGTGACAGATCTCGATGACATGGCACCCTGGAGATTAGGAGTCTGATGTGCGAGGATGGACTCGCGTAGGAGGTCGACGCTGTCTGGCGTCATGGCGGCGTCGGCGGCAGCTAGACCGAGCAAGGTCGATGCAGCAGTATAGCTCTGAAGATGAATTGGTGGCAAGTGGCTGCGGTGGCCCCATACCCGGCAGGCGTCCTGGTTGAGGAGCACGCCGGACTCGTGGGTGCCCATACCCGGCAGGCGTCCTGGTTGAGGAGCACGCCGGACTGGTGGGTGCCCATACCCGGCAGGCGTCCTGGTTGGGACCTCAGGTCTTAGATGTTAGGTCTGGCTGCGATGTCTGTTTGGTATTAGGCCCAGGCTATCAGCGCCCCTTCATCAATTGGATAGGTGTAGCGACATTTTTTGCTTAGACAGTGGCTTTAGTCTTACTGTTGTATGAATTTGTAAGGTCTTGTGAGAATAATTAATAAAGTGGCCGTATGCATCGTCCAGATGCAGAGGCCGGGGGTCCTCCTCCTTTTCTAAAAAAACATGCCAGAAGATAAAATGTGTTCTAGGTGTCACTGCAAACAACAAACCTATATATTTTGTACAATTGAAAAATCAGGAACAGAGTGTATGTTTCTCTTACTTAAGAACATGTGTTAGCAATGACCCTCGGTTGCATTTTATAAATCTCAGCAAATTTAATTGAATTATAATGTTATAGGTAACAAAGGTCATACTGATTTCAGTAGTAAAAGCTTGAAGCAAAAGAATTTGGCACACAAGCTTGAAACATAACAAATCTATGCATAATTGCTGCTTCCAAATTCTCTAGTAATATACACTTCCACTCGAGCATACACTACTTGGCATGCCTCCTGTGCATCCGTTTTCAACTCATTAATGATTCATCTATAATTAACGTCTAGAATCAGCCTACAGAATCATTCTACTGGCTACATAGACAATCAAAGACATTCTTAATCTTGCATTGTTCAACCTTATCTCTGCAGTGTTGCTATAAAATATAGTCATGCCCGACTATTATTTGTAGAAAAGAGTGTTGAAGTGAAAAAGAGTCATGCCCAACTAAAATATTCAGGGATGATAGGCACATGAATGAACCATATGGCTCTGTTCAGTAATTATTTGCCACATTTCCTCATTTACTAAGATAGGACAAATAGCATATGAAGAAACAATTGTGTCTGCTCAATACAAAACAACAAATCAAATTTGAAGTAAGTTCATATGGAAGGCGCAAGTACATGAAAATGCAATTCCTTAAGGAGCAGATGCAATAGTGCGGAAACTTCATGTCATTATTTTATCATGTCAACTTCTACTACTTACTCTTGTAAAACAAAACAAATTACTTGCTGGTTTTGTGGTTTACACTTCACACCTTTAGCTAACTCTATTAGGCATTTGGGAGGTGAAAAAAAGGAAATTAGAAGCAAAATAAGAAAGCTTATTAAGCAATACTTATCGATGAAACTGAAAATTAAAAAGAAAAAAGACGAAATGGTTCCTTGGTAATCTAAGATGAGAAAACATTGAATGATGATGAGATAAAGAGAGAAGTAGTATCTTAACTCTGCATAGTGAGGTAGCATGTTTCCAGTATTTTAAGACGGCCAGCGAGCACTTTTTATAGGATAAAGTTGAAAAAGGATACTAACATAGTGTTTTTATCAACAACTCCTAATCAAAAACTAAACTGGTCATCCTCAAGGCATAATCTAAAGTGAGCATTAGCTGGATGCCATTTACTTGAAAGTTGTGTGAAGAATTAGAGAAGCACATGCTGTCACACAAAAGCAAGGACTGGACTGATATGACATAATCGGTTGCGGATTCACAAGACGCCTCTTTGTTTCCATACATGTAGCATGCTTTCACACAAAAACACTTCAACGGTGTTCCGCACTCTAGTTTTACTAACGAACGTCTAGATGTGAACTCTCAGACCAAAGTCGTAGGAGAAACATCATACGTGTAGTATGCATGATCATACTTTCTATCTCAAGGCCACAAGTGTTTTTCAGTAACAGACTAACAGTGCAACCGTCTTTGAGACTGAATGAGTTTGTTCAGGTGGCTTAAGTTATTAAGTAAATTTTCACATGGCATTAGAGAGCTAGATTAGGTGTGATTTAGAAGTCAATCAGATACAAATATGCATGCACCTAGCCTATAGGATTTAGCAGACATACATACAGAGAAGGAAATCAACCGGATGAGACATACTAGCTAGGACTGCGAAACTTGTGAAGAATTAGTAAGTACCTGGTGAGTAGTACATAACCTGCGGATATGAATGGAGAGAGGGGATCTGCTTGGAATGGGTTCCCTTTGTCTCCATGGATGGACTAATGTAGATGGACGGATTGGTTGTTCTCCATGGGGTGGGGTGGGGTGGGGACTGTACTTTACTTGGTGTTGGATTGAGAAGAAAGGAGGAGCAGGGGGTATTGGATGTAGAGCAAGGCCATTTATAGGGGGAGGTGTGAAATCGGTAGGGTTGGACGAGGAACGCGGCGAGGCATCGTATGGGAGCCCGATCCGTGTGAGGCGAGTGAGAGCCATCAGATTGATTGGATCACACACACAGAGGAACGAGTGATGTGGCGCATTGGTTTGGGATGTCTCCCTAAACTCTAGCTTCATCGTGGGAGAGAGAGAGAGAATTCAGAGAGGAAGAACACGCAGAGACACTGAAGTTTTTGTGCAGTGCTCAATACCTGCAGCTTTTCTGTTTTGCTCTTCTTATTCATCAAGAGTACACCAGCGTGCCCGAGCAACGTGCTCCACTACTGACCACGTCCATCCCCATGATCCGAGCTTCATGTTGGGCCTACTACGACTAAGCCAAGGCGCACAAAATGCAACCAATTGGCGAGAAAAAGACGCTACCAGAAAAACGACTAGCTACTGTCGAAACTGAATGTGTCTAGCGACACTTATCTGAAGAAAAACAAACTAAATTCAGAGAAGGCAGAGGGAGACATGGTTTAAGCCAACAATATCCCCCTCAACCCTGGCAAACGAGCTTGACGTCGACGATCCCAATCTTGCCAAGCAGCTCCTGGAAGCGAACACGGCTCAACAGCTTCGTCAGTATGTCTGCTTTCTGATCCCTCGTACCGATGAACTCCACGGCCACCCATCTCTTCTCAACATAATCACGAATGAAATGATATCGAAGGTCGGTGTGCTTACTGCGATCATGGAGAACTGGGTTCTTGCAGAGGGAGGTCGCAGATTTGTTGTCAATGAACAGAGAGAACGACACCACTAGTTGATTCATCAGCTCGCCGGAGAGACACGCAAGCCAAATGCCTTGGCAAGTCGCCGGTCGCTGCCGCGATGTACTCCGCCTCCCAAGATGAGATTGTGACGACCTTTTGCTTCTGAGATTGCCAGCTGACGGGGCTTTCACCAAGAAAGAACAGAATGCCAGAAGTGCTCTTCCTGGTGTCCACATCGCCGGCGTGATCGGAATCGCTGAAGCCTGTCAGGGACTCACCGTCGCCGTAGCGGTACACGCAGCCATAGCTCAGCGTGCCCGCTATGTATCGAAGGAGGTGCTTCACTGCTGCATAGTGGTCTGCTGCTGGCGCATCCATGAACCTACTCAGAAAACCCATGGCGAACGAAATGTCCGGGCGTGTGTGTACGAGATACCTCTGGCTGCCGATCACGCTGCGGTAGAGCGTTGCGTCCACCGCGGCTTCCTTGCTTTCCTTTCTCAATTGGCACCGTGGCTCCATAGGAGTGCAAGTTGGATAGCACCCTGTCAGCCCAGTTTTGTCGAGCAGCTTGCAGGCGTATGCTGCTTGTGTGATCGTGGTGTGTGCACGCTCCTGCTTTACTTCCAAGCTGAGGTAGTAGCAAAGCAGGCCCAGGTCGCTCATGGAGAAGAGCTGCTTCATCTCCTCCTTGAACCCGAGTACCTCCTATTCCTTTGCGTCGGTGATCACCAGATCGTCGACGTACACCCCGACGATGAGCAGGCTCTCGCCGTTTCCACGCGCGTACATGCCGTGCTCCGTGACGTTGCGCATGAACCAAAGAGATGTGAGACTGGCATCCAGCTTGTCGTTCCATGCCCTTGGAGCTTGAAACAGACCATACAGAGCCTTGTGCAGCCTATACACATCCTCCTCACGCCCCTCCGCAACGAACCCAGGTGGCTGAGACACATAGACCACTTCCTTGAGGTCGCCGTTCAAGAACGCCGATTTGACATCCATGTGGTGCACTTGCCAGCCACGGTGCGCCGCCAGCGCCAGGATGAGCCGCATGGACTCCAGTCTGGTAACCGGCGCGAACACCTCCTCGAAGTCCACCCCAGCGCGCTGCACGTAACCTTTAGCAACGAGGCAGGCTTTGTGCTTGACGACGTTCCCTTTCTCATCCTTCTTCAGCTTGAACACCCATTTGAGGCCGATCGATTGATGACCTGCAGGGAGCATGGTGAGCGTCCAGGTGTTGTTGTCGTCGATGGACTACAACTCGTCGAGCATCGCCCGGCGCCAACATTCCTCGTGCTCGGCTTCGGCGAATGATGTCGGTTCCTCCCCCATCACTAGGTACAGTTCCTCATCATCACCACTGTCCTCCGGTGGTGGGGCCCTCTCAGCATGCAGTGGTGCTTCAGAGGTTGAACCGAGCAGATCCTTGACCAGGCGGTATCGCTGTGGTGCGGAGACGTCGTCTGCGTTGTTGAACATCTCCGGCTATACCGCCGGTGGTGACACGAAGGGCACCGGCGTAGCCTCTGGCGTGAACGCATCCGGCCCTCCCCTACGCGTGGGCGGCAATGTGGCCGCGGGCATGCCGGGGACGATGCTGCCAGCAGCAGACGAGGCACGAGACGAACTTCCAGAGGTAGGTGACGACGCTTCTCGTTCTGGTGCAGCGGCCTTGGCAGCCCCGGTTCTCACGGCGTACACAGGGTACTTGTCAGGACCCCGATTCCAAGTCACATCGATCTAGCCGGTAACACCTCATATCACTTTGCGGCCTCACGCACGGTATTCCCACGGGTGTCGCCTTACCATGGCCCGGGACCGTTTGCGCCTTTTGGCTCACGTATATGATAGTGTCGCTAGCATCCATATGACAGAGAACCCGGGCCGACATGGCTAGTAGTGAACCCAAAGTGGCACTAATCCACGGGGACAGGCCTACATGAATCACATCGAGCATGTCGGTCAGCAGCGTGTGAATCCGGGCTGTAGCACTGGGCTAACAGGACTCCGAGAACCCGGGCTGTGGCAGGCTAGGCAGGACTCCGGATGTCACCGCGTGACATTTCCCCGAAGGGACAGACACAGGAACGAAGTGAAACACATGCCGGCCAGTCAAGTGTTCCGGAGCAGTAGTGCTGGGCTAGCAGGACTCCGGTGAACCGGGCTGTAGCGGACTACTATGGCTCATGGAAGCACAAGACTACATTTCCCCATAAGAGAGGCTACCAAGGATAAACAACTAGGTTGTCGGATCCCACAATACCAAGCTTTTCAATCATACACACAATATGCTCGATATGTTTAAATACATCATGGCATCACAACATAACTCTACGACTCAAATATTTATTCATTAGGCTCCAAGGAGCGAGATATTACAAACATGGGTCTCATGACCCAACATTCAGAGCATACAAGTAAAAACACAAGCGGAAGCCTAACATGTCTGAGTACAGACATCTACAAATGAAAAAGACTGAGAAGCCTGACTAACTACCAGATCCTGCCGGGGCACAAGATCGTAGCTGAGGTATCAAGCTAAACGTCGAAGTCCACGCGGAACTACTAGCGAGACCGAAGTCTCTCTGCAAAAACATAAAATAGGAAAATGTGAGTACAAATGTACCCAGCAAGACTTACATCAGAACTAACTACATATGCATTGGTATCAACAAAGGGGGTGGTGGAGTTTAACAGCAGCAAGCCAACTTTGAGTCGGTGGCTATCCTGAACTACGAATGCAAGTAACTCTTTTGAGGTGGCGCACACGAGTCCACATATTCACCATATCAATACACCACTATGGATCCGCTCCTGTCTCCCTACGAGAACGCCATCCATAGCACTCACGCTTATCTTGTGCATTTTAGAGTATCCACTTTCACTTGTCTATGAACTGTACAGGCAACCCAGAAGTCCATTACCACGGACACGGCTATTCGAATAGATCATTTATAACCCTGCAGGGGTGTACTTCTTCACACACGCTCTCGCCACTTACCACCATGTACACGTCGTGTATCTCGACAACCTTCAAGCGGAAGCCTGGCGAGGGAGTCGGCCACGACCTGACTAACCACACAAGTCTCTAGTCCAGGTTTATCGCCTATTCGGGTTCCATCCGCAAGGAGATCCGGCCGGGGTGTCGCTCACGGCCCCAAACGATGTGTGCAGGGTTCCCGAGACACCAAACGGGCGCTCGGTACACCGGGCCACGGTGTATCTACCGCATCATAGCCCACCCCTAGGGTCAACGCTACGCACGGCCTCCAACACATATCCTACAAACACCAGAAACTAGTTGCAACTCCTGGACAGAGATCGAGGCGATTAATAAGCCGAGAGGGGTCGATTTACCGGAACCCAATGTGTGGTAGTAACTGTTCATGGATCACAAACACAGAACTCAGTTCCTGAGGACAGCTGCAATGAGACAACCCACCATATACTCCTACATGGCCTCTCACCGCTACCTTTACCAAATCGTGTTCACACACTTAGCTCTCAACAGTAGGACATGTTCACACACCTCCGATTCGTCCCCGATGAATCAGACCTGACTCAACTCTAAGCAGTAGCAGGCATGACAAACAAGCATGAATGAGTAGGCACATCAGGCTCAAACAACTCCTACTCATGCTAGTGGGTTTCATCTATTTACTGTGGCAATGAAAGGTCATGTAGAGGATAAAGGGGTTCAACTACCGCAACAAGTAACAAATGAATCGTTGTTGTCCTAATGCAGTAAAAGAGAGCAGGAGCAAGAGAGCGAGATTGTATCGGAATGAACAAGGGGGCTTTGCTTGCCTGACACTTCTGAAGATAGCATTGAGTCTTCATCAGTGTCAACGATCACAACGTCGGTACAACGTCTACCGAGGGGGAACAATATGATGCATGCTATGACATGACAATATGAATGTGTTTTGGCTAATGCAAGCTAGAACAGATTAAGATGAGTCCATTTGAACCAAAGATTCAAATGCAAACCCATTTTAAGAGGTCATATTAGTGCATTAACTTGTTTCACCTAAACAGCAAGGTTAAAGTGTTCTAACATGGATGAGAATGGTACAGATGGATAGATTGGATTTTTCTGATCATTTTTCATATGTAACTTGTTTGATTTGGAGTTACGGTTGAATCTATACCTAAACTAATTTGCGACTCCCTAGAAATTACCACGTTAATTAGTAAATTAGAGCCGTTCATCCTGTGGGACCAAGTTATTACGGTGTAGATCTAATCATCAGAGGCTATTCCAAAAAAAACGATGTAGATCTAATCATCAGAGGCTATTCTCAAAAAAAAAACTGATTAAAGGCTCGGTACAGTTTCCACGTTGAGCAAGATACGCTCTCCACATCACGTACGTCTTCAAAGCATGAGTCCCTCCATTGGCCGTGACCACATATCCCTGGATATTTAGGAAAAGGAAAAGTAAAAAAGGTGTATGTATACCTCTTTGTAATGGCCATCAATTCTATGATCCAAGCCGCCGCCTCCACCTCTCCACGGATGCGCTTTCCGGCATCTTCTTGCTTGGCCGCTCTCCGGCTTCCCGTCGTTGCCCCTTCTATATATGTTTCGAGGATTCCCCTACTCACCTTCTCCTGGCCAGGTTCCTACAGGGAGCAGTTTGCTAGAATCCCATTAGAGAAGAAGACCTGAAGAAATACGATGGGGACTGGGTGCATCCGGAGCTAGGAGCAAGATGGCTTAACTCCAGCAAGGAGTTAACGCCTTGATTTGTTTGATGGGGAATTAATTGAGTTCGAATTTCTTCTGTTGAGCCCCATGAGAGATGTCTTCGTCAAGATTTCTAGATTGAGGTTGTGGTTGGCCAGGAGCATAGCATGGTTCACTTTCATGTTCTCCAAGTTCTTTCGGCTAGAGTTAATGCTTTGATTTGTTTGCTGGGGAATTAATTGGGTTCAAATTTCTTCTGTTGAGGCCCATAAGAGATATCTTCGTCAAGGTTTCCAGATCGAGGATGTGTGGTCGGCCAGGAGCATAGCATGGTTCTCTTTCATGTTCTGCCAGTTCTTTCACTTACGTTACTTTCCACCCTTACAATTTCTATATGATGTATGATTTGTGTATGGTTACTGTTCTCTGGTAAGTCGATGAGTATATTGCCCTCTATGTTCACAACAACCTTAATTTTAGTCCATGTCATTCCGAAATCCGCTGATTTTTATTGACAATTCACGGATTCATGGCACAAAAAAGAGTGGATCTTATCTTAGTTGACCCAGATTATGCAAGTGTAGACATTCATTGCATTGAAAAACTGTTACTAATAAAACGAGTTTGTAATACATCTACAATCGTTTTAATTTCTAGCCACAACCCCTATATCTTGCCCTGCCATACGAATGTAATATGTCCCCTATGAATTAATACAACGTGTTACCTTATAGACATGGTAAGAGAAGGTAAGAAGTAACTGAAGCCTGCAAGAAATCAAGAAGTAAATTGTGTTGCTTTGTATATATATGCAATGTGAGCAAATGTTGTTCATAATTGGAAAAGTGAAAAAGGTAAATAAGCAGAAAACTTATATTGCCTTACCTTTCTGCTGTTACATTATCTTTGTTGTGAATATTTTTTTTCAAAAAAGTCCTATCAATATTTTAGGTATCTAATTTCCCTAGAAGATACAGAAACAGCTAGGAAGAGATACTGTTGGGAAGCAACACCACAGATTCAAGATGAGGCAGCAACGGAGTAATGCCATGATTACAGAACTGACTCGAGGAAAAAAATGCGGCTAGAAAGAGAGCCATCAAGAGAGAGGAGTTTGGTCGACGAAGAGGAAGCCAGTCGTACTGGCTACTGTGGTAACAATGGCTGCATTGAGAGCAATCAGGACGAGGCAACAGAAACAATGATGGCCATGGAAGAGGATGAGGGCAAGAGAATGACGATTTTGCTAACTTGATCTTTATCTATGCTCCTGCGGACCCATCGGCTACAATCTATTAATTGTGTCTCCAACATCGTCAATATGTCTCTTGGAGGAAAAGCTGGAAACCACAGGTAATGCGATTCCTACCTTTAGTGCTTGCCAATGGATGGTCCTTCTTTCCCTTCCGATACAAAAAAACGATTTATTGGCCTTCTCACTAGTGGTCTCAATCCTTGACTCCAGTATGTATCTCATATCAGGTGCCTTACTCCTTTTTATAGATAGATGCGTCTGGAGACTGATAACGCTTGTGATCTCTTTCTTTTTCTATTGGTTGAGGCATGGTCGCCCAGGAACCAAATAATTGGCTTCCTTGCTAGGCTGGGCAAGTGGATCGCTTGCCAAAGAACCAAATAGACCCTAATTTCAGTGGAGTACAGGAGAAGTGGCTCTTAATAGAAAATTCACCAGCTAGCAGCTGGAAGAAACAGAGCAGATTATAAAGTGGTGAGTATGGCAAGGTAAGTTTCTACTCCTCAGGCTATTCTTAATAGGTAAAATGCATTTATACATATTTGGAATTCGGCCTCACTTTTTGGCTAATTCTGTTTTATTCGGTACACACCTTTTTTTTCTTAGTTGCATGCATGTGTATGTGTACATAACTATTGATGACTCATGCACGCATGTATCTATTTCTCCATTGTATCATCTTTCTTTTTCGAACGTCCATTGTATTATCTATCTGCATTCCTTTTGCTGGTATATTATCCGTGTATTTTTTTTGCGGGGTATATTATCTTTCTGTTTAACAGTGATAAGAGTACTAATGAAAGGAGCTCTTCCCATGTTCTCCTTGCTCTTCACTGAAAGAGCTAGAGATATATTCCAAAGTTATCAACAAAAGGATCAGCCACTCAGACAGGAAGATACGTACATTCGAATCACCGAGGTCCGACAGCCAGACATGATTTACTGGTATAACTAAAAGTATTTCATGTTGATCATGAAGTGATTATGTAATTTTATTTATTATTTAGAGAGTAATGCTCCATAATTCATATTGTATTATCTGTTGTAAATAATTATGATAACGCATGGATAATAAAAATGATATCCCATGCATATTGTATTATATATAGCCCTAAAATGAAGTATATATATTTGAGTAAAAATATTAGCTTACATTAAAATAGTGGCTTACAAAACTAGCCCGTGCGAATGCACGGGTTGGCGACTAGTTACTATGAATTTTAGAAGTTTAGGCAATTTTCTGGATTTTTCCGAATAAGAATAAATCTAGAAAAGGCATTACTGCGTCAGCCTGACATCATCATGACATCAGTAGGTCAACGGGGCACGGTCCGGGTCAAACCTGACCAGTGGGGCCCATTGGTCAGTGACTCAGGATAGGTTAGTGTCATTGACAGGTGGGACCGGTCAAGGGCCATGTTAGCACGGTCAATGCTGACGCGTGGGTCCACTGATTTTATTAAATAACCTAATTATTTTGGTTAACCAGTAACCTAATAACGTGGGTCCCACTGTCAGTGCCTAATGTTAATCCAAAAGGATTAGTTAGCCCCTAATCTAATGACGGCCACGTCGGCTAACCGACGATTAGCCGCAGGCGCTAAGCAGGGCACGGCGGAGGTCCTCGTGCGGCTGTTTCCGGCGACGAGAGGTCGTGCGGATGGGTTCTACTGGACCGGCGCGACGAGGCACGTCGGACTTTGGCAACGGCGGGTGCTGGGGTGGCCGGAGTTGACGCCGGCGAGCTCAGCTGCGGCGGCCGGAGCTCGGGTGCAAGTGGGGATGGTGCTACGATGCGTGGTAGGGCGAGTGAGTGTGTGGGTTAGGCTCCTGGGGCCTCCTGAGCACGTTGATGTGCTCCGACACGAGCGGCAGGAGCTGTGGCCGCGGCGGAGCCATGGCCGGCGGAACTGAGCTCACGGCTCTGGCGGTGACGGCTGCTAGAGGATGAGCTAGAGGAGGAGAACAAGGGGAACTGGAGAGGAGCTCACTGCGGGGCTAGTAGAGGTGACGGTGACGTCGGGGAAGCGATGTGGCCGGCAAATCAACGGTGGCAATCTCGGGTGCCCATCGGTGAAGACGATGACGAGGACGACGATGTAGGGCAGCCGAGGACGCGTGAGTCGGTGGAGAGGACGAGAGAGTTGAGGCGGAGCTCCCTGGCAGGTCGAGTGAGCGCGAGGAGCACGGTGGCTGTGATTATGGCGAGCGGCGGCGACGACCTCGCACGATGGTGCTGCGGGAAGGGAGCAGAGGAGGGGGAAAGTGTCCTGGGAGAGAGGGTAGAGGTGCAGGGGGTCGTGGCCGTCTTCGTGGCGCGTTCATAAGAGCCGGGGTGTCGCGGTGGAAGCTGGAGCTGGCGCGCGCGCGGCGACCACGCTCCCTGCCTACTGGCGTGGGGAGGAAGACGACAGAGGGGTTGCGGTGGTGGACTGGGCCAGTTGGCTGGGCCGCCAGCTGGCTGCTACAGTACCGGACCAGGTGGGCTTTGCCAGGTAAGTTCCTTCCTATTTTCTATTATTTCTGTAACTTCAGGGCTTTATTAAAATGCCAGGGCATTTCCAAAAATCATGAAACTAATCATGGCTACTGTTTAGAACATATCCAACAGTAAACATTTTAGTTTATGATTAGTTGAGCATTTAAAATATTTTATAGCATTTAAATGCCCAAATGCAAATACTATATGATTTAATTCAGTGACCCTCTGTTGTCCTAGAAAAGACTGCACCATTTTTGTCAGAGGTTCTAGACCATGGCAAAGATGATGAACATTTTATAAGGGCATTTCAAGTTCATTGAAAATAATTTTAGTTAACCCTAGTTGGTTTCAGGGGGGTGCTGGGGGTTCTGTCATCCCCATTTCAGGTTTAAGAGAAATTTAAACATGATGCAACACCAGACTAGCTAACCCAGAGCAGACCAGAACTAGGATCACTGGATCATACATGCGGTACGCCTTGGACCCGATCTCATAGCCGATGAAGACCATCGGCGTGCTCCTGTCGTCCAGCTTGCGCAGATGTGGTCCAGCTGCCTTGACATGGCCAACGCAGCCAAAGATGCCCATGAACCTCACATCAGGCTTACTGCCGTACCACGCCTCATACGGTGCCATGCCATCGACAGAGCACGTGAAGCTGCGGTTGAGGATGAAGGCAGCGGTGAGCACGGCCTCCCCCCAAAACAGGTTGGCACCTGCTTCGCCTTAAGCTTGCTCCTCGCCATGCCTAGGAGCGTATGGTAACGTCGTTCGACGATGTCGTTCTGCTGCGGCGTGTACGACGCAGTCAGGTACCACTGCACACCGCTCTCCTCGCAGTGTTTGTAGAACGTGGCCGAGGTGAACTCTCCGCCAGATCGGTGCGGAGCACGCGAAGCTTGTGCCCGCTGTCGGTGTCAAAACCGGCGGATATCGGGTAGGGGGTCCCAAATTGTGCGTCTTAGGCTAATGGTAACAGGAGGCTGGGGACACGATGTTTACCCAGGTTCGGGCCCTCTTGATGGAGGTAGCCCTACTTCTTGCTTGATTGATCTTGATGATATGAGTATTACAAGAGTTGATCTAGCATGAGATCAGATAGGCTAAACCCTAGAAGCTAGCCTATGGTATGATTGTTGTTGTCCAACGGACTAAACCCTCCGGTTTATATAGACACCGGGTGGGGCTAGGGTTACACGGAGTCGGTTTACAGAGAAGCAGATCTACATCCGAATTGCCAAGCTTGCCTTCCATGCCAAGGAGAGTCCCATCCAGACATGGGACGATGTCTTCAATCTTGTATCTTCATAGTCCAACAGTCTGGCCAAAGCATATAGTTCGGCTGTCTGGATACCCCCTTATCCAGGACTCCCTCAGTAGCCCCTGAACCAGGCTTCAATGATGATGAGTCTGGCGCGTAGATTGTCTTCAGCATTGCGAGGTTGGTTCCATCTCTGAATACTCCAAGATAAATTCCGAACAAAAGGACCGTGTCCGGCTCTGCAAGATAAATTCCATATACCACCGTAGAGAGAATAATAATCCACGAATCTAATCTGCTGACAACTCTTTGAAAAGTGACATCACGCCACAGTCCGGTTTTTATTCGAACCGTTTTTACAACCTACTACCGCACATATCACGAGGCGGTTTTCTTGGCACGTCTTGTCAAAGCAGAGATCGTGTCCCCCCTTACTACGGGATCCTCATCAATACGGGTATGGGTAATCCAACTGTGCCTGTTGGCATGACTCCGTTTTTTTAGGCAAGTCCCAAACGGTTACGCTGGGGACGCTTGATATTCTCCCCCCTTTATAAAGGAGTTGAGGCCTATCCCTCTATCTCCACGCTCGCGCCTCTCGCACCCTGAGTTCCAACACCCAAAGCTCGAGCCTAAGCACCCCGGATCTTCGATCATGTCTGGATCTGACCATCAAGGCCAGTGGATGGCTTCCTCTGTCACAGAGGAGGATATTGCGAAGCTCAGGGAGGCCGAGTATTTGACCGCCGATGTCAAGCACAGGCTTCCTGCCCCCGAACAGGTTATCCTCACTCCCGAGCCCAATGAGAGCGTCGTAGTTGTCTCCGACTTCCTCCGGGGCTTGGGCCTTACTCTAGACCCCTTCGTGAGGGGCTCATGTTCTACTACGGGCTAGATTTCCATGATCTAGCCCCGGATTCCATCCTCCACATCTCGTCGTTTATCGTCATGTGTGAAGC
>LR880972.1:98693695-98720881 GCA_904067115.1 Aegilops sharonensis | reverse complement strand
AACTCTCCCTCAACACTCGGCTGGATCGGAGTTCGAGGGACGTCATCGAGCTGAACGTGTGCAGAACTCGGAGGTGCCGTACGTTCGGTACTTGGATCGGTTGGATCGGGAAGAAGTACGACTACTTCCTCTACGTTGCGTCAACGCTTCCGTTACTGGTCTACGAGGGTACGTAGACAACACTCTCATCTCGTTGCTATGCATCACCATGGTCTTGCGTGATCGTAGGAAAATTTTTGAAATTACTACGTTCCCCAACATTATGCGGGAGGTGCAGCCGCTCCAGCGTAGGGGCCACCCCATGTGGGATTTCAACGGGGAGGACGATGCCACCCGTCATGGCCGTAAGGGGTCGGGATCGGTCACCGATCTGGTGAAGATCTTGTCCGCGTTGTACAAGGGAGAAGAGGTGGATTTTCTCCGCGTCAGTCCATTGAACGGTTTTTCTATGAACAATCCTCGAAGCTGGGTAAGCGGACATTTATTTTTTGCACATCCGGTCCGTATTCCCATGGTTAGGTATATCATTTTGTGATTTTGACGCAGGAATTGCGCCAGGCCGTAAAAGACATAAACAGCCCGCCTCCACAACCCGAGGATCCGGAACGGCTCCTTGATCCGGCCTCCCAAGAGGATCCAGACATATTGTTGGAGCTGATTGATGGGGTATTTCACCAACTGAGCATCGATAATGCCTTGGTTGCCATTACGGCCGATTACCCCGGAATACTTCCAGCCTCACAGGTAACTGAGACCGAGGTCCCAATACTCTGATAATGACCCATCTGTGCCTAGTTTTGATCACCGTATACCAATGGTGTTTCGCAGGGGGTGCCTTCGAGGCAGGAGGCCGAGCCCGTGGCGGCTAGCCAACAAGGGGCCGCACGGCCCCACAGGCTAAAAAGAAGTGCGGTCCGGATCAAAACGCCGCCGCAACGGTATGGCGCATCTCCATATTCCCAGGATTGATTCCTGGAAGGCGTACTAACGCTGGTGCTCTTTTCAGGAAAAAGAGCGCTCGCCGGACTGTGTCCGGAGAGGTTGCCAATCGAGCGTCCGCCAGCCAGGCTCCAAAGCCGGGTCCAGATTGTCCGCCACCAACTCCGAGGTGGAGAGTGCCATGAATCACAGGCACCGCCGGACAGTTCTTCGTGACGCATGTTTCTCCCAAGAGGCATTGAATGCCTTCAATTCGGTAGATGCGTACCTCTGTGCCGCTCAAGATGGTCTAGCCAGAGCCACGGAGCAGTATGTAAAGGACATACGGGTGAGGAAATTTGACGGTTATATATGCCAGTAGCCCCCGAGACTTAAAATAGTTAGAATAACTGATTTAAGGATTATTTGTTATGCAGGATCTTACAAAAAAGAATACCCGACTGTCCCAGGAGCTTGAAGAATGCAAGGCCCAACTTGAGGCCGCACTAGCCGCTACAGGGGGAGCCACAGAGACCCCCTCTGGTAATATATGCTTCGAAAGATAAGTAGTTTGTGAAGTGCGGCGTGTGTGTAAATCTGACAATAATATTGCGAATGGCGCCGGACTAGATCCGGACAAGCAACAGCTCTTGCGCCGGATGAAGGCCGGCGAGAATGTGCTTACAAGGGTGAGGCAAGAGGAAAATAATCTCCAAGATTCCAACACCCAGCTGGGTGAGGAACTAAAGGATGTTCGTGCCCAGCTGTCTGACTCCGTGAAGGAGAATCGGCAACTTCGTCGCGGCATTTATGTCTGTAGGTATGCTCACAGGTCGTCGTGCAGAGGAAATGCCCTGTTCTACGGGTGACCTTCTTCCCGAGCTATTGCAACTGCACGAACGAGTTCGGCAGGTGATGGAAGGCGTCGCCCAGGCCTTGTGTCCATCTATCTCCCTGCCCAAAGGCCTTGGAGAGCTTGCAGAGAAGATTCAGGGAGCACGGTGGCGCTTCCGACTATGGAAGATATCGGCATGTCGTCAAGGCGCCAGGGAGGCCTGGGCCATGGTGAAGACGCGGTACACGAAGGCGGACCCAAACCACATGGCCGAGATCGGACCTGTGGGGCCCGACGGGAAGGAGATCCCTGTGAGCTTAGTGTACGGCCAAGTAGAGTTGGCCGCAAAGTATTCCCAGCAGGACTGTAAACTAGACAGCCTATTAGATGGCATTGAAGAGGAATACAATCAGTCAATTTGACTGTTTAATTTAAAATGACATGTAAAATGCCTTCTAGCCGGATTGTAGATCGTTTGTCGTAGCGGACCTTTTCGCTTCAACCTCGGGACCCAATAGTTTGGAGTGTGTCCGAATACCCTCGCGGTTATGTAAAAACCAGGGCATGCGTGGAGACCAGGCGTAGGGGTCATGAGTGCTTTATCAGACAAGTGCCCAACTAGTTATGTTATATTACATGGTTAGTAAGAAACATCTTCCATGGAGAATAGTTCCGTTAGGGGTTCCTTTCCCTGGGAGGCATGCCCTAAAGTGCATGTCCGGACTGCGAAAAAAGCAGAAAAGCATCTAAGGGCAGATAAATGAAAAATAAAAAATTATCTTTTAGTTCACCGACCAAATATTCCCTTAAGAACGCTAGCTTTCGGCTTCACCCAGTCTGAGGTACACGTCCGGCTGACCCGGCGGTAACAATCGCAGAGGTGCTCCCTTTACCACCTAGCCGAACAATCGGGAACGTAGAGGTAAGCACAGGGGCCAGGCAACCCAGCTTTGCCAAAACTTAAGTCATATCGATGCATATAATGGTAAATAAAAGGTACATGTGGAAGTGTGACACATGTGTTGGGCATAAAGCCCGTATAAATAAGCTTCTGTTAAAGAAGCCCCCAGGTATAATGAGCGCGGATAGAGCGTCAAGTGTGTGCGAACAATGCACAAACGAGCCTTTAAAGGCTTCGGAAAAAAGGAGGAAGAAGGAGAGAAGTAAAAGACATCTTAAAGTATAAAATATAGACGGAGGAAGGAGACGAACTCAGAATCCGGCGCTAGGCATAGAATCTTCGGAGACGGGCTGCGTTCCATGGGTTCGGCTCGAGTCGGTTATCCGATGCGTTTCGCAGACGGTACGCTCCGCCTGTCAGGACTTGGTCGATGATGAAGGGACCCTCCCATTTGGGCTTGAGTTTGTCCTTTTTCTTGTCCGGCAGGCGTAGAACTAGTTCGCCAACATTGTAAGCTTTGGCCCATACTTCCCTGCTTTGATATCTTCGAGCCTGCTGTTGATAGAATGCGGAACGAGCTTTTGCCACGTCGCGCTCCTCCTCCAAGGCGTCCAAACTGTCCTGCCGATTGAGATCGGCTTCTCTTTCTTCGTACATGCGCACGCGAAGTGAGTCATGAATTATGTCGCAGGGCAAAACTGCCTCTGCGCCGTATACCATAAAAAATGGTGTGAATCCGGTAGTGCGATTCGGCGTGGTCTGCAGCCCCCAGAGTACGGAGTCGAGCTCCTCTACCCAGTGCGTGTTAGATTCCTTGAGGGACCGCACTAGTCTAGGTTTAATTCCGCTCATGATTAGACCGTTTGCTCGCTCGACTTGACCGTTAGTTTGGGGGTGATAGACTGAAGCATAGTCGAGCTTGATGCCCATGTTATTGCACCAGAGTTTGACCTCGTCGGCCATGAAGTTCGTGTTTTTATCAGTGATGATGCTATTGGGGACGCCGTAACGGTGTACTACCCCTGATATGAAGTCTATCACCGGTCCGGATTCGGCCGTCTTTACAGGCTTGGCCTCTATCCATTTGGTGAATTTATCCACCATGACCAATAGGTATTTTTGCTTGTGGGTTCCTCCTTTAAGGGATCCAACCATGTCAAGCCCCCAGACCACGAAGGGCCAGGTGATGGGTATAGTTTTGAGGGCGGTGGGTGGCATGTGGCTTTGATTAGCAAAGAGCTGGCAATCGACGCATCGTTGGACTATGTCCTGAGCATCTGCCCGGGCCGTCGGCCAATAAAATCATGTATGGAAGGCCTTGCCTACAAGGGCCCGGGCTGCGGCATGGTGCCCACCGAGTCCGGCATGAATTTCAGCCAGGAGATTCCGCCATTCCTCTTCGGAGATACACCGTTGAAGGACTCCGGTTGTGCTTTTCTTATAAAGCTCTCCCTCATGGACCTTATAGGCTTTCGACCGCCGCACTATGCAGCGGGCCTCGTTTTGGTCCTCGGGAAGTTCCTGCCTAGTTAGGTAGGCCAGGAATGGTTCTGTCCACGGGGCAATGACTGCCATTATTGCGTGGGCTGACGGTGTTATTTCGTTGGCGGAACCACCAACTATGTCGGAATGTTCGGTGTGGGGCAGTGTGGTTGGGTCCGGGTTGTTATTTCCGGACTCTCCCTCCCATAATACGCATGGCTTCAAAAGCCTCTCTAGGAAGATGTTGGGGGGACGGCATCGCGCTTTGCGCCAATGTGTGCCAACACGTCTGCTGCCTGGTTGTTATCCCGGGCTATATGGTGAAATTCATGCCCCTCAAACGGAGCTGATATTTTTAGGACGACATTGCGATAAGCTGCCATTTTTGAATCCTTGGCATCAAAGTCCCCATTTATTTGGGATAGCGCGAGGTTCGAATCCCCGCGCACCTCTAGGCGTTGAATGCCCATGGAGACTGCCATCCGAAGACCATGTAGAAGGGCCTCGTATTCGGCTGCGTTGTTGGAGTCCGTGTACATTATTTGAAGTACGTATTGGACTGTATCTCCGGTTGGGGACGTCAGAATGACGCCAGCCCCTAGGTCGGCCAACATTTTGGAGCCATCGAAGTGCATGATCCAGTTGGAATATGCGCAGTACTCTTTAGGGAGTTCGGCTTCAGTCCATTCGGCGATGAAGTCAGCCAAAACTTGCGACTTAATAGCTCACCGTGGCTTGTAGGCTATGTCGAACGGGAGGAGCTCAATGGCCCATTTAGCAATCCGGCCCGTTGTGTCGCGGTTGTTTATAATGTCATTAAGAGGTATTTTGGAGGCTACTGTTATCGAACACTCTTGAAAGTAGTGTCGCAGCTTCCGGGATGCCATGAACACCGTGTATGCTATCTTTTGATAATGCGGGTACCGTGACTTGCATGGAGTTAGGACAGTGGACACGTAGTAAACTGGTCTTTGGAGAGGGAACTTGTGTCCGTCCGTTTCTCGTTCGACAACGAGCACCGCGCTTACAACTTGATTGGTTGCTGCGATGTATAATAGCATTGGTTCGCCCATGTTGGGCGCGGCCAGGACCGGATTTGTTGCCAATATGGCTTTGATTTCTTCGAGTGCGGTCGTGGCGGCATTCGTCAACTCGAAGTGTTCGGTGCGCTGGAGGAGGCAATAAAAGGGTAATGCCTTTTCTCCTAAGCCGGAGATAAAGCGGCTTAGAGCCGCCACGCATCCAGTCAATTTTTGTATTTGTTTGAGGTGTTTGGGGATATCCAATTGTGACAGAGCTCGGATCTTGGCTGGTTTTGCTTCAATTCCTCTACCGGATACAATGAAGCCCAAGAGCTTTCCGGTTGGTACGCCGAAAACGCATTTTTCCGGGTTGAGCTTGATGTCATATGTTCGGAGATTATCGAATGTGAGCCTCAAGTCGTCGACTAGGGTTTCGACATGCTTGGATTTGACGACCACATCGTCTACGTATGCCTCCACTGTTTTGCCGATTTGGTTTGCCAGACATGTCTGAATCATGCGTTGATATGTTGCGCCGGCGTTTTTGAGCCCAAAGGGCATTCTGTTGAAGCAGAATGGGCCGTATGGAGTGATGAATGCCGTTGCGGCTTGGTCTGGCTCTGCCATCTTAATTTGGTGGTAGCCGGAGTATGCGTCGAGGAAACACAATGAATTGTGTCCTGCGGTAGCGTCGATAATTTGATCGATGCGGGGGAGGGAGAAGGGATCCTTTGGGCAAGCCTTGTTGAGGTCCTTAAAATCGACACATAGGCGCCAGGATTTGTCCTTCTTTGGTACCATTACCGGGTTTGCTAGCCAGTCCGGATGTTTAATATCTCTGATGAATCCGGCCTCCAATAGTTTGGCTAGCTCCTCTCCCATGGCATGTCTCTTGGGTTCGGAGAAACGCAGAAGAGCTTGTTTGGCTGGCTTGAATCCTTTTAGGATATTTAGGCTGTGCTCGGCCAGCCGGCGTGGGATTCCTGGCATGTCTGAAGGGTGCCAGGCAAAAATGTCCCAATTTTCGCGTAGGAATTCTCGTAGTGCGGCGTCCACATCAGGGTTTAATTGTGCCCCGATGGAGGCCGTTTTTGTAGGGTCCGTTGGATGGACTTGGAATTTGAATATTTCGTCTGCCGGTTTAAAAGAGGTGGACTTGGATCTCTTATCGAGTATCACATCGTCCCTGTTCACCGTGGAGCGCAGCGCAGTGAGTTCCTCTGCCGCTAGGGCTTCGGATAGTGCCTCAAGGGCAAGTGCGGCTGTTTTATTTTTGGTGCGGAGCGCTATGTCCGAGTCACTAGCGAGAGTGATAGTTCCGTTGGGTCCGGGCATTTTGAGCTTCATGTACCCGTAATGGGGTATAGCTTGAAAAATTGTGAATGCCTCTCGCCCTAATAGAGCGTGGTATCCGCTGCTGACCGGGGCCACTTGGAATGTGACCTCCTCGGACCTATAATTGTCCGGCATGCCGAACACCACATCCAGTGTGATCTTTCCTGTATAGCATGCTTCCCGACTGGGGATTATTCCTCTAAAGGTTGTGCTGCTTTGCTCAATGCGGCTCCAGTCTATTTCCATTTTTCGAAGGGTTTCCTCGTAGATGAGGTTTAATCCGCTGCCACCGTCCATGAGTACCTTGGTAAGGCGAAAGTCGTCCACTATTGGACTGAGGACCAATGCGGCTGGTGCTCGGGCTGTTCGGGATTTAGGTTCGTCACTGGCGTTAAAGGTAATAGCCGTGTCACTCCATGGATTTATTGTTGCTATCTGGTAGACTTCGGCAAGGCAGTGGAGTGTTCGTTTCCGCATATTATTTCATGCGAAAGTCTTGAAGACAGTGAACACCGTACTGGTATTGCTGGGCTGGTGCTCTGGACCTAAGAGCTCTTCGCCACTTTTGGCCACCTGCCGTAGTATCCAACATGCTCTAAGGCTATGAGTTGGAGTAGCGCCCTCTGTGCTATGAATTTTGCAGGGTCCATTGAGCCATCCCTCCAGTACGGTTCCATGACCTTTGGGGGGATTTTTCTTTCTGGTATGTAACCCAGGTGCCTGGTGATGATGCACCCTTTTATTTCGGACTAGGGTCGTATTCGGGGCTGAATTATCCCAAAATTTGAATTCTGTATTCCAGGCGCTCTCCATCGCGCAGTACTTTCGTACTATTGCTGCCAAGTCAGCGAAGCGTGTAATTTCACGACGACTTATGGCGTTTATGATTCCCTTGTCCGTGCAATTATTGCAGAAGAATGAGATTGCGTCCTCCTCACGGCAGTCCTTTATCCTGTCCATAACTAGGAGGAATCTGGCCCAGTAATGATGTACTGTTTCACCGGGCTCTTGCCGGATTTGGGATAGATCGCTTATGTTTGGGTGGGCGGGTGGAATTAAATTCCGAAACCCGTTCGATCTAAGACTCAGGGGCCAAGAAGTTTCCGAAGTTGGAAGCTTGGGTTCTTGGAGGTTGTCCAATGAATCTAGCCCGCTGCCTGACTTTAAGTTCAGGGCTTGAGTGGTGTCCTCCCCTCTGCGGGAATCTGGCATGGAGGGGTGAGGAATCCGGACATAGCTAGTCCTTAAGGTAGGAGAAGAGTCGCCGTATTGTTCCTCTACCACAACAACGTGGTCGGTAGCCTGGGGAGAGTTGATCTCTCTCAGATCGGTTTTAGGCCCAATCTGATCGTAGTCTGTAGCTACTCCCAGGGCGGTGATGCGATCCAACAGCTCGTTTAAGGAAGAGAGCTCCATCGGATCTAACTGCTCGGCGAGTTCCGAGTTAACGTGAAGATTGCTTTCGATGACCCAAGAAGTCATCGTCGGCGCGGCGGCCGAACAGGCGGTCATAAGAAAACCGCCTAGCCAGAGAGTTTGGCCGGTGGCCAAAGCTCCTTTAGCAACGGTGTTGTCTTTAAAGACGGGATGAGGCATCCTTCCTGAAAGCGACGACACAGAGGAACTCTCAATGAAAGCACCAATGTCGGTGTCAAAATCGGCGGATCTCGGGTAGGGGGTCCCGAACTGTGCGTCTAGGAGGATGGTAACAGGAGACAAGGGGCATGATGTTTTTACCCAGATTCGGGCCCTCTCGATGGAGGTAAAACCCTACTCCTGCTTTATTAATATTGATGATATGGGTAGTACAAGAGTGGATCTACCACGAGATCAGAGAGGCTAAACCATAGAAGCTAGCCTATGGTATGATTGTTGTTCGTCCTACGGACTAAAACCCTCCGGTTTATATAGACATCGGATAGGGTTAGGGTTACACAGAGTCGGTTACAATGGTAGGAGATCTACATATCCGTATCGCCAAGCTTGCCTTTCACACCAAGGAAAGTCCCATCCGGCCTCGGGATGAAGTCTTCAATCTTGTATCTTCATAGTCCAGGAGTCCGGCCAACGGTGATAGTTTAGCTATCCGGACACCCCCTAATCCAGGACTCCCTCAGTCATCCTGCCCGATCACCTTTGATCGTAGGGACCATCCAACCAGCATCCGTCATGGCGGCTCAGCCGCATTGGTCCTTGAGCCAATCATGGATGGATTCCACCTCACGCGAGTCCTCATGGACGGTGGCAGCAGCCTGAACCTGCTTTATCAGGACACAGTGCGCAAAATGGGCATCGATCCGTCATGAATGAAACCCACCAAAACCACCTTCAAGGGTGTAATTCCAGGGGTAGAGGCCTGCTGTATGGGCTCAATAACACTGGAAGTGGTCTTCAGATCTCCGGATAACTTCCGAAGCGAGGAGTTAATCTTCGACATCGTCCCTTTCCGTAGTGGCTATCATGCACTACTTGGACGAACTGCGTTTGCTCGATTCAATGCGGTACCACACTATGCATACCTCAATCTCAAAATGCCAGGACCTTGCGGGGTTATAACAGTCAATGGAAACACAGACCGCTCCCTTCGTACGGAAGAGTACACTGCAGCCCTCGCGGCAGAAGTACAAAGCAGCCTCCTTCGACAAACAGCCAATTCGGCAAAAACAACCCCGAACAAGGTCAAGCGAGTCCGGAGCACCCCACAACAGGACCGTCTGGCACGCCAGGAGCTCGATTAGCAATCCGGCCTACACCCCAGCCCCATTCAGGCGGCGTTCGTGCCACACGTACACAAATACGCGCTTAAAATACCGTGGGCATAGGTGTAGGCGAGACGACCATGTGGCCTGCAGTGCGGTTCAGCCGCCATGAGGCCCGCACACCATTTTTCTTTCTTTCTTTCAGGACCCTACTTTCGGGCAGCCCCTTCAGAGAGATCGGATAACCGGACTCATCACAGGAGGGAACACCAAGGAGGCAAGCGGCTTTGCACACAAGGGAGTACCCAGGTGGTCTCTGTTAATAATCGTTATACCTGTTTTACACACCTGCATGCAGCCTGCCCTTGGATAGGACATGTCAAATGGCCCTTTTTCGCTTAATGCATTAATTGTAAACATACGCCTTGACGTATTATACAAATAACAATGTGAAACGATATACCAGCGTCAGCTTCTTACTAATATCTTCATATTTTCCTGGAATATTTATTTAATATTGCATCCGTACATTTTGGTACGCTCAATTTGCCAGGGTCTTCTTTTCGAGCCCCATAACATGGCAAGAAAAGTCCGAACACTTTCGACAGTGCGGCACCCCGAACTTATAGCATTATATGCATCAGCTCTGAATCATGTCTTGGGTCAATAGCTGGGTTAGCCCGGCTCCCTTGTTTTGGTACCTTATGTTCTGTCATATCGGCTAAGGTAGCGCAGGGAGAACTACTGCGATTGTGTCCCGGTTCTTCCGGATGAGCACCTCAGTTGAGAAAGCCGAAAACTGACTGTCATGATGCGGCGAGAGCTGGTCGCTGTTCGCGAAGTACTAAATCCTTAAAAAAAATCCGCTTAAGGCGAGGAATCGGCCTTGCCCGATTTAGGCGTGTATAGCACCCCAGTTCGGCCTTCCGAATAGCAGGGGCTTCACCGAAATTTAAAATCATAGACTTCTATGGCCAAGTGAGAGTTATAAAGCCGAATAGTCTGATTGCCTTGTTCGCTATGCTAAACACCTCCTTAAAGGACCAAGAATTTGGATAAAGAGTGTTTGGGTTTCCACGAACACCCCAGTACTAGTTACAAGGGGGCGGAAGCCGACGACTGGCCTACTTTCAGATTTTGATAAACGGCCGCAGAGAAGGTAATATTTTAAATCAAGCAAAGTGTTATATAGCACAAACAAACGCGTTCTCATATTACAAGGACGACATGAGTACATTTACACAAAAATTATGTTCTTAGGACATTCATTTGCCACAAGCCGAGCGCCTTTCATAATGCCATCATAATATTTCTCACGGTAGAGATGCTTCTTGCCCTCCGGGGGTCCATCCTTCACAAGCTTCTCAGCATCCAGTCTGGCCCAATGCACCTTCACGCGGGCAAAGGCCCGCCGGGCACCTTCAATACAGACGGACTGCTTGATAACTTCTAGCCTTGGACATGCGTTCACCATCAGCTTTATCAGGCCAAAATAGGTGTAGGGTAAGGGCTCGCCAGGCCACATCCGGACTATGAGGTCCTTCATGGCCCATTCAGCCTCATTGTGGAGTTCGACCAGATACTTCAGTTGGTCGCTTAGAGGCATCGGGTGTTCGGTTCCAATGTATTGGGACTAAAACAGCTTCTCCATTGAGCTCCCCTCTTCAGCACGATAGAACTCCGCGGCATCCAAAATGCTGCGTGGCAGATCTGCGAAAGCTCCTGGAGAGCTCCGAATTCATGTAAGTAGCAAAAATGACTCCTCCACATGCTTCCTTTGCATAAAGAATGCCTTACCCTCGCTATCTTCTTGGCCACCTGGATCTCCTGGAGGGCCTTTTGGGCTTCGGCCTTGGCGTCTGTCGTACTCTGGAGGGCCTTCGCAAGCTCAGACTCTTGCGTCTTGAAGTCATGCTCCAAGGACTCGAACTTCTTGCCGAGTTCCTCGAGCTCTTAATGTACCTCTCCCACCCAAGCATCTTGCTTCTCGCACTCGGTGCGCTCCGTAGCCGCCTTGGCTTTGGCCGCGGACAATGCTTTCTTCAGGGCCGCCACTTCGATCGCTGCCCCTATCAAAAACCATGATGCTTTTTGTTAGCATCATCAATTTTTTCTCCTCTATATGACACACAGACGGGGTTTCACTTACCGTTGTTCTCCTCGAGCTACTTCTTCACGAGGCCGAGCTCTTCTTCGGCCTGCCCTAGTTTGCGCTTGAGTCCGGCAACGTCAGCTATGCGCGCAGCGGCGGTCAGCAGCAATGCCTGTTTGTTCACAACGACAAGTACTATTAGCTTCATGTGGTTTTTACTCGACCCACCGTTTGGCTTTTTCTCCCGAACACAAACCGGAGTATCAGGGGCTACTGTCTATCGGGTGATATTTCCTCACACTTTTTCGTTACTTACCTCAAAGCCTGTTAGTAGGCTGGTGCAGGCTTTGGTCAATCCGCTCTTGGCGAACCGAACCTTTTCAATCACCGCACTCATAATAATACGGTGCTCATCATCAATGGAAGCGCCTCGAAGCACTTCCAACAAATTATCAGATGCCTCCGCCTGGGCGGAGGTCATCGACACGGTCGGCTCGCTCTCCCTCGCGAGGGGTTGCCTTCTGGAATCTGAAACCTTTGGACGCTCCAGCGCAGTAACCGGCTGGGAGCCAGACTTGCTGTGGCTCCCGTCAGCATAATCCATGGGGGTCTTACCCCCCATGCGCCCGGCGTCTGGGATCTCGCCTTGGGGCGTCTCCGGAGTCGTCGCCTCCTACTCGGGTATCCTTCGGGACAACACCTCGATGTCATCCGCAGGTCGTGAGGAGGTGGCCGTCGGGAGTGAATTCATCTCCGACTCGCCCAAAGACTCCTCCGAAGAGGACACCCCGAGATTGGACCCGGCCGGACTGCATATACGTGTTCGGCATTATTGAAAGCCATGAGGTCAAAACCGCACCAAAAGAATATAACATAATGTGAATACTTACGACCTCGCCCGAGGCTTGCCCCTGGGCAGCCACTCCTCGTCGCTATAAGCAGCGGTTGAGGAGTGATTAGGAAGGGACGCTTTTCCCTTCTTCGGCGTCCCGGCCTCCCCCAATGGGGCGGCCTTCCTTTTCTTCTCCTCCCTAGTACAGGGAGGGGGCATTTCTTCATGTTTTCCCCCGTCTTCGGGGGGGGGGGGGGGATCTTCTCGTCATCTTTGGATGACGATTCTATCACGGCCTTGCGCCGGAGACCTTTTCTGGTCCAGGCGGCCACCTTCTTGGACCCTTTGGCCCCCTCAGTTGAGGCGGCCTTCCTCTTTATCTCCTCCCCTTTGTGGGAGGAGTGCGCCTTGTCATCTTCTGGCGAGGCGTCTGGTGCGGCCTCGTGCCGGAGACCCTTCCGGGTCCCCACGGCCTTCTTTTCGGCCTTTTTCTCCGGCACCTTGTAAGGCGCCAGAACCAGCATCTCCGCTAGGACTGCATCTACTGGGTTCTCAGGCAATGGAGCCGGATAGTCAATCCGCTCCGCCATCTCCACCCAATCCTGTTTGGTCAGCATGGTGACTTAAAAATCCTCCCACGAATGTACTAGGAAGGGAACATCTTGTAATAATCAGAGGACTTACCGGACTGGCGAGGCGCTTTGCGCTGAGCCCACGGTCCTCGGAAAGGGGAGGAGGAACTTCGCCGGTGTTGAACAGCACCTTCCAGATTTGTTTGTGCGTTGTGTCGAAGAGCTCCAGCAGCATCTGGTGTTCGGCCGGGTCGAATTCCCACATATCAAATGCCCGTCTTTGACACGGGAGAATCCGGCGAATGAGCATGACCTGGACCATGTTGACAAGCTTGATATTCTTGTCCCTCATACTTCTGATGCAGGTCTCGAGTCCGGTCAGCTCCGTGGGTTCGCCCAAGGCCAGGCCCTTCTTCTCCCAAGAAGTGAGCTGCATGGGGATTCCGGATCTGAATTTGGGGGCCGCCACCCAGTTGGCATCGCGCGGCTCAGTGATGTAGAACCACCCTGATTGCCACCCTTTTATGGTCTCCATGAAGGAGCCGTCAAGCCATGTGACGTTGGGCATCTTGCCCACCATGGCGCCTCTGCACTCCGCCTGTTGGCTGCTCACAATCTTCGGCTTCACGCAGAAGATTTTCAGCCACAGGCCGAGGCGAGGCTTGATGCAGAGGGCCTCGCACACGACGATGAACGCCGAGATGTTGAGGACGAAATTCGGGGCTAGATCATGAAAATCTAGCCCGTAGAAATACATGAGCCCGCGGACAAATGGGTGGAGTGGAAATCCTAGTCCACGGACGAAATGAGGGAGAAATACTACTCTCTCTCCCGAGACTTTGGGGTGGGGGTGATCTGTCCCTCTACCGGAAGCCTGTGCGTGATGCTCTCGTCTAGGTATCCGGCCTCCCGAAGCTTGGTGATGTCCTTCTCTATGACAGAGGAGGCCATCCACTTGCCTGCCGCTCCGGACATGCTGCGGTCCTACGGAGAAGGTGAGAACTTGGGCGCTGGAGCTCGAGCTTGCGAGAATGGATGAGCAAAGGAGAAAGAAGGCATGGGTGAAAACGAGGGATCCTTGTCCTTTTATAAAGGCGATGCAGAATGTGCGCCTCCCCACTTGCCTCTCTAAATCATTTATTTTCCAAGAGCCTCGATTGATGGCACTGTTTGGGTTACCCATACCCGTATTGATGAAGATCCCGCGATAAGGGGACACGATCTCTGCTTTGACAAGACGTGCGAGAGAAACTGCCTCGCGGTGTGTGCAGGAGCTGGATGTGAAAAGCGGTTTGAATAATGACCGGACCACGGCGTGCCGTCACGCTGCGAATGGCTGTCAGCAGATTAGATTCGTGGTTTATTGTTCTCTCTGTGGCGGTATGTGAAGAGTCAGAGACGGTCCTTGTGTTCGGAATTTATCTTGGAGTATTCGGAGATGGAACCCGCCTCGCAATGCCGAAGACAATCTACGTGCCGGACTCATCGTCATTGAAGCCTGGTTCAGGGGCTACTAAGGGTGTCCTGGATAAGGGGGTATCCGGATAGCTGGACTATATGATTTGGCCAGACTGTTGGACTATGAAGATACAAGATTGAAGACTTCGTCCCGTGTCCGGATGGGACTCTCCTTGGCGTGGAAGGCAAGCTTGGCGATTCGGATGTAGATCTCCTTTTCTGTAAACCGACTCTGTGTAACCCTAGCCCCCTCCGGTGTCTATATAAAACGGAGGGTTTAGTCCGTAGGACAACAACAGTCATACCATGGGCTAGCTTCTAGGGTTTAGCCTCTCTGATCTCGTGGTAGATAAACTCTTGTAATACTCATATCATCAAGATCAATCAAGCAGGAAGTAGGATATTACCTCCATCGAGAGGGCCCGAACCTGGGTAAACATCGTGTCCCCAGCCTCCTGTTACAATTAGCCTTAGACGCACAGTTCGGGACCCCCTACCCGAGATCCGTCGGTTTTGACACCGACAGTGGCCACGTGATCTATGCCCTCGCACACTTCCTCGACACACGCCATCATGAGGACAGGACCGCCATCCTCCTCTGCCTCGGCAAGGCTTGCGGCCGCCGCCGACGGTGCTGCACCTGCCTTGGCAGCCTCGTCACACTTCTTCTTGTGGTAGTCTTTGGCCCAGTGGCCTTTCTTGCGGCAGTAACGGCACTCGTCCTTGTCCACGCCTTGAGCCGAGCCAGGTGGAGTAGAGGTAGGAGGCGGCTGGCCACTCCTCTTGCCGCGGTCGTCGTTCTTGACGCCATAACCGCCGCCACGGGGCTGGCGCTTGCATGCTTCCCACTATTCCTTCTGAGGAGCAGCTGCCCGCCTATGGAGCCGCTGCCCTGATCACCATCCATGCGCTCCTCGATCGTGCGCAGATGGCCCGTGACCTCCTCAACAGTCAGCGATGTAGGGTCGAGGAGGGTTTCCATTGAGAAGGCGATCTGCGCAAAACGCGAAGGAACTACTAAAAGGAATTTTCTCACTATTTTTTCTTCGTCCACGACGTCTCCCAGTGAACACAGTGTAGTGGCGAGGTTGGAGATGCGGATGGCGAAATCCTGGATCTTCTCGTCGTCCGTGAACGCCACGGTCTCGAACTCAGTTCGGAGACGCCGCAGTCATCAGTCGCGCACACGATCAGGTCCTTGGTATTAGACCCGGATTGCCTCCCACGCCGCTTTGGCCGATCCCTTCCCGATCAACATGCAGTGCATTTCTTCTGGCGTCGATCGGAGCAGCGCCGCCAGGGTCTTCTTGTCGTCGACGCGAGGGACGGCATCGTCCTCGATCGCGTCCCAGAGCGATGTGGCCTGGAGGTTTACCTCCATGACCATCGCCCAGTGCGTGTACCCGCCACGCGTCAGCATCGGGAACTACAGATTTGCGTCAGAGCTACTGCTGGACTCGCGCACGACCTGTTGCACGACCACTTCGCCACCACCACGTCGAACTCTACTCCTGCCGCGGGTGGGCAAGCACCGTCGCTGCTTCACGGGCGGAGGAGTTCGTGACTAGTGCGGTGCGCCGCTCTGCGACATGGCCACAGGATCTCACCGCTCTGATGCCAATTGTCTCCCTAAACTCTAGCTTGATCGTGAGAGAGACAGAGAATTCAGAGAGGAAGAACACGCAGAGACACTGAAGTTTTTGGTTGCGCTCAATACCTACAGCTTTTCTGTTTTGCTGTTCTTATTCATCAAGAGTACGCCAACGTGCCCGAGCAACATGCTCCACTACTGACCACGTCCATCCCCATGATCCGAGCTTCGTGATGGGCCTAGTATGACTGGGCCAAGGCGCACAAGACACAACAAATTGGTGAGAAAAAACACTAACAGAAAAACGACTAGCTACTGTCGAAACTGAATGTGTCTAGCGACACTTATCTGAAGAAAAACAAACTAAATTCAGAGAAGGCCGAGGGAGACAGGGTTTAAGCCAACATGGGAGAGAATTGAAGTCGAGGAGCCCCTTGAAAAACGATTCGTTTGTTGTTTCCTCGTAATAATAAGAAGCGGCTAGCACATGGGATCCCTCAAATAACGCAGCTAGTTTTTCTTTTTGCTGCTAGCTGTCATTTGCCACTTCTTCCCTCTTTTCTAGTATCTTTTTCAATTTTATCTACTGCTGGCCTTTTATTTATGTTTGAACCACCAAAACAAAAGGGACTAGTACTCGAGATTTGATTCACGCATTTCTGTTCTGATTTAGTGGTTGTGTGAATAGGAGACTTCTACATGAGAATTTAGAAAACAAGTTTTAGGCGGATTTTTAGAAAAACCAGTTTTGGTTAGTTATTCTGCTAAGGAAAATAGATAGTACAATTCCTTGTTCGGATAGCAAAAAATTATGAAAACACGGCTATGCGTTTTTCTTTGGCCGCCTCTTGCAAAAAACAAGATTCCTACCGTCTCCACACAATTCTGTTGGAAATTCGCCAACAAGATCGATCACATCAAAGCACACGAACACACACGCACGTAAAACTTTGGCCAAAGGCACGTGTCATGCCTTGTTATTCTCCTCTTTATTGATTTTCTGGTTTTCTCTTTGTTACAAATCTCATGACCTGGCTGTGTATATATACACGTACCAGCCATAACATCGACCAACTCGAGACCTTACTCGTACTTGCCGTACGCGAGGCCTCGTTTCCATCGCCTGTTCCGTCCAAGCCCTCCCGATGAACACGACCACGCATTCCGGTCTGACCCAGCCGGTTGGCTCCCACGCATTTCGTTGCCTCCCGATGAACAGGACTCATTTCGTTGCCTCCCCATAAACACGACACATTCCGTTGCCTACCCATGAACACGACGACGATGTTGTTTCTCTATTCCGACCAAGCCATGTTCACAAGCCCTGGCCGTACGTATGCGCGAGTAGGCGTTCGAGACTCCGCCCGTGTGTATGTACGTGGCCGTATTTTCTTTCTTGCACCCTGGCCGTTGTACGTATGTGTACATGCTACATGCGCGCCTCTACTACGACACGTGCGCGCCTCTACTATGACACGTGCGCGCCTCTACTACGACACGTGCGCAACTTTACATCGACCAGTATGTACGTACACATTGGCGAACAGAATGACAACGCTACGTACGCTTCGACCAGGTGGGTCCCGACTGTCAGGCACTTCCTTCCCTGCGAAGATGTAGCTGGTGGGTCCCAGCAGTCAGGGGGCCGAATCGTTTTTTTTTTGCCCGGACGCACTTCCTTGCGTGCGAAGATGTAGCTGGTGAATCCCAGCAGTCAGGGGGAATTTTTTTTCGCGAAATACGGTGGCCCATCTGGTGGGTCCCCGCTGTCAGGTGGATGAATCATTATTTTGCGCGCAATAAGGAGGCACTTCCTTGCTGCGGCCGTGGACCCAGCTGTCAGCCTCTCCACGTACAGTCCACGTCCGATGGTAGTCGTTCCTTGACCACGTTGAACACGCCGCGCCGAGAGCACCACGGCGTTGGCGACGGCGAGGCCTAGGAAGGGGACGACTCGGAGCCGGGGAAGACGTAGTAGTGGATGCTCATGCGAAGAGGAATACGAGGGTTCACTGGTTCGGCTACGGTGTGAGGCTGTTGTCGCCGCAGAATAACAGGAGGTGTGGATGAGTAGAGCGATGGCCTAGCCAGCGGTGGGATTAGTAGGGGGCGGTGAGGCCTCCGCGACATCACAGCCAGCCACCGGAGGCAGGAGCACGCGGCACGACCGGCGCTGGTTTGGGCGGCTGGAGCAAGAAGACCAGAGGTTGAAGAAGCACTACGACCATTGGATGAACATCGTATGGTAACAAGAGCTAGAATCGTTCATATTGACTAAGTTGACAAAGCCCTCCGTCCCCGTAAACTTGGTAGGCCCACAAGTTAGCCTCTCACTATGCTGGGTTCCAGCTGCCAGGGGGAGTATTCATTTTTTTATGCGTAATAAGGAGGCACTTCCTTGCGTGCAAAGATAACTGGTGGGTCCGACATGTCAGCGGGGGGCACATTTTTTTCGCGAAATACAGAGGCCCTTCCGGTGGGTCCCAGATGTCAGGTGGAGGAATCATTATTTTGCGCATAATAAGGAGGCATTTCCTTGTGTGCGGCCGTGGACCCAGCTGTCAGCCTCTCCACGCACAGTCTACTTCCGATGGTGTCGTTCATTGACCATGTTGACCACGCCGCGCCGAACGCATCCAAGGTGGTGGACGACGGCGAGGCCTCGGGCAGCAACGAGCCGGAGGTGGGAAGACGTGGGAGTAGAGTCGCAGACGGAGAGGAGTACGAGGGTTAACTGGTTCTAGTGCGGTCTGGTTCGGCATTCGGTGGAGAAGAACAAGAGGTGTGGAGGGGTGAAGGGATGGCCTGGCCAACAGTGGAGTAGCGCTTCATACCCAAGCATGCTAAGCAGAGCTGCTAGCAGCAGTAGGCGGGAGGTGGTCCCGGCGGCGCTGGAGGAAGAAGACGAGAGATTGAAGATGTTTGACACTCCAAAAATTTTAATTTGGTTTTCAACAAACACTTTGTTTGATTTGAAGGAGGCCACCAAAAACCCCTCCTTCTCAAAAAATTTCCCCCATGGCAAGGATTTTATTTTGTATCTTCCTCAACCTTGGTGTTTGGTTATTAAAAACCTTCCTTCTGATTTTTACCCATCTCAAATAAATTTTTGGAATTTATTTTCTATTAAGAAGAAACCCTATGGGTTTTGGGGCTATTCTTTTGTTTTGAAACCACCCATTGTTTTACCATGCCTCATGTTGTAATTTCTCCCAAAACCCCTCCCTCCACTTTGGGGCAACCCAAACTTTCTGTTCCAACAAGTTCAACCCATTTTTGAATTTTATTTCATTTATTTTATCCCCAAAAACAATCCTGCCTTTTATTTTAAGCCTAGATGATTTACAAAGGAAGTACCTGATTTCCTTTGAGTTTTGATCTCAAACCAACTCCTCTGGATAGTCCCTAGCACCCCCAACCTAGATCCATAAGAATCCACTCTTCCACAATTCAAATTTTTCCAGTTTCAAACACTGCAAATTTGGACCAGATTCATCATTTTTGGTGAAATTCATATTTTCTTTTCTCCAAAAATTCCACCAAAAATCAGGCAGCCCCCAGGTGCTTTGAGAGCTACCACACCAAAGATCAGTCCCAGATAAATTCTCCACATGCCTAAATCATTTCATCGAACACTTGGCATGCACAGTTTCTGTACATATTCAGAAATTCAGAGTTGCAGTTCGACAGTTAGTGTCGTTTTCGTCAGAGACTTGTCATCGATCACCAGTACACGCTCTGGCGCGTTGCGCACGACCTCTCCTCCTTATCCAGCGCATCGCACGCTCTCTTGGACGGGCGCAGGTATCGGTGGCGGCGTGCCTCGCCGACGCCGGTAGCTTCTGCGGTGGCAGAGCCACCTGTAGCGGCCAGCGGGAGCTAGCGCCAGCTTTCTGCGCCGTCCAGCGCCGCCCAATGCACCCAGGGCCTCCACATGGTCGTCTGCTTGCCAGCGCACGTCGCAGCACCGTTGCCGTGGCCAGGCAAGCACAGGGCGCGCCCTCTGCCGCCGACGGGCCCGCGAAGCTCCGTTCTGTCGAAACCACCAAGCACGCCTAATCCAACCTAGGTTAGCATCTGAATGGAACCAGTGGATCTCCATATTGATGCCCAACCCCCTAAACTACCCGATCAACCACTGCACCGCCGTAACCGTCGCCGGAGATTTCCCGTTCGCGGCCACCGCCTCGGATCACCTATAAAAGGAGGTCTCGAGCTCGTTCTCGAGCCCGCACAACCACTCCACCTCACCAGAGCCCCGCCAAGCCACCAGGAGGACCTCGAGGAGGTCTCCTCCCCCGACTCCGGCCGCCCCGATCCGCCTCGGGCTCCGGCTTGATCCACTCAGGTGAGGCCGCCTTCGACCCCCAAACCACGTCAACAGCTCTCTCGTGCACCCAATACTCTTAACCAGAGCTCCAATTTAACCTTCGCAGCCCTCCCCGACGAGATCCACCAATTTCCGAACCACCGCCCGCCGGAGTTGAGGCTGTCGTCGACGTGGTGATCGTCGTCGACCAACTCCACCACTTAAAGGTGCGGAAGAGCCCCAGGAACCCGTAGGTACCACCCACTCCTCCTATCTCACCGTGGATCGCCGCCGGCGACCACCGCAGCTCTCGGGCGCCGGCGCGCTCTGTTCCCCCCCCCCCCTCGTTTGAAAATTCAAACCTGACGGGTGGGACCCCTCGTCAGCTTTTTCTTTTTTTTGAACCGTTTTCTGAAGACGCCTTTGGGCAAATACGCTTTCAATCTGAAACGTTTTCTGTCCTTTTTCTGTTCTGCCCCCTGGAAACTTTCTTTTTCATTACAGACAAGTCCCTGGGCTAAATCTTTAATAACTTTTAAACATAAAATGATTTTTGATTTATTCTTTTTCTGTCACCTTTATTTTTCTGTCTAGTTTTTTATCATATTTATTTCAAAAACATTTGGAACACGTTTTTGTGCACACACGGTATTTACGTTAGTACGTATTTTCTTATACCGTAGATACCGGAGGAGGTGACGGAACCGCGAACTTCACCAAGCTAGACTCCGACTACTCCGAACCAGGCAAGCATGTTTGAACTTTTGATATGATGAGCATTTTTTGCATGTTTGCATTGAGTAGTTTCATGGCATGTTTATGAGCATTTCGATAAGTGTTATATTACATGCAAAGTTGAGGCAAGTGAGATTCGAAAATCCATATGTTGTTGGATATGAGTTTGCATGACCATGTGATGGCATGAGANCTTTTTCTTTTTTTTGAACCGTTTTCTGAAGACGCCTTTGGGCAAATACGCTTTCAATCTGAAACGTTTTCTGTCCTTTTTCTGTTCTGCCCCCTGGAAACTTTCTTTTTCATTACAGACAAGTCCCTGGGCTAAATCTTTAATAACTTTTAAACATAAAATGATTTTTGATTTATTCTTTTTCTGTCACCTTTATTTTTCTGTCTAGTTTTTTATCATATTTATTTCAAAAACATTTGGAACACGTTTTTGTGCACACACGGTATTTACGTTAGTACGTATTTTCTTATACCGTAGATACCGGAGGAGGTGACGGAACCGCGAACTTCACCAAGCTAGACTCCGACTACTCCGAACCAGGCAAGCATGTTTGAACTTTTGATATGATGAGCATTTTTTGCATGTTTGCATTGAGTAGTTTCATGGCATGTTTATGAGCATTTCGATAAGTGTTATATTACATGCAAAGTTGAGGCAAGTGAGATTCGAAAATCCATATGTTGTTGGATATGAGTTTGCATGACCATGTGATGGCATGAGAGGGGGTAAGATGGCAGTGTTGAAGCATGCCAGTCTTATGCCAGACTATTTGACTCCAGTGTCAACATGAATCAAGTCACGCTTCCATCCGTTTTCCCTTCCTGTACTACCACATGTTTTCTGCAAGGGATATGGCTTAGTAAGTTGCAAACCTCTTTCCTGGTACACACCAAATAGAGAGGCCGTGATGAGGGTTCCATGGCCCTGGATTAAAGCCAGACATCCGGTCAGGGGGCATGGGTGTTTCTGGTTGGGACCGAGAGGGGGGCACCCCTTAGAGCGCGCGAATATAAATTTGATCCCATGCTATTCGAGGTTGTGACCTCCCCGTCTCAAAGTTCTTCTTGAACGTTGTCTAGGGTGATCCCTGGCATCGTGAGGTGGGATGGGTGTGTACTGGTTAGATGTGTTTCTACCGAAATACCATAAACGGAACTAGTCCTTCGCGACTACGGAAATCCGTTGGCTGTGGATAATTAGTACAAACTCTGCAGAGTCAAAATCATTCGAATAATCTTATCCATGTCTGTGTACTGTGTTCAACTTATCTTTGTCAGTGTCAGTCTCAGTGACAAAACTCCGGTGAACCACATGAGTGTTAAGTCCGGCTAAATGATTATTCCTGTGGATGGACTAACCCGTTTATTATTATGTGTTGAACATTTCATGTGAGTGTTATATCTTCGTGAATTTATCGGATATGAATAATGAAATATAAGCCCTTTCTGCTATGTCGCTCAGACATCCGACTGTGGCACGCTTGTTATTTACTTTCAATATAAGCCCTTTCTGCGATGTCGCTCAGACATCCGACTGTGGCACTCTTGTTATTTACTTTTAATATAAGACCTTTATGTGATGTCGCTCAGACGTCCGACTGTGGCACTCTTGTTATTTACTTTTCAATATAAGCCCTTTATGTGATGTCGCTCAGACGTCCGACTGTGGCACTCTTGTTATTTACTTTTCAATATAAGCCCTTTATGTGGTGTCGCTTAGACGCCCGACTCCAGACACCCGATCGGTTTTCAGTTATTTTGTTGGGATTTCGGGAGGACTACCGCCTGACTTCCTTTTTACTTATCATGTCGTGCAAAAATTTATTATTTGAGTGTGCATTGCTATTTGCTCATGGCGCATTCATGCTTGCATTTTTTATATCTTATGTCCGAACTGTCTTGCGAGTACTTTCAAAGTACTCACCTGGCTTGTTGATTTGGCCAGATGTTGACGAAGGCGATCTCATGGATGAAGAGTTCGATAGCGAGTCCGACGGCTAGAGGAGTCCCAATCAGTCCCTTGCGAACCTGGATTTGGTCACTTGTATTATATCCGCTTCAGCTACCCGAATAAATGCATCGAGCCTTACCTCGACGCTCGATGAGCTGCCAGATTAGGAGTCATGTCGACCACTCCACTGTGACATATCCACCACCACTTTTATCTCGAGTCAGTAGTATGCCACCACACCCTTGTGTCATAGCCGCCCTTATGTACAATATTGGCGTGTTTGTAATAAATGGTTGAGCAACCTCAGCTCAACCTTATATTATATTTAATGCTACTGGACTTCTGTATCAAGTATTTGTCTACCAGTAAGGAGAATTCTTCCTATACTGGAATCAAAAAGATCGGTTTCTCAATAAGTATTTTATTGAAAAACCAGTCGTGACAAGCGGTTTGTGGATCACTAGCGTCTATGGGACTCCATTTCCCACAGGAACAGCTGACCAGGATAAATCCTATCTTCGCGAGGTTGCTATCAACATTGCTTAGGTTCCGGGGCTGTCATCACAGTCGCTCCTCTCCGTGCAAGAAATTTGGCCAAGACAATAGCCAGGGACAAGCCAGTGAGTACTTTTGAATGTACTCGCAAACATTATGAACATGGGTATAATATAACAGCGATAATTATGTTCTGAAATATTTTATGATCACAACGTTAGTAAAAAAAAATCCCTGATGCATGCAAGCAGATTATTTATTTGAAATAATAAATATGTAATAACAGAGTAGTAATAAAATACACCGATCGGGTGTCTGAAGCGACGCCTCGAAAGGATAGTAAATAACGAGCATGCCTCAGTCGGGCGCCTGGGCGACACCACGTAAAGGGCTTATAATGTAAGTAAATAACAAGCATGCCTCAGTCGGGCGTCTCAGAGACACCACATAAAGGGATTATAAGGTAAGTAAATAACAAGCATGCCGCAGTCGGGCGTCTTAGCGACACCACATAAAGGGCTTATAAGGTAAGTAAATAACAAACATGCCGCAGTCGGGCGTCTCAGCGACACCACATAAAGGGCTTATAAGGAAAGTAAATAACAAACATGCCGCAGTCGGGCGTCTCATCGACACCACATAAAGGGCTTATAAATAATCACAGTGAATATCCAGGAGGTAGAACCATCCCAAGGGTATTCGATAGTTCAAATAATGTAACGGGTTAGTTCATAATAAATAATCATGATCATCACAAGTCACGGTCCAAGTTCTTGTTTAACAGTCTCTCCTCCGAAGACCGACACTAAGACCGACACTTGACCCATCCTAGACTGTAGTCCTTACCCATGGACACGGCTATTCGAATAGATTTAATCTCTGCAGAGGGTGTACTCTTTACCCACGAGTAACGGATTCCTTTAGTCCATCGGGACTAATTCCGTCTACGTCCTTTTGATTGAAAACACACCTATCCGCACACACCAGCCTAACTTACCGGTGTCTGTAATCACCCACGACACCCGTTAAGAGAAACTCTAAGTGGGGAGGCTACAACCTCGACTTAGCATGGGATCACAAAATTTATACCGAGCGCAAACTAGGGGAGCTACCCCTTCGGCTACAACCGAAACACCCATGCCCCCGGACCAGGTGGCATGCCTACCGGACGCCTCTGGTATCTTCCACCATGGCCTCTCTGTACGGTATGTGCTAGGAAAGGGGTTGACAACTTACTGAACCATACCCTACCTATGGCAGGGACAAGTGGTAGTACGAGAAAAGTAAGGGGGTTACCGGAACAAGACTCGATCTATGGTCGACTCAGGAGGTTTAAATGTTCCCTGCATGATTAGCATGACAATATATATACTTCATTCAACAGACAGAATCACCACTCGACATACCTCACCATGCCGTACCGGACACAACTGTCTCGAAGGAGGACTAGGGACAAACCCGTGTCTACCCAAGACAGAGGCTTTCCCGGATTCCTTCCGGTATGCATGGAAGGGCTTCGATGGTGATTACTATCATAAACATATCTAACTCCAATAGCATGCATTCATCAATATGCAACCATGAGTAGAAATGTATCATCAGGTGAAACAACGGACACTCCGTGTCGAGGTGGTGTTGTATCCGTACAAATGACACACATACTATTATGCCAGGGTTCAGAATGCTTGCCTTCAAGCTGAGGGGAGGCAGGGAGCACTCTAAAACTTTGGAAGTTTTCTCCTTTCTCCAAAATCCTATTAAAAATATTTTTGAATCAGTGTATAATTTCAAAAACAGTACCAAAAAGTTGTCTGATTTTTTTTGAAATAAATCTTAAAATAAACTAGACTAAATTTGAGGAAGGTAGGAAAAAGAATCAACTCATTTGGAGTTTTATTTAAAAAGATATAGCCAGTCAAAGTTTAGTCAAATATCTGGTTTTTTCAAAAATAAATCAGAAAAGAAAAGAAAACGATTCGAATATACGTACACGTCGAACACGTACTCTGGTTCTACGACTCCACTTATCCTGCATGGATAGGCATGTGCCACTGACAGTTGGTCCGGGGGGCCCACTGGTCAGGTTTCACTAGTCTCCCTTCCCTCCTCTTCCTCTGCCCCGAGCGGAGGCAGGACTCCGGCGACGCTCGCCGGCGAACGGCAGTGTCGTTCGAGAACCCGATGGTGGGGATGGATCTGCCAGACTGGGGTGATCCTCCCGGTGGTGGTTTGGTCGATGGGGGTGGAGGGAGTCGCCGTCGACGAGTTTCGCGGCGGCCGGAAGCTTCAGGAGCAAAGTGAACTTGGGGCTACGGTGGCTCTCCGTCGCGGCCGAGGTGTTGGTTGGCTTCGCAAGACGAAGTGGAGTCGGTTGGTGGTGTTGGGAGGGCCTGGGAGGCTCTGGTTGTGAAGAACGGAGCCGGGAGGCGGCGGTTGCCGAACTGGCCGGAGACGGGGAAGGAGGCCTTCCCGGGGCGATTGCTGGCTACGGGAGCCCTGATGGGTTGGCTTGGGGTCGCCTGAGGGCTCGGGGAGGTGCGGGGCTCCTTAAATAGGCGAGTCAAGCCGGTTCCGCGGTGGCCGGGGATAAGATTACCGGCGAACCGTCATTCTGTAGCTAGGGGCGACGTGGAGGCGGTTGGAGCTGGTCGGCGCACTCCGACGGACTCCACACTGCTCAAGGGGCGAGCTGGCGCGCGCGTGTGGCTCGGGCGGCGCCGGCCGTGCCAGGAGCTCACTGCGGACGCCGACGTGCCGCCAAGGGGGCTCTAACGGCGGTGCTGTAGGGCACCAGGGGCTGCTTGGCGCATTCTGGTGAGTGGTCGAGGGTGTGGCGCGGCTCTGCAGAGCGGGCAAAAACCACGGGCGCAACACGGCGGCTCGGTGCACGCGCGTGCAAAACGTGCGCTCTGGGCGCGCCCAGAGCGTGCACGCCAACTGCTCGGCCAGAATGCCAACGTATGCTAGAGTGTTTAGATGAGGCTGGAGATTAACAGGCGTAGGTTAGGGTTTGGTAGAAGATAGTGGACATGGTGGTTGGGCAAAACAAGAAGGTCCATTGTGCAAACTAAAACTCATGTCAAAACTGATCATGCCCATAAGGTGTTTGACAAAATGCCAAGGGCACTAATTAAGGCATTTCTTGGAGTGGCCAAAATCTCCAGATCAGGGTCTCTTTAGGTGTAGGAGGTGTTGGTCAGGTTAGTTTGCCAAATGCAGAAACTTGCTAGTGCAATTATTTGAGAAAAACAAATTTGGGCAGAAACTAAAGGCTGTCATTACATGGACCAAAAATATACCAATGGGTTCATGCTCTTGGACTTAAGGGTTTTGTAGGAATGACTACAAGTAGGGAAAAGAACCATGGGTAAAAGAGCAAGTAAAAATATGGTTGCAGTACAAATCCTCAAGTTGGACCAGAATGGAAATTAGGTTGATTCACTCAAATTTTTCAAAGAGCCTAACTAGGTTTTTGCATAAAGTTGAATAATATACTCATATTGACATCCCAAAATTTTGGTGGAAGTTTTAAAGAAATATTTTAATAGGCTGTAGTGTAAAATTGCCCATTGGACCAGATTTGAAAATCTGGTGTAGAGCTCAAATTCTCCAATGAACAGAACATATTTTTGCACAAAAGTGATTTGGTGACATCACATGACATCTCCAAATTTTGGTTGGAATTTTAAACATATTTATCAAATGGTTGTAGTTCAAATAGGGCTTCAAAATTAATGAAAACCCATTTTAAGAAAAAAAAAGCTCAGAGGGCAAATTAGGCAAATGAATCCACTGATAATGGAAGTGTTTTTCTTGAGAGGGTAAACAAGTCCAATAAAATTGGGAAGTTTTTCACTTGAGGTAAAAACTCCATAAAAATAAAGGGAAGAATGGTTCTGAAATCAAAAGAATTTCCAGAGAATAAAAATTTAAGTTCCTGGCAAAAA
>LR880972.1:98680622-98693275 GCA_904067115.1 Aegilops sharonensis | reverse complement strand
TGTAGTTCAAATAGGGCTTCAAAATTAATGAAAACCCATTTTAAGAAAAAAAAAGCTCAGAGGGCAAATTAGGCAAATGAATCCACTGATAATGGAAGTGTTTTTCTTGAGAGGGTAAACAAGTCCAATAAAATTGGGAAGTTTTTCACTTGAGGTAAAAACTCCATAAAAATAAAGGGAAGAATGGTTCTGAAATCAAAAGAATTTCCAGATGTACTCGCAAACATTATGAACAAGGGTATAATATAACAAATGGTAAATACGCTCTGAAATATTCTATGATCACAATGTAAGTCATAAAATAAAATCTCTGATGCATGCAAGTAGGTTATTTATATACATAAATATGCAATAACAGAGTAGTAATAAAATGCACCGATCGGGTGTCTGAAGCAACGTCTCAAAAGGTTAGCAAATAACGAGCGTGCTTCAGTCGGGCGTCTGAGCGACACCACATAAAGGGCTTATAAAGTAAATATATAACAAGCATGCCACAGTCGGGCGTCTGAGCGACACCACATAAAGGGCTTATAAAGTAAATATATAACAAGCATGCCACAGTCGGGCGTCTGAACGACACCACATAAAGGGCTTATAAGGTAAATATATAACAAGCATGCCACAGTCGGGCGTCTGAGCGACACCACATAAAGGGCTTATAACAGAATAATCACAGTGAATATCCAGGAGGTAGAACCGTCCCAAGGATACTCAATAAATCAAATAATGAACAGAGTTAGTTCACAATAATAATAATCATAATCATCATATGTCATTGGTCATAGTCAATGTTCTGACTTAGTAGTTTTTCCTCTGAAGACCGACACTAAGACCGACACTTGACCTATCCCAGACTGTAATCCTTAACCCTGGACACGACTATTCGAATAGATTTAACCTCTGCAGAGGGTGTACTCTTTACCCACGAGTAACGGATTCCTTTAGTCCATCGGGACTAATTCCATTTACGGTCTTTTAATTGAAAACACGCCTAACTCGCACACACCATCTTAACTTACCGGTGTCTGGAATCACCCACGACACCTGTTAAGCAAACTCTAAGTCGGGAGGCTACAACCTCGCGTAGCATGGGATCAAATTTATATCGCGCGCTCTAAGGGGTAACCTCCCCTCTCGGTCCCAACCGGAAACACCCATGCCCCCGGACCAGGTGGCCTGCCTACCGGCTACAACCGGTGTTTTCCACCATGGCCTCTTTGTACGGTGTGTGCTAGAAAGGGGTTGACGACTTACTGAATTGTACCTTACTTGTTGTAGGGACAAGTGGTAGTACGAAACAAGTATGGGGGTTACTGGAACAAGACTCGATCTATGGTCGACTCAGGAGGTTTAAGTATTCCCTGCATGATTAGCATAACGAATATATTTCATTCAACAGACAGAATCACCACTCATCATACACCCTCACGCCATACCGGACACACTCGTCTCGACGAGGAACTAGGGGCAAGCTCAGGTCTACCCAAGACAGAGACTGTCCCGGCTTCCTTCCGGCAGGCACGAAAGGCATACGAGGATGATTACTGTCACGAGCTTGACCATTTCCAACAGCAAGGAAATCTCCAATATGCAATCATGCAAATAATCATATCACCACATAAAATAACGAGTTCTACGTATTGAGGTGGTGTCATAATCGTGTCAAACAATGCATGCATAATATTATGCCAGGGTTCAGAATGATTGCCTTCAAAGGTATGAAAGTGGGGGTGCATATTTGAAAATTGCCTTCTCCTTCAAAAACCTATTTTTTGAAATTATTCAAATTAACACATAGATTCAAAACAGTGCAAAAAAAGTTGCCTGAATTTTTTTCAAATAAATCTTAAAATAAATTAGACTAAATTTGAGAGAGGTAGGAAAAAGAATCAACTCATTTGGAGTTTTATTTAAAAAGATATAGCCAGTCAAAGTTTAGTCAAAATTTCTGGTTTTTAAATAAAACAGAAGAAGAAGAGAAAATGTTTCGAGTGTGTACACGTCGAACACGTACTTTGCAAATACGCTACCGCTTAAAACACGTGGCAGCGGGGCTGGTCACTAACAGTGGGTCCCCTAGGCCCACCAGTCGCCCGCGTCTTCTCGCTCCTCTGCCCGAGCGGGGGCGGGGTTCCGGCGATCGCCGCCGACGGACGGCGGCTCCCCACGGGATCCAAGGGCAGGAATGGCTCTGCCAGGCCGGGGCGGTCCTCCCGGTGGTTCTCCGTCGAGGCTGAAGGTCTGGGCGGCTCCGCAAGATCATGTGGTTGAGGGGAGGAGGATGGTAGCGTTGGACGGGCACGGGGACCCTGATTGCAACGCACGACGCTGGAGCGAGGCGGCGGCCGAACCGGCCGGAGTCGGGGAAGATGGCTTCCAACCAACGATGGCTGGCTGTGGGGGTGTTCTGGGGGTGACCTGTGGTCGCCTGAGTGCTTGGATGAGCTCGGGGGCCTCCTTTTATAACGCCATGAGGTTGGTTCCGCGGTGGTGGATAAGGATGTCGGCGAACCGCCTCGCTGTTGCTAGCAGGGCGGCGTGCCGGCAACGGGCGCTTGCGGACAGGCTCGCGGATGAGCTCGGGCTGCTCAAGGGGGCAGCTGGCGAGCGCTGGTGGCTTGGGCGGCGCCGACCAGGGCAGAGGCTGTCGGGCGGCGGTGGCGGCATGCGTCGGTGGCGCTGTGGAGCGCCAGGGGAGGTCCAGGCAGCTCTACGGTGAGGAGGAAGTCGGACGCGGCGGCTGGGAGAGGGGAGAGGCCAGGACGGGCGCGAGTAGGAGGCAGCGGGACGCGGCGACCCGCGCGCACGCACGTGCAAAACGCATGCTCTGGGCGCGCCCAGTGCACACACGCTATGTGCTCGATGCAATGCCAGGGCTTGCTAGGGGATTAGGACGAGGCTGGGGATTAGCAGGCATGGGTTAGGGTTAGCTAGGAGCTTAGTGGACATGGTGGTTAGGCAAGGCAAGCAGGTCCATAGTGCAAACTAAAACTCATGTCAAAACTGATCATGCCCATAAGGTGTTTGGCAAAATGCCAAGGGCACTTAGGCATTTCTTGGGGTGTCCAAACTCTCCAGGTTAGTGTCTCTTTAATCGCAAAAGAGGGTGGTGAGGTCATTTGGGCAAAAGAAGAAACTTGCTAGTGGAAGTTTTTCAAAACCTCAGTTCTGGACAGAAGGTAAATGGAATCATTGTATGGACCAAAAATCTCCCAATGGGTCCAATCTCCTGGACTTAAGGGTTTGGTAAGGTATACTACAAGCAGGAGAAAGCTCATGGGTAAAGGAGCAAGTTAGAAGATGGTTGCAGTACAAATCACCAAGTTGCACCAGAATGAAGATGAGGATGATTCACTCAAATATTTCAAAGAACATCCCTGGATTTTTGCATAAAGTTGAATAATATGCTCCTACTGACCTCCCCTAATTTTGGTATAAGTTTTAAGGAAATATATAAATAGGTTATAGTGTAAAAGTGCCCACTGGACCAGATTTGAAAACTTGGTGTAGAACTCAAAATATCCAACGAATGAAATATATTTTTGCATAAAAGTGGTTTAGAAACATCACATGACATCTCCAAATTTTGGTGGGATTTTTAAAAGAATTTATAAAAGGGTTGCAGTGCAAATGGGGCCCTAAACTTTTTGAAAAACCATTTTAGAGAGCTAAAGCTTAGGGATAAATAACTTTATAAATAATCCTACTGATAAAAGGATTTTTTTTATTTGAGAGGGTAAATGAGTCCAATAATGATTGAAAATTTTTCACTAGGGTAAAAACTCCATGATAATAGAGAAAAGAATGGTTCTGAAATCAAAGGAAATCCAGAAAAATCAAATTTTTTAAGTTTCCTGGCATAATTTTAATAAACAAAACATGATGCCGGTCGTTGGATGTAAATCCAACGGCAAACATGTCAGAACCATTTGTTGACTAAATTGACAACGACTTGCATTGGCTTCGACCTATTGGCCCACATTTCAGCCTTAAAAAATGTGGCACGTATTCAACCCATTTTTTCAGAATTTACAGTCTTTTTTTGCGCGGTAGAATTTACAGCCAATTTGATATATTTTTTTAATTACAGCCATTAGCTAGGCTGGGTGAACAAATAATGTAGAGTCCATGCGGCCCATTTATTTTATTTCCTAAAAAATTACAGGTCATTTGCACTTTCTCGAAATACATGATTTTGCTGGGCTGATTCTAGTTATAATGTTGGGTTGGGCCCGCAATGTTATGAAAAAATAAAAAGGGGCTGAGCATTTTTTATAAATATATTTAAATAATAAGTGATATTATTACATTCGTCCTTAAATCTTACCAAGCTTTTGTACACAATCACTAGGATTTTCGTGCCAAAACAATCCATGATTTTATTTGTTAAGAAATTATTTTTATAAGTTAATAAGATGTGGGATATTTTTTTCTTATATATGTAAGTATCTATTAAATATATGATGACAATAAAAATAATATATAATAACATATAAAATAATTTAAATATATATAATATAGTTAGTAGGGAAACATAAGTTGGACCTGGCGTTCCTATTCTTATTTAGGAAAATAGAACAGACCTCTGCGTTTTCTTCAAAAAAATACTAAAATTGGGTTGCCAAAAATAAAACCTCGGATGGGAGGTCCATAGGCCCGTCGATACATGATGGCCCTAAGAAAATACAAACAGGCCTATGGACCTCCCATCCGAGGTCGTGGGCTGCGCATTTAAAAATGAAAGCCTGGACGGGGCAGCCCAAAACAACGTCCAACACTTGCCAAAACTTTGTCCCTCGTTTTCTCTGTGTTTCTCACACTCGACATTGTGTGGGCATTTTGATTATGCATCATATGAAGATGTGCTATGCATGAATGTTGATCAGCATGATGTTAACTGGCTGGTAGTTCCATTTTTGACCATGAATAAAACTTCCAACATCTTATATTTACTAATTGGAGGCACCTTTCATGACCTCTCATTAATCCACATCATCAAAATTAATTAAACCGTTAGATTGTAAAATATACGATCAGGATGAAACGAAAAGTGCGTAACACAGATGATGCCGTCCTATGGAGAAACGCATCTGACACATCCAAGTCAAACTAAAGTAAAAAAAACTAGGCAAAGCCTCACGTGCGAAATAGCCTCATGTACGTCCAAGTCCAACGTTAATGAAAAAAAAAGAAAGCCTCACGTACAAAACAAAAGAAAAGCCTCACGTAAAAAACAAGAGTCCTATAGAAAAACGCATCTGACACATCCAAGGCCAACGTTTGCGAAAAAACAAACAAGGAAACCCTCACGTACAAAATAGAAGGAATGCTTCACATAAAAAACAAGGAAAGGCTTCACCCGTTTTCACATATTAAGAAGGAAAGACTCTGTTTAAAATACCATGACGTGTCATTAATCCACCTCATCAAAATTAATTAATACCCCTATAAAATATAAAATTTAGTTAATCTGTTAGATTGTAACATTTAAGATCAGAATAGAAGGAAAGGCTGTCTAGCGCAGATTATAATCTGCAGTAGAAAAACACATCTGACAATATGTATAAAAAAAGCCGGTCTGAAACGTCTAAGTCCAGCAATATAAACAAATAAAAAAGTCGCACGTAAATGTGAAAAAACAAGGAAAATATCCGTGTAAAAAAAAGGAAAGCCTTCACCTATAAATCCGGCCGATTGCCCGTGAAATAAAAATAAGCCTCCATAAATCAAATATTCTTCCGATTAGAATCTCTGTGGACTCCTCTATATGATCGCTGCCTCCTTCTCTCCTTCGAACCTGCTCTCCTATCTATGACTGGCGTGCGGTGTGTTGAACTGGTCGAGATTGGTCGCTAGATGACAACGGCTGCGCGCGGCAATGAAAGACTTACATCGAGTCAACATTAAAGACAAATTTATATAATCTACGTGATGAAGAACCTAGAAAGTCCTATTATAAGTAAGTTAGATATTATCTTTATTATTTTATTGTGAGGATTAAAGTTATTTTTGGAAGAATCCGACTGTCAAATTATAGTTTTGATTTCCTGGGCTAGACACGTTAGGCCACTTAAGTTATGAATTACATTTCGTTGACGGAGTTTTGTCTGTGCAGATAAAGCACATGGGTAGCGGATCAGTGTCCCCAGTAATGAGTAATTCATCATATCATGCTTTCCGATATGTACTTTGAAGTACTACTATTTTCTGGGTGTCCTACATAAAAGCAAATGTAAGAGACGACATTACAAATATTATTATTTTTCCATTATATTGGAAAACAAAGAATATATGTTTGATTGAAGAAAAATCAGATCTATTTCGCACCTCCATAAGTCTTATTTCAAATTTAAATCCAGTTAGAATTGTACTGCTTCGCTTACTACTCAACAACGGAGCATGCAGTTCTGCATGCCAATCATCCTTGCTTATTAATTGTCACGATCAGATATAGATGAGCAACATATATAACATTGGATGGAGCGCCTCGCTGAGCTACTCCTGTACTCTGTCGGGCATTGGCTGCATGCAATGTCAACAGGTAAAGTAGTGGTGTCGTGCAAGTTTAGTCGGCATGCTAAATCAACTCGGTGTTGATTATTATTATTATGCACGCAGATAATATTATTTTCTGTACAGACATACTACTTTGCCTAACATGCATGCTTCCGATTGATGAATTACCTGTGGACTCATCACATGATTATTCGCTGGTGCAGACTACTAAGGCATATTATTTGTGTATATAGTACGCTTATGCATGCATTTATTTTGGCCTTATAAGTAAAATATATAGCTATTACAATTTCTTTTAATACACATAAATTTCTACAGTAACAAAACAATCTGGATGTATAAGCATCACAAAGAAATCATATAAACATTTTGTCAAAAAACATGTCATATAAACTAAGGATGATGTATGTGATATACATGTGTGTTTAGGGATAAAAAGTACTATAAACATTCAGGCACATTAATCACAAAAGAGACTCTTTATGATTTTTTTTGTTACAAAAAAGAACTTGAAATCGGAATAATCTGTCACAGAATTCCCAGACAATCATAGAAGACTTTCTTTAAGAATTTGTTTGCTAAGATAAGAACATATAATACAAATAACCTATGACGCTTCACATAATCAGAAAATGCAGCAATCATTTTCTATATATATTATTTGCTAGAGTGTCACATATATGTATAGAAATCCATGCAAAAAAAATTAGGTAGGGGAAATAAGGGACGATATATGCTACAATATTGCACCTAATCTTATAATCTTGAACGCATGATCAATCCAAAAAAAATACATTTGTAACAATTTTTGTACTATCCCCTTTCCCGCTTATGGGCTCATCCTACAAATCACATTAACCAAGGAAGGTGTACTAAAGTGCTAGACAACATACTAATACTACATGCATGACCCTCTCAATCCTTTATGCATTAGTTGATTCTACAGTGTGAATCGGAATTTAATGTGGGCATAGAAATATTTGCATATTCCACCACAACCAGCTTTATATAGAATTTCTGTAAATCTTTTAGATATGCCCTCTAAACGGAAAGGAGGAGTATAAAAATTATAAGTGCTAGCCCGTGCAGATGCACGGATTGATGACTAGTGATGTTAACCCTGTTTGAAAAGGCCGTGTTGATATAAATGCTCTGCCTCTGATAGTTGCAGTTTCTTATCTGAAACTGAAAGTTGCAGTTTTTTATCTAAAACTGAACTTGCAGTTTCTTATCTGAAACAGAAACTTGCAGTTTCTTCTCTGAGAATCACATTGTCTACACTTTTATACTCCTATGAAACTACATTTTTTTAAGTGCTAAAAATAGATCTCTAGAATTCATAAAATACTTCATATGCTCAATACTGCAAATCTGAAATTCAAAAGACATTCATATCTGAAAGTACTCTCAAAATACACAACACAAAACACAATTCACAACCTGCAAATACTGACAACCCTAAGCTCCTCCTGACAATTCACGACCTGCTCGACTATTGGGCTAGGGGGCAACCCCCTCCTATTCCTCGGCGGCAGACAGCCGCCCCGTGAGACGATGTGAACGGCGAGGGAGACGATGGCGGGGAAGCGTCGTCGGGCCAACTGCTTTTCTCCTCTTGCAGTTGGGTTCGGTCGACGAAGACTCCACCGGCTCGCTCTAGCAGGACACCCTCACAAACGGCACCCTGTAGATGCTCGATACTTAAATCTCTAGTGGATGCTCCATCTGGGATCGATACTCCCACCACCGCTCCCTCACGATCGGATTCGGTGAATCTGTTTGCTCCATGGCCCGGAGGAGCAGCTCTATGTACTCCGGCGCGACTCCCTCCGGGAGTATCGCCGCCTTTTCCCTCTGTTGAAGATATTTGGCCATGGATGTCGTCGTCGCCGCTAGTTGGTCCTTGTTGTCAAACCAAGACTGTATCTCCAACATCCTAGCTAGCTTCACAGGGTCGCCGTCTGCAATCCTACTCCTCCATCGATCTACTTCTCCACAACACATTCACTCGCCGGCGGTGGTTTTTGAATGGAAGAGGAGAGGAGCAGCGTTGGTTTTGGATTAGAACGGGAGAGGAGCGACGCTGGTTTTGGACTGGAACAGGAGAGGAGGGGCGGTGGTTTTGAAATGGAAGAGGAGAGGAGCGGCGCTGGATTTAGATTGGAACAGGAGAGGAGCGGCAGTGGTTTAAGAGGAGAAGAGCGGAAGAGCGGCGCTGGTCTTAGAAGTATTCTTTTGTTGTTTTGCGTATTTTGGGTCAATTTTTGACCACGTACCCCATGCAAAATGTGAATCATGTCACCAAAAATTGTATCGTTTGGTTCGTATCTGAATGTAATTTCAAATTATATTATTTTTGCAACGTATAACATATATTTTATGTGCGAAAATCATGGTCAATTATGACCCAGAATAAAAGGGAGACTAGTTAATGTGGGGTCGCTTTCTTAATTGAAGGGTAAATTGATTTTGATTTTGATCCAGTCACAGCGCGCCGGCCTTCTCACCCAATCCTAAATCACTACCGCACGCTCTCTCCCTCTTCTCCATTGCAAAACCATCGCCTCTCCTCTCCATCATCTCCATTCCAAAACCACCATCTCGCCTCTCCGTCTTCTGATTTTCTCATTGCAAAACCACCTCCTCTCCTCTCCATCATCTCCACTCCAAAACCACCTCCTCTCCTCTCCATCATCTCCATTCCAAAACCACCGTCTCGGCTCTCCCTCTTCTGATCTTCTCCATTGCAAAACCTCCTCCTCTCCTCTCCATCATCTCCATTCCAAAACCACCGTCTCGCCTCTCCCTCTTCTAATCTTCTCCATTGCAAAACCACCTCCTCTCCTCTCCATCATCTCCATTCCAAAACGACCGTCTCGCCTCTCCCTCTTCTGATCTTCTCCATTGCAAACCCACCTCCTCTCCTCTCCATCATCTCCATTCCAAAACGACCGTCTCGCCTCTCCCTCTTCTGATCTTCTCCATTGCAAACCCACCTCCTCTCCTCTCCATCATCTCCATTCCAAAACCACCGTCTCGGCTCTCCCTCTTCTGATCTTCTCCATTGCAAAACCTCCTCCTCTCCTCTCCATCATCTCCATTCCAAAACCACCGTCTCGCCTCTCCCTCTTCTAATCTTCTCCATTGCAAAACCACCTCCTCTCCTCTCCATCATCTCCATTCCAAAACCACCGTCTCGCCTCTCCCTCTTCTGATGTTCTCCATTGCAAAATCACCTCCTCTCCTCCCCATCATTTCCATTCCAAAACCACCGTCTCGCCTCTCCCTCTTCTCTATTGCAAGACCACCGTCTCTCCTCCCATCTTCCAAAGCTAGCACCGGACCACTCAGAAGGACATCTATGGAGAGGATGCAACAGCGAATTAGGCAGATCGCCGGCGGCGACCAGGCAAAGTTAGCCAGGTTGAACGAGATCCTTAGTTGGTTTGACAATGAGTGGGGTATTTCGAGGACGGTGCGGCCATGTGGCAATGTATGCGAAAGAGCGAGACAGCGGTGATGAGGGCGGAAATGTACATGTACTCCTTGGTGGCAGTCACGCTGCAGTCCTCCGAGTTCATCGAGTATCTCCTCTGGGTGATGGAGCAAACAGATTCGCCCGAGGCGACAGTCAGGCGAAGGTGGTAGGCGTATAGGTCGAAGGTCGAGCACCCAGACGATAACGAATCGATCGAGTATGGTGTGTCGTTCGTGAGGGTGCAGAGCCAGCCGGAGCCACAGGAGTATTCGTTCTCCCACCGCAAGAGGAGGCCGGATGGCGCGACTTCGCTTCCTCGCCGTTCTTCACGGTTCCCTCGATGCTCGCCTCGTTTCAACGGCGGCGGTAGGGTTTAAGGTAAGCTTCGCACTAACCTAATCTTCCACCTGCTCATGCTTACAATCAGTGTGACAGCTAATGAAAATCATGCTTAGAGTCAGTCTCCGAGTACTACGCCAATAACCCTAAAATAGCTCCGGACCTTTGGGTCAAAGTTGTGACACAGTGTACAAACAAAGAAAAATAGATTGGTGCTTCTTTCAGAAAAGAGTACTCCCTAGAAAACTGCCAATATAAGCTACTAGTATTTGGTTAGGATTTGCTGCCGAGAAAGATCCGTCCACAGAGAGCGCCACACATCCCACTGGTGGTGGTGGATGCCAATGCGTGCATGCAGCATGGTTGGTGTCGGTAATTTTTACTTGGCACACCTCGCACTCTGCATATATGTCGGTTCCATACGTACATTTGCGCAGTTCCACCAAAATGCAGCTGAATAACTCTGTTTGCACATATAATGAAAAAGCATGATTACATTATAGTGGCACTAGTTGATGAAACACAAAAAATAAATAGAATAAAATATTGCAATAGTATCATAGTATGCCATGCTGCGAGGGCGAGATGGGCCCTGCGACGCCTCATACGGTACGCCTCATACTGGACATCGTCCCAAGTCTCCTAGATACACCTTCTGCCAGTGATGAACATCAGTGTACAGCGGTAGTACAAGGAGGCGCCTTGAGACATTCAAATCTCTATTTTTGTACATATCAACTAAAATTAAGCACCCCAGTTTGCAGAAACGCTTAAACGTTAACAATGGGACTACTTGATGAAACATACATTAACAAACAGAAGCACTTTCTTTATCTACATTGGAAATGAAATGATAGAGATGACACTCGCTCTATTTTAACTGCATTATTACTTCATTTTATCAGTGACACTAGGGTCGAGCAGGTGGCAAACGAGGTGTACCATGCGTCGCAAGGATGGAGGCCGGGGGTGCTTAGACTGGGATGCTGAAGCTGGCTCTTTCAGTCACCAACATGGATGATTCAATTCATGGGACCTTTTGGTGCGGTTCACCTAAAATGAAGCAATGTCCCGTGAGCTAGCAGCTTCTTCTTCAAAACAATTTAAGAAAAGGGCTCCATCCCCGGTTCCATTTCCATCAGAAAACGAAACCCACAGAGCTTCTTCTACATTAGTTACAATAAAATTGAGCAACATCAAGGTTGGTTGTGAAGCTCCAGGATGTTGGGGAACGTAGTAATTTCAAAATTTTCCTACGATCACGCAAGACCATGGTGATGCATAGCAACGAGATGAGAGTGTTGTCTACGTACCCTCGTAGACCAGCAACGGAAGCGTTGACGCAACGTAGAGGAAGTAGTCGAACTTCTTCCCGATCCAACCGATCCAAGTACCGAACGTACGGCACCTCCGAGTTCTGCACACGTTCAGCTCGATGACGTCCCTCGAACTCCGATCCAGCCGAGTGTTGAGGGAGAGTTTCGTCAGCACGACGGCGTGGTGACGATGATGATGTTCCACCGGCGCAGGGCTTCGCCTAAGCTCCGCAACGGTATATTCGAGGTGTAGTTTGGTGGAAGGGGGCACCGCACACGGCTAAGGAATCGATCTCAATGATCAACTTGTGTGTCATGGGGTGCCCTCTGCCCCTGTATATAAAGGAGGGAAGGGGAGGGGCTGGCCGGCCACCTATGGCTGCGCCTGGGAGTCCTACTCCCACCGGGAGNGGGTTTACTAGAGTCAGTAATCTAGTTCACATCGCTATGTGATTAACACCCAAAGAGTACTAAGGTGTGATCATGTTTTGCTTGTGAGATAATTTTAGTCAACGGGTCTGTCACATTCAGAGCCGTAAGTATTTTGCAAATTTCTATGTCTACAATGCTCTGCACGGAGCTACTCTAGCTAATTGCTCCCACTTTCAATATGTATCTAGATTGAGATTCAGAGTCATCTAGATTAGTGTTAAAACTTGCATCGACGTAACCTTTTACGACGAACCTTTTTTCACTTCCATAATCGAGAAACATATCCTTATTCTACTAAGGATAATTTTGACCGATGTCCATTGATCTACTCCTAGATCTCTATTGCACTCCCTTGCCAATCTTAGTGGTAGGGTATGCAATAGATCTGGTACACAGCATGACATACTTTATAGAACCTTATGGCTGATGCATAGGGAATGACTTTCATTCTCTTTCTATCTTCTGCCGTGGTCGGGTTTTGAGTCTTACTCAATCTCACACCTTGTAACACAGGCAAGAACTCTTTCTTTGACTGTTCCATTTTGAACTACTTCAAAATCTTGTCAAGGTAT
>LR880972.1:98660497-98673145 GCA_904067115.1 Aegilops sharonensis | reverse complement strand
GTGCTATGCTAATGGAATGGGTCATGTCAATCAGATCATTCAACCAATGATGTGATCCCGTTAATCAAATAACAACTCCTTGTTCATGGTTAGGAAACATAACCATCTTTGATTAACGAGCTAGTCAAGTAGAGGCATACTAGTGATACTCTGTAGGTTTATGTATTCACACATGTATTATGTTTCCGGTTAATACAATTCTAGCATGAATAATAAACATTTATCATGATATAAGGAAATAAATAATAACATTTATTATTGCCTCTAGGGCATATTTCCTTCACAGGAATGCTCAACTATAATTTGGATATTATTTGTGCAGTTCAACTAAGATCGAGCATGAAATTTATATCTCTGTTTGCACAAAAAAGGTGGAAAGGAGGGTGACTAACAAGTGATGAAACATGCATCAAATGAAAAGAAGCATGTTCCTTATCTGAATGGCAACCCTACAAGGACAGTAGCAATTTCTAAAGTAGTGGCATTGCTAGATATTAGTGTGGGCATTAGGATTAACTATGACAACTGTTAAATACGACATTACTTTGGGCACGGGAGAGTTGGCGGACCAGGACAGTTGCATTTCTAACGAAAAGAACCAACTTATCTTAATGGGAAATTTTAGCAGGACATGTAAAGAAGTGCCATTGATTCATATTACTGGAGGCATTACATTGAAAACAACATTGGTTTAACGTATCCTTACTTTTAACAGTGCGACTGCTACATTTTACCAGTGGCATTACATAAGAGTGGCTCGGGGCAACAAACATCAGAACAGAATATCTGGGTTGGTCCCATTTTTGTTCAGTATAGCCACCTTATACTATGTGAGGCTAGCAAATCTAGTGCTGGACTTACTCTGTTGACTTGTCCCCCAGTCCCCACTTTCTTTCCTTTTTCAACCAATAGATCGGGTTTATATTGAGTTTGTACTGTGTTTCCCTTTATTTCCCTATTATACCTAGAGATCAGTTGGATAGCCAGTCTCTGCTACTTTTAGCCCCGATAATTTCCTCTTTCGACCAAGTCCTAGATTCAGGTAACAAATCCATCCCCACCCCCACCCCCTTTCTTCCTTGTTTGAACCAAGTAGTACTAGATTCGAGTGCATGTACTAGTTTTACCTCTTAAACATAAAAAATAGGGGGTTTTCGAACAGCCGATCAATCCTATCTACGAGGGGGCCTGGGAAATAGTAAAAGATACAAATGCAGCGACGTCAGGAGCTCGGGAAGTAGAGCAAGGCCGGTTTCAAAGGAAGTTATACCTGATGGCCGCCGGGATGTCGCTAGGTGGCCGGCGGGAGGCCGGATCTGCCCACACTACGGGAGCGAGGAAGAAGGGGTCGGAGGCCCTCCCTCGCCAGCGGTACTTGCGAGAGAACGACAAGGCAGGCTGATTGGGACGCGCCCTGCAGTGGGTAAGAGCCGTCATCGAGGACGACCACGTGAACTTTGCACCTTCTCACCTTCCCCGCGGAGAGGATCCGGCTGGATCTGTGACCAGCGGTGAGTAGAGAGAGAGAGTGTGTGTGGCCACCGCTATCATGTTTAGATCTGGAGAGGCCGAGACAGTGTGAAGAGAGCAACACTAGCAAGCAAGCGCGGAGGCTCCTGCCTATATAGTGGAGTAGTACGTACTAGTTTTCTTTTGTCTACCGGAGCCGGCTTGACCTCGTCAATGACTGTCGAGAAGTCTTCATCCACGTGGCCCGGAGGCGCAATTGTCGTCATTTTGATCTGAAGCGACGGATTATAACATATAACACGAAAAAAATGCCACATGACTAGAAATCATAACCTCACTACCCAAAGGAGACAACATGAATCCCGACGGACAAACTAGACGAGGAACAAAGCTCAAATTAAAGATAAACTCGTAGAAAAGGGGTCCGTCGATAGATGTCCTAATTAACATAGCCGTCTTGACCTACATGGCAGCCGAGTAGTCACTATTCATGCATGTGCCCCCAATGACTAGCCCAACTCAGTTGTCGCTGTTTAACCCTCGCAGTGATCCGAAGCACATGACACCTAATTTTGCGAGATGATAAGAAACCTTTTTTTAGATTTCTCACCACAACTAGAGCCATGTACAACACAGCCTGCACGATATGTAGACGATAGCCAATCCAGGCGTGTCTACTGGAGTCTGGTCATATGCATGGACGAACTGATCTTCCGTGTCTTGCAGGGATCGTCCAGGCACCAACGTAGTACAACACTTCTCTAGTACTATCGCTCGTCTCCCTCTTCTATTAAGTCACCCGACTTGCGGGGCCGGGGAGTGTGCCTATGGTTGGTTCTCAATTGCCTTCCCACATGTGTGTGCAAATGCAATATGACGCGTGTTCCATTCGGAGAGCAGCGTGCCAGACCGACCGACCGTCTGGGGTGCGACGCGAACGCAACGGGCGTGTTGTATACTCCGTACAAGTGTACCGCCGTTTTCTAGATGCTTTTCACCATGGCGCGGGCGCAATCCATGGATACAAAATTAGTATACTGTATACTATTTAAAAGTCGAGGGCGGGGCTTTTCCTGCGCGGTTCGACAGAGACACGAGAAGACGAGGGAGTAGGCTGCTGCAAACGGAGGGTTGTGTGATTTGACAGCGAGTTACTGCTGGACAGGTGGGGCCCCATGATTTGACTTGCCATTATCATTTTAACTACGGCGCTACGACCGGCGTGAGTCTTCTGATTCCTGACCACCTCCATACAGGTGCCTCTCCCAATGCTCCACCATGTAGTAGAGGCTGGCTCTTGCATGAGAGCCCACTTCTCCACTTTTTCCTTGCCTCTCTTTCCTCCACATATGCAAAAATGCCATGTAAAGCGCACTATTGTACTTACTTTTACTTGCTCCTACATGTGCTAAGCTTGCCACATAGGCATAAAGTCTGATGTGGCAAGTTAATCAAGAAGAGAGAGACTAGTTTGGTCACCCAAGGAAGAAACGGTGCTAAGCGCGTGTACCTAGGTGAAAAGACTATTTTGAGTGTATAGCTAATTAAATGAAGCAAACTTAGCAACACCATTTCATTGGAACAGTTCACTCCTTGGCAAACGCAATAAATACTAGTACTCTCTGTGTCCTAGTGTCAAAAACATTCTTATATTATGGGACGGAGGGTGCACTTCGGTGTGCTGCCATTGTAGAGAGTTTGTGGGTGTTTGCGGAGTTCGTCTTTGTTGGATACAAGGCATGCCCTTTGTTCCTAGGTCTGGGGGCTCTTGTTTCCGGCACAGATGATGTGCCATGAGTTGTTGGGTCTGGTTTTTTGCCGGTTTCCCATATTAACCGCGCGTTGTATGGTTTTCGGGTCCGGTTTCCCTATTAACTAGACCATTTTCCCTCTTCTATAATGCAAAGGCAGAGCACCTGCCGTTCACGTCAAAAATTATGGGACGGAGGGAGTACGAAGAAAGAGATAGAGAGGGGTAAAAAAATAAACTTATAGCCAACCTTATAGCTAACCTTGTTGTAGTATGAGTGACTAAGTGATGACTATGTATGATATGCCAACTCAGATAGCCTAACGCACCGTGTTAAATCTCCAAGGGCGCGACCACGCGAGCGACGCGGCGGTCGTGGTAGGCGCGACCATGATACGGGCTGCTGGCAGCCCTTGGATCTGAGATCAAACGGTCGCATGCTAAGTTGCTGAAAATTTGTAGAATAACCCTCCAGGATAGGATATTCACCCATAGGTCTAGAATCATGCAATGCAACCATTCGAACTCAGATCCAAGGGCTCTTGGAAGCCCGTATCATGGGAGAATTGAAAGCCACTACCCTACTGTTCGCACGCTGGCAGTTCGCTCCTACTCGTCCCCGCACGTCCTTCAATACTATGACGGTTCACTCCTAGTCGTCCCGTCCATTCACATTATGGCAGTTCCACTAATCCTAACCCTCCTCCCAAATCCATGGCGTCCCAAATCTCCACGATCGGCGGTGAGTACAAGGTTTGAACCATCACCGGCGATGAGTTCGACATCATCTACACCCGTTCTTCCGCGATGGTGAAAGGACGTTGAGGGAGTCCTGGATTAGGGGGTGTCCGGATAGCCGACCTATCACCGTTGGCTGGACTCCAGGACTATGAAGATACAAGATTGAAGACTTCGCCCGTGTCCGGATGGGACTTTCCTTGGCATGGAAGGCAAGCTTGGCGATACGGATATGTAGATCTCCTACCATTGTAACCGACTCTGTATAACCCTAACCCTATCCGGTGTCTATATAAACCGGAGGGTTTTAGTCCGTAGGACGAAGAACAATCATACCATAGGCTAGCTTCTAGGGTTTCGCCTCTCTGATCTCGTGGTAGATCCACTCTTGTACTACCCATATCATCAATATTAATCAAGCAGGAGTAGGGTATTACCTCCATCGAGAGGGCCCAAACCTGGGTAAAAACATCGTGTCCCGTGTCTCCTGTTACCATCTGCCTAGACGCACAGTTCGGGACCCCCTACCCGAGATCCGCCGGCTTTGACACCGACATTGGTGCTTTCATTGAGAGTTCCTCTGTGCCGTCGCTGTCAGGAAGGATGCCTCATCCCGTCTTTAAAGACGGAACCGTTGCTAAAGGAGCTTTGGCCACCGGCCAAACTCTCCGGCTAGGCGGTTTTCTTATGACCGCCTGTTTGGCCGCCGCGCCGATGATGACTTCTCGGGTCATCGAAAGCAATCTTCACGTTAACTCGGAACTCCCCGAGAAGTTAGATCCGATGGAGCTCTCTTCCTTGAACGAGCTCTTGGATCGCATCGCCGCCCTGGGAGTCGCTACAGACTACGATCAGATTGGGCCCAAAACCGATCTGAGAGAGATCAACTCTCCCCAGGCTACCCACCACGTTGCTGTGGTAGAGGAACAATACGGCGACTCTTCTCCTACCTTAAGGACTAGCTATGTCCGGATTCCTGACCCCTCCATGCCGGATTCCCGCGGAGGGGAGGACACCACTCAAACCCTGAACTTAAAGTCAGGCAGCGGGCTAGATTCATTGGGCAACCTCCAAGAACCCAAGCTTCCAAGTTCGGAAACTTCTTGGCCCCTGAATCTTAGATCGGACGGGGTTCGGAATTTAATTCCACCAGCCCACCCAAACATAAGCAATCTATCCCAAATCCGGCAAGAGCCCGGTGAAACAGTACATCATTACTGGGCCAGATTCCTCCTAGTTATGGACAGGATAAAGGACTGCCGTGAGGAGGACGCAATCTCATTCTTCTGCAATAATTGCACGGACAAGGGAATCGTAAACGCCATAAGTCGTCGTGAAATTACACGCTTCGCTGACTTGGCAGCAATAGTACGAAAGTACTGCGCGATGGAGAGCGCCTGGAAAACCGAATTCAAATTTTGGGATAATTCAGCCCCGAATACGACCCTAGTCCGAAATAAAAGGGTGCATCATCACCAGGCACCTGGGTTACATACCAGAAAGCAAAATCCCCCCAAAGGTCATGGAACCGTACTGGAGGGATGGCTCAATGGACCGTGCAAAATTCATAGCACAGAGGGCGCCACTCCATCTCATAGCCTTAGAGCATGTTGGATACTATGGCAGGTGGCCAAAAGTGGCGAAGAGCTCCTAGCTCCAGAGCACCAGCCCAGCAATACCAGTACGGTATTAACAGTCTTCGAGACTTCCACATAAAATAATATGCGAAAACGAACACTCCGCAGCCTTGCCGAAGTCTACCAGATAGCAACAATAAATCCATGGAGTGACACGGCTATTACCTTCAATGCCAGTGACGAACCTAAATTCCGAACAGCCCGAGCACCAGCCGCATTGGTCCTCAGTCCAATAGTGGACGGCTTTCGCGTTACCAAGGTACTCCTGGACAGCGGCAGCGGATTAAACCTCATCTACGAGGGAACCCTTCGAAAAATGGAAATACACTGGAGCCGCATTGAGCGAAGCAGCACAACCTTTAGAGGAATAATCCCCAGTCGGGAAGCATGCTGTACAAGAAAGATCACACTAGATGTGGTGTTCGGCACGCCGGACAATTATAGGTCCGAGGAGGTCACATTCCAAGTGGCCCCGTTCAGCAGCGGATACCACGCTCTATTAGGGCGAGAGGCATTCACAATTTTTCAAGCTATACCCCATTACGGGTATATGAAGCTCAAAATGCCCGGTCCCAACAGAATTATCACTCTCGCTAGTGACCCGGACATAGCGCTCCGCGCCGAAAATAAAACAGCCGCACTTGCCCTTGAGGCACTATCCGAAGCCCTAGCGGCAGAGGAACTCACTGTGCTGCGCTCCACGGTGAAAAGGGACGATGTGATACTCGATAAGAGATCCAAGTCCACCTCTTTTAAACCGGCCTCCATCGGGGCACAACTAAACCCCGATGTGGACGCTGCACTACGAGAATTCCTACACGAAAATTGGGACATTTTTGCCTGGCACCCTTCAGACATGCCAGGAATCCCACGCCGGCTGGCAGAGCACAACCTAAATATCCTAATAGGATTCAAACCAGTCAAACAAGCTCTTCGGCGTTTCTCCGAACCCAAGAGATAGGCCATGGGAGAGGAGCTAGCTAAACTATTGGAGGCCGGATTCATTAGAGATATTAAACATCCGGACTAGCTAGCAAACCTGGTAATGGTACAAAAGAAGGACAAATCCTGGCGCCTATGTGTCGATTTTAAGGACCTTAACAAGGCTTGCCCAAAGGATCCCTTCCCCCTCCCCCGCATCGATCAAATCATCGACGCTACCGCATGACATGATTCATTGTGTTTCCTCGACGCATACTCCGGCTACCACCAAATTAAGATGGCAGAGCCAGACCAAGCCGCAACGGCATTCATCACTCCATACGGCCCATTCTGCTTCAACACAATGTCCTTTGGGCTCAAAAACGCCGGCGCAACATATCAGCGCATGATTCAGACATGTCTGGCAAAGCAGACCGGCAAAACAGTGGAGGCATACGTAGAAGATGTGTTCGTTAAATCCAAGAATGTCGAAACCCTAGTCGACGACTTGAGGCTCACATTCAATAATCTCCGAACATATCACATCAAGCTCAACCCAGAAAAATGCGTTTTCGGCGTACCAGCCGGAAAGCTCTTGGGCTTCATTGTATCCGATAGAGGAATTGAAGCAAACCCAGCCAAGATCCGAGCTCTATCACAATTGGATATCCGCAAAGACCTCAAAAAATACAAAAATTGACTGGATGCGTGGCGACTTTAAGCCGCTTTATCTCCCGCTTAGGAGAAAAGGCATTACCCCTTTATCGCCTCCTCCGGCGCACCGAACACTTCGAGTGGACGGATGCCGCCACGGCCGGACTCGAAGAAATCAAAGCCATATTGGCAACAAATCCGGTCCTGGCCGCGCCCAACATGGGCGAACCAATGCTATTATACATCGCAGCAACCCATCAAGTTGTAAGTGCGGTGCTCGTTGTCGAACGAGAAACGGACGGACACAAGTTCCCTCTCCAAAAACCAGTTTACTACATGTCCACTGTCCTAACTCCATGCAAGTCACGGTACCCGCATTATCAAAAGATAGCATACACGGTGTTCATGGCATCCCGGAAGCTGTGACACTACTTTCAAGAGTGTTCGATAACAGTAGCCTCCGAAGTACCTCTTAATGACATTATAAACAACCGCGACGCAACGGGCCGGATTGGTAAATGGGCCATAGAGCTCCTCCCGTTCGACATAACCTACAAGCCATGGAGAGCTATCAAGTCGCAAGTTCTGGCTGACTTCGTCGCCGAATGGACTGAATCCGAACTCCCTAAAGAGTACGGCGCATATTCCAACTGGATCATGCACTTCGACAGCTCCAAAATGTTGGTCGGACTGGGGGCTTGCGTGGTTCTGACGTCCCCAACCGGAGATACAGTCCAATATGTACTTCAAATTATGTACACCGACTCCAACAACGCAGCCGAATACGAGGCCCTTCTACATGGTCTCCGGATGGCAGTCTCCATGTGCATTCAACGCCTAGAGGTGCGCGGGGATTCGAACCTCGCGATATCCCAAATAAATGGGGACTTTGATGCCAAGGATCCGAAAATGGCAGCTTATCGCAATGTCGTCCTAAAAATGTCAGCTCGGTTTGAGGGGCTCGAATTTCACCATATAGCCCGGGATAACAACCAGGCAGCAGACGTGTTGGCACGCATTGGCGCAAAGCGCGATGCCATCCCTCCCAACATCTTCCTAGAGAGGATTTTCAAGCCATACGTATTATGGGAGCGAGAGTCCGGAAATAACAACCCGGACCAAATCACATTGCCCCTCACCGAACATTCCGACATAGTTGGTGGTTCCACCAACGAAATAACACCGTCAGCCCACGCAATAATGGCAGTCATTGCCCCGTGGACAGAACCATTCCTAGCCTACCTAACTAGGCAGGAACTTCCCGAGGACCAAAATGAGGCCCGCTGCATAGTGTCGCGGTCTAAAGCCTATAAAGTCCATGAGGGAGAGCGTTATAAGAAAAGCACAACCGGGGTCCTTCAAAGGTGTATCTCCGAAGAGGAAGGGCGGAATCTCCTGGCTGAAATTCACGCCGGACTCGGTAGGCACCATGCCGCAGCCCGGCCCCTTGTAGGCAAGGCCTTCCATACAGGATTTTATTGGCCGACGGCCCGGGCAGATGCTCAGGACTTAGTCCAACGATGCGTCGGTTGCCAGCTCTTTGCTAATCAAAGCCATATGCCACCCACCGCCCACAAAACTATACCCATCACCTGGCCCTTCGCGGTCTGGGGGCTTGACATGGTTGGACCCCTTAAAGCAGGAACCCACAAGAAAAAATACCTATTAGTCATGGTGGATAAATTCACCAAATGGATAGAGGCCAAGCCTGTAAAGACGGCCGAATCCGGACTGGTGATAGACTTCATATCAGGGGTAGTACACCGTTACGGCGTCCCCCATAGCATCATCACTGATAACGGCATGAACTTCATGACCGACGAGGTCAAACTTTGGTGCAAAAACATGGGCATCAAGCTCGACTACGCTTCAGTCTATCACCCCCAAACTAACGGTCAAGTCGAGCGAGAAAACGGTCTAATCATGAGCGGCATTAAACCCAGACTAGTGCGGTCCCTCAAGGAATCTAACACGCACTGGGTAGAGGAGATCGACTCCGTACTGTGGGGGCTGCGGACCACGTCGAATCGCGCTACCAGATTCACACCATTTTTATGGTATACGGCGCAAAGGCAGTTTTGCCCTGCGACATAATTCATGACTCACCTCGCGTGCGCATGTACGAAGAAAGAGAAGCCGAGCTCGATCGGCTGGACAGTTTGGACGCCTTGGAGGAGGAGCGCGATGTGGCAAAAGCTCGTTCCGCATTCTATTTAACAGCAGGCTCGAAGATATCAAAGCAGGGAAGTACGGGCCAAAGCTTACAATGTTGGCGAACTAGTTCTACGCCTGCCGGACAAGAAAAATGACAAACTCACGCCCAAATGGGAGGGTCCCTTCATCATCGACCAAGTCCTGACCGGCGGAGCGTAACGTCTGCGAAACGCATCGGATAACCGACTCGAGCCGAACCCATGGAACGTAGCCCGTCTCCGAAGATTCTACGCCTAGCGCGCGGATTCTGAGTTCGTCTCCTTCCTCCGTCTATATTTTATACTTTAAGCTGTCTTTTATTTCTCTCCTTCTTCCTCCCTTTTTTCGAAGCCATTAAAGGCTCGTTTGCGCATTGTTCGCACACACTTGACGCGCTATCTGCACTCATTATACCTGGGGGCTTCTTTAACAGAAGCTTACTTATACAAGCTTTATGCCCAACACATGTGTCACACTTCCGCATGTACCTTTTATTCACCATTATATGCATCGATATGACTTAAGTTTTGGCCAAGCTGGGTTGCCTGGCTCCTATGCTTACCCCTAGGTTCCCGATTGTTCAGCTCTCCAAGGCCTTCGGGCAGGGAGATACACTAGTAGAAAACAGGGCAATGGTCCAGGCCCGGCCAGCCCATTAGTCCCGGTTCAATCCAGAACCGGTACCAATGAGGGCATTGGACCCGGTTCGTGAGCCCCGGGGGCCGGCCGGGCCACGTTGGCCATTGGTCCCAGTTCGTCTGGACCTTTTGGTCCCGGTTGGTGGGACGAACCGGGACCAATGGGCCTCGCTCCTGGCCCACCACCATTGGTCCCGGTTGGTGGGACGAACCGGGACCAAAGTCTGCCCTTTAGTCCCGGTTCAAGTCACCAACCGGGACCAATTAGTTGCCTATATATACCCCTCACCCGCGAGCAGAACACTCCCGGTGCTCTGTTTTTCGTGGCAGGCGAGGGGAGAGCTTTGTGGTGCTCTAGCTCACCTTCTATGCACACGAGGTGTTCGATGGAATGCCCGAGCCACACTACTTAAGCTTTCTCCTCTCCAAGCTCGACCTGCAAGCTCCATTTTCCTTAATATTTGTCTAGGTTTAGCGGTCCGTCACGTCCCGTCCCCGTATTCACCGTCGTCGATCGCCCACGCCGATCTCGTCGCCGGCACCACCGTGGTGAGCCTCTTGTTCTTATCTTATCTTCTTTCTGAAAGGAAAAAAATTCTTACTTGTATGTTTATATAGATACTTGTATAATTTTCTTACTTTTATTATTGCATCTTATATAGTGGGATGGTTTTGGTATCCGCCCCCGTCGGCCCTCGTCCTGTCTATGATTCGGATGTGGTATATATTATCTTTTCATAACTATTGGTTCATTTATTGTTTATGACAATTACGCCGACCAACGTGACATAGATTTTATTTATCTAGGAGGTTGTTGAACCGGAAATTCCAACCGACCTTAATGTCGAGAGGTTAAATTTTGTTGAAGAAGAAAACAATTTGTTGAAGGAAAAAATTAGAAAAATTGAGGAGGAGAAGATGATATTTGAGTTGCATGTTGCGGATGTCGTCGATGATCACAAGATCAAGATGGATGCAATGCGCTTGATGATTATAAATATTAGAAAATATGCCATTCATACCGAGGCTTGGTATCATTATGCCGTTGAATCAGTTGTTACACTGGTTGTGATTATGATCGCATTTGTTTTCGCATTGAAATGTTTTACATAGTTTCAGTGTATGGTTTAATTAATTTAGATGCTCTGCAGAGCTTTATGTTGTTAGATGAGAACTATGTATGTACTTTGGTTTTAATGTGATGATGAACTTATATTAATTTGGTCACTTAATTATCTATTCATGATGTTCTGTAATTATTTTTGACGCACTTAATTATATATAATGCACGCAGATGAACATGGAATGGATGTACGGTTCAAGACACACCTCCGAGTACATTAAGGGCGTGCATGATTTTCTCGAAGTGGCTGAGGAAAACAAGCAGAATGGTTTTATGTCTTGTCCATGCCCTATATGTGGGAATACGAAGTCTTACTCTGACCGGAAAATCCTCCACACCCACCTGCTTTACAAGGGTTTCATGCCACACTATAATGTTTGGACGAGGCACGGAGACATAGGGGTTATGATGGAAGACGGCAAAGAAGAAGAGTACGATGACAACTATGTGCCCCCCGAATACGGTGATGCTACTGAACATCAAGAGGAACCAGACGATGTGCACGATGATGCTGCAACGGGCGAAGCTGCTGAAGATCAAGAGGAACCAGACGATGTGCCCGATGATGATGATCTCCGCAGGGTCATTGTCGATGCAAGGACGCAATGTGAAAGTCAAAAGGAGAAGCTGAAGTTCGATCGCATGTTAGAGGACCACAAAAAAGGGTTGTACCCCAATTGTGAAGATGGCAACACAAAGCTCGGTACCATACTGGAATTGCTGCAGTGGAAGGTAGAGAATGCTGTGCCTGACAAAGGATTTGAGAAGCTACTGAAAATATTGAAGAAGAAGCTTCCAAAGGATAACGAATTGCCCGACAGTACATACGCAGCAAAGAAAGTCGTATGCCCTCTAGGATTGGAGGTGCAGAAGATGCATGCATGCCCTAATGACTACATCCTCTACCGCGGTGCGTACAAGGATCTGAACGCATGCCCGGTATGCGGTGCATTACGGTATAAGATCAGATGAGATGACCCTGGTGATGTTGACGGCGAGCCCCCCAGGAAGAGGGTTCCTGCGAAGGTGATGTGGTATGCTCCTATAATACCATGGTTGAAACGTCTGTTCAGAAACGGAGAGCATGCCAAGTTGATGCGATGGCACAGTGAGGACCGTAAGAAAGACGGGAAGTTGAGAGCACCCGCTGACGGGTCGCAGTGGAGAAAAATCGAGAGAAAGTACTGGAACGAGTTTGCAAGTGAGCCAAGGAACGTATGGTTTGCTTTAAGTGCGGATGGCATTAATCCTTTCGGGGAGCAGAGCAGCAATCACAGCACCTGGCCCGTGACTCTATGTATGTATAACCTTCCTCCTTGGATGTGCATGAAGCGGAAGTTCATTATGATGCCAGTTCTCATCCAAGGCCCTAAGCAACCCGGCAACGACATTGATGTGTACCTAAGGCCATTAGTTGAAGAACTTTTACAGCTGTGGAATGGAAACGGTGTACGTACGTGGGATGAGCACAAACAGGAGGAATTTAACCTAAAGGCGTTGCTGTTCGTGACCATCAACGATTGG
>LR880972.1:98616569-98638372 GCA_904067115.1 Aegilops sharonensis | reverse complement strand
GAATCGGGAGGGGATCAGGTGAGATCCCGGAGATCTCGGGATCTCCGGCGAGCGGCGGCGCGGTGGCGTGGGCGAGGGGAAGAGGGAGGTGGGGGCCCGCCTGGCAGTGGGGAGAGGGGAGGGCGTTGCGGTCGGTCGGCCGACGCGGACCCGATTCGGGCGAGGGGGAGTCGGTCGGTGGCTCGCTGGGCCGGTCGGGCGCTGGTGGGCCGCCTGGCTGGCGCGCCTGGCTGGGGCCGGTCGGTGGGTTGCCTCGGCGCTGGCTGGGCCAGTGGCCTGGCTGGCGCCTGAGGTCCTTTCTTTTTTCTAATTTTTATTTTTTTTTGAAAAACAAAAACAGAGATAATTTATAAACTATAAATATTTTATATAGGACATATATATACCAAAATGATCAGGGGAATATTCCCTATCATTTGAACATTTTTCCAGGGGCAAAATCCAAAGTTTATAAAAAATCATTTTTTCCAAAATTCAAGTGAAACTCAAATTTGAATTCAAAACTTTTGGCAATGTTTTTCCTCTGATATTTTTGGAGTGTCATGTTTACTCCTCTCATACTTTTTCTCAAGTATTTCTCAGGCATAGTTTTTGAAATGATTTCTACTTGCCAAAATTTGAATTCAAATTCCAAAACTTCAAAACTTCAAATGCCACTCAAATTCAAACAACATGCATAGATTCTTAGCTATAATTGTAAAACATACCAAATAGGAAATTTGGGATGTTACAAACCTACCCACCTTAAGATGAATCTCGCCCTCGAGATTCGGGTTGGCTAGCAAATAGGTGCGGGTGGTCTCGAAGAAGGTCTTCTTCTCGCTCCCAGGTGGCTTCCTCTTCGGAGTGATGACTCCACAGCACCTTGCAAAACTTGATGATCTTGCTGTGGGTGACTCTGCTCGCAGTCTCGAGAATTCGGACGGGTTTCTCCTTATAAGTCAGATCACTGTCGAGCTGTATGTCCTCTAGGGGCACTGTGTCTCTCAACGGGATATCGGCCATGTCGGCATGACACTTCTTTAGCTGAGAAACATGGAAGACATCATGAACTCCGGACAATCCTTCCGGCAATTCCAACTTGTAAGCAACTTCTCCACGGCGTTCGAGGATTTTGTAGGGGCCAATGAATCGGGGTGCTAACTTCCCTTTGACACCGAACCTCTTGATTCCACGAAGTGGACACACACGAAGATATGCTCGGTCTCCCGCTTCGTAAGTTACTTCCTTGCGTTTACTGTCGGCATAACTCTTCTGTCTCGACTGTGCTATCTTGAGTCTATCCCGAATCAGCTTGACTTTCTCTTCGGAATCTCTGATAAGATCGGAACCGAAAAGCGATCGATCTCCAACACCATCCCACAACAATGGTGTTCTGCACCTCCTTCCGTATAGAGCTTCGAAAGGGGCCATCTTCAGACTGGATTGATAACTGTTGTTGTATGAGAACTCTGTGTATGGCAAATTATCATCCCAGCTAGACCCATAGTGTAGCACACAAGCTCTCAACATGTCCTCCAAAATCTGGTTGACTCTCTCGGTCTGTCCATCTGTCTGCGGATGAAAAGCTGTACTGCACTCCAGCCTCGTACCCAAAGTTTCATGCAACTGATTCCAAAACTTTGAGGTAAACTGAGTTCCTCTATCTGACACGATACTCCTCGAAACTCCATGCAGACATACGATCCTGGTCATGTATATCTTGGCCAACTTAGCACTGGTATAGGTAGTCTTCACGGGAATGAAGTGAGCTACCTTGGTCAAACGATCAACCACTACCCAGATAGAATCATAACCTGAACGGGTTCTGGGTAATCCTGTGATAAAGTCCATTCCAAGTTTTTCCCATTTCCAATCGGGAATCGGCAAAGGTTGAAGTAACCCTGCTGGCTTCTGATGTTCTGCCTTTACTCATTGACAAACATCGCATACTGCTACGTACTCGGCAATATCCTTCTTCATACCTGTCCAACAGAAACTTTCCTTCAAATCTAGGTACATCTTGGTGTTACCGGGGTGAATCGAGTACGGTGAATCACGAGCCTCCTGAAGAATTAGCTTCCTGAGTTCGGGATCATTGGGCACATAAATACGATCCTCAAACCATATAGCTCCGTGTTCATCCTTACGGAATCCTTTAGCTTTTCCTTCATTCATCTTCTACTTTATCTCATCAATTTCCTTGTCCGACTTCTGGGCTTCACGAATCCTTTCGGCCAAAGTGGACTGAACTTCCAGAGTTGCAACATATCCTCTCGGAACTATCTCCAGTCAGAGATCTCTGAGGTCATCGACTAACTCCTGGGGTAATCCTCCTGCTATAAGAGTATTCAGATAACTCTTACGGCTCAAGGCATCTGCTACAACATTAGCCTTCCCTGGGTGATAATGCAATCTCATGTCATAGTCCTTGATTAACTCTAGCCATCTCCTCTTCTTGAGGTTCAACTCTTTCTACGTGAAAATATAATTCAAACTCTTGTGATCTGTGTAAACATCACAACGGTTTCCGATGAGGAAATGTCTCCAGGTCTTGAGTGCATGCACTACGGCTGCTAACTCCAAATCATGTGTGGCATAATTCATCTCGTGAGGTCGTAGCTGTCTGGAGGTATAAGCTACAACTTTTCCTTCCTGCATGAGTACTCCTCCGAGTCCCTGACGAGAAGCGTCACAATAAACCTGGTAATCCTTGTGTATGTCCGGCAAAATCAGCACTGGGGCTGTGACCAAACGTTTCTTCAATTCCTGAAAACTGGCTTCACAATCCTCGGTCCAAATGTACATGGCTTCCTTCTTCAACAGCTCAGTCATGGGCTTGGCAATCTTCGAGAAGTTCTCAATGAACCTCCGATAATATCCTGCGAGTCCGAGAAAACTGCGGATCTCCTTGACTGAGGTGGGTGACTGCCAATCGGCGACTGATTCAACCTTGGCGAGGTCAACTGCTATTCCTTCTCCTGAAATAACATGTCCGAGGAATCCGACTTCCTTCAGCCAAAATTCACATTTACTGAACTTGGCATACAACTGATGTTCTCGAAGTTTCTCCAGAACTAGACGCAAATGTTCCTTATGCTCTTCCTCGCTCTTGGAGAAAATCAGTATATCATCGATGAACACCACGACTAACTTGTCCAGATATTCCATAAATACCTTGTTCATCAAATTCATGAAGTATGCAGGAGCATTAGTCAATCCAAATGACATGACGGTATACTCATATAAACCATACCTGGTAGTGAATGTTGTTTTGGGTATATCCTTTTCACGGATCTTCAACTGATGATACCCTGATCGAAGATCGATCTTGGAGAATACCTTGGCTCCAACTAGCTGATCAAACAGATCATTAATCATCGGCAGAGGGTACTTGTTCTTGATGGTCACCTCGTTTAGCGAACGATAATCCACAACCATTCTCAAGGTTCCATCCTTCTTCTCTACCAAAAGAACTGGGGCTCCCCAAGGTGATGAGCTTGGCCGAATGTATCCTTTCTCCAATAACTCATTAATTTGGTTCTTGATCTCTTTCAAATCGTTCGGGGGCATCCGATAAGGTCTCTTGGATATTGGGGCTGTGCCATGCAATAACTCAATCAGAAACTCAATGTCTCTGTCCGGTGGCATTCCTGGTAATTCCTCCGAAAACACATCGGGAAAATCTTGCACTACTGGCACTTCCTCCTGAACAACTCCCGTGAGGGAATGCACCTGATTCTTCATCTGGCTATGCCTGGATACATACTTGATCCTCTTCTGCTCCGGGGTGGTGAGCAGAATAGACTTGCGGGCACAGTCTATGTTTCCTTCAAACTTCGTCAACCAATCCATGCCTAGGATTACATCCAAGTTCTGGGTTTCCAATACTATGAGGTCTGCGGGAAATTTATGGTTCCCGATGTTGAGGGTTGCATGACAGCCTAAGCCTGCCATCATTTCTCCTCCTGCGGAACTGACGCGAAGGGGGATTCTAAGGGTTTTAGTGGGCAACCTGTTGGGGATACAACTACTGAGTGTGAACCGCCCTGGAGGGGCCGGCTTACCCTCGTCCATGATCCAGGCCCACGGAGGAGGCCCGGAGCCCAGAGGCGAATTAAGGTCCGTTTATGTGAACCGCCTTAGTGTTGTAACTTGTGCTGTAAGACAAGAGAGAAGAGACCGAGCCGGACACTTGTATGAGCCGGATCGGGGCTCTGTAGACCGGCCGGGCGTCAACCCGTGTATATAAGGGGACGACCCGGCGGCGGATTAGGGACAGACAATTCGAGGCTTAGGCGAAGCTATTGCTCCCAAGTCGCCGAAACTACATCAATCCCATCACAACTAGACGTAGGCCTTTCCTTCATCGAAGGGGCTGAACTAGTATAACTCCCGTGTCTTTGTGTCCGCTTTAACCCCTCTAAGTTAACCCGTACGATGGCCCTGCGACTAAGTCCTTTCACGAGGACATCTGCCGTGACAATTCCACGACAGTTGGCGCCCACCGTGGGGCTATTGCACGATGGTTTGATGATATTAGAGGGCAAGTTCGAAGGACTCGAAGGCTATGCTGTGGGCCAGATGACTAAGAGTCGTCGCGGCAAACTCTACATCGACGATGCGGACTGGGGCCCCGAGGCCGGCTCGATCGAGTACGGGTACCGGGTCCCCTTCGGTGGCATACACGTGTTCATTGGCAAGATCGGCGAGCCAGGGCTTGGGCCAGACATCTGCACCGACCTCGTCGAGACGGCTCAGCGGACGAAGAAGAGTCCTGCCCTGGCTAAACCGGCTGTCAAGCGTGCTTTCGTGGGAGTCGTCCACGGAGAATATGAGGGCGGATCAGCATCTGGCGGCGAAACCGTTGTCTACCCTGTCGACGAGTCATCCGCCGGAGAAACCGAGTCTTTGTACCAGCTGCAAGATGGCCAGATCGGGGGCTGTTCCGACGGCGAGAGTATTCCGGACTCCTTTGATCTGCCCAGCCGGGTTGGAATTTTCATGGCCGGTACACAAGCGACGCTTCACTCTTCAACCGCGGCGCCCATCGCCGCCGGTTCAGTAGCGGTGGTGGCAGCCGGGGAAGGAGGGCCTGTGCGCCCGCCGGCTCAAGTTCTATCAGAGTTATTTGACGCATTGGCTGCACTCATGGCGGAGGCTAACCCGGCGGATCAGGACCTGCATAACGCAGAGATTGCAAGGGTAAAGGAACAGATCGCTAAAGCTAAAGCGGATCTGGCGGCCGCGGACGTGAGGATGGCGGCGAAACGAGCCGCTTTGGATGCACAGGCTTATAGGCTCATGCTGGATCAGAGTGCATCACATGAAGTCATGAAAAGGAAGTACATATCCCGTTTGCCTTCGGTTTTCGAGGGAAGAGAGCTCTTCAATACCCCAGGGGCGGGGACCAGTAATCCGCCACCGGTGGTAAACCGGCCGGAAGCGCCTGGGACGGCCGCGCCGGTTCAGCCCCGTGTGATAGATCTGCCCCGCCATCACACTGGCGCACCCCAGACTGTGCAGACACCTCCGGGTCACTACTCCAACCCGATGGATAACCTTGTCGCGGCTGCGGCACGATTGGAGGCGATTCCGATAGAGGGCGATTCACCACAGGCGGTAGAAACTCGCCGGGTCAAGGAGCTCCTCAGAACGGCCCTGGTTCAGCAGGAAGCATATTCTACAGTCGGGATCGGATCCACTCCACCCCCCGACCAAGCCGGAGTTATAGCCGGCGCGCAGATGAACCGGCCGTGTCAAGCAACGCGCAACACGGTCCGCCTCGAGGCAACAACCCGGCTGGTGGCTTCGAAGACGCTCAAGTGGTGGTGGACCGGGCCAGGGCACGCAGGGAGGCCAAGTTAGCAGCGCAACATGAGGACCATCAGCTCGCGCCGGTTCGTCCGACCATCTTCGAACCGGGGGTCACGTCCGGATCATTGGGGGTGCCTTGTCTCGTCCCCGCTTTACGCAATGTGCGTTTGCCTAAGGACTTCAAAGGACCCCGCAAGGTGCCCAATTACACCGCCGATTTGGCTCCAGAAGTGTGGATAGAAAGCTATGAGATGGCCATGGAGATGCTGGATGTGGACGAAGCTGCGTGTGCGAAGTATTTCACCATGATGTTGGAAGGTACGGCTCGTACTTGGTTGAAAAATTTGCCACCCAACTCAGTTAGTTCGTGGACTCAGTTACGGACCCGGTTCAATCAAAATTTCAAAGACACCTGTAAACAGCCCATGTCTGTGGTGGATTTGGCGGCTTGTGTCCAGGCAAAGGGAGAATCAACAACACATTGGGTGCGCCGCGTTTCAGAGGTTTTACATTTATCAGACCGGATCAACCCTGATTCCGCTATCTTAACCCTAGAAGACAATTGCCGGTTCGAACCGTTGAAGTTAAAGCTGGGTCGCATGAAGCGTTTTTGCAATGACATGGGCACGCTCATGGGTGTTTTGGTAAAGTATGCTGATTCTGATAGTACCAAGGATCCCGAGTCTGAGGATGACGAAGTAGGGAAGGGAAAGCAGAATAGCAACTCCAGAGGCCAGCAACATCATTCTGCAGGCAATGGGGGAAACAAGCGTAAGGCTAACGGTAACATGGGCTTCGTAGACAACACCAACGCGCAGGACAAGGGTCAGCGGCGCAAAGGTAGGCAGTCAAACCGGGGCGGTGCACAAGGTCACAATCCGGAGCGTTTGAATTACTTATTGAATCAACCTTGTCCGAAGCATGGGACGAAGGAGGCACCGGCGAACCACCTCTGGAAGGATTGTTATATTATGCAGGAGTTCAAAAATTCTAATGCTTTCCGGTATGATCAAGGGCCCGGCGGCGGTTAAGGGTCCGCCCCGGGTTACGGTGGAGGAAATTCCGGCCCAGGGTTCGGTGGTAATCCGGGTGGGCAAGGCAATCAGAACAATCAAAACAATCAGAACAATCAGAACCAAGGGGGTTACAATCAACAACAGCAGCAGTCGGGTTACCAAAGTAATCCAAAACAGTTAAACAGTGGATAGTATCATGTCTTTACCACTAGCTTGGACAGACGGGACCGCAAACTTCAGCAGCGGGCGGTCAGTGTTGTTGAACCGGCCGCACCGCATTACCTGCGCTGGTCAGAGCAACCTATTGTATGGAGCAGAGAGGATCATCCTCCCCGAGTTTACAATCCGGGTCAGCTGGCCCTAGTAGTGGCACCTGAGGTTGGAGGCTACAAGTTCACCAAAGTGCTTATGGATGGAGGAAGCAGCATCAACATCCTGTACGACGAGACCTTCCGACGTATGGGGTTGACAGATAGACATCTCAGGCCGTCCAGCACGGTATTTCACGGCGTGGTGCCCGGCAAGTCGGCGTACCCGGTCGGTAAGATAGCCCTGGAGGTGGCTTTTGGAGATGAACATGACTCCAGATCAGAAACATTGACGTTTGAGGTGGTGAAAATCCAAAGCCCTTACCACGCCCTGTTTGGGCGGCCGGCTTATGCTAAGTTTATGGCACGGCCTTGTTATGTTTATTTGCAGCTGAAAATGCCGGGTCACAAAGGGACGATAACGGTTCACAGGAGCCGCCGGATTTCTTTGGAATGGGAGGAAGGTGACGCGGCTTATGCGGAGTCGGTTTGTGCCACCGAGGAGTTAAAGTATTATAAAGATAATGTTGATCCGGCCGATATGACCCCGTTGAAGAAGCCAACTACAGAGCACGATCCGGATTTGAAGTTTAAATCGGCGGCTGAGACTAAGCTTGTTGATTTTGTGCCCGGCGATTCGTCCAAGCAGTTCACCATCAGTGCTAACTTGGATCCTAAATAGGAAAGCGCGCTCATCGAGTTCATCCGTGAGAACCGGGACATTTTTGCATGGAAGCCTTCTGACATGCCAGGTGTACCGAGGGAACTCGCTGAGCACACTCTTAATGTTGATCCCAAGTACAGACCGGTAAAACAGTTTCTACGCCGGTTTAATGAGGAAAGGCGCAAGGCCATTGGAGCGGAGGTTGCCAGGCTCTTAGCGGCAGGATTTATTGTTGAAGTTTTCCATCCAGAGTGGCTTGCTAACCCGGTGTTGGTCCTTAAGAAAAATGGCACTTGGCGCATGTGCGTGGATTATACAGATCTTAACAAGGCTTGTCCAGCAGATCCTTTTGCCCTCCCCCGTATTTATCAGATTATTGATGCTACGGCGGGTTGTGAGCATTTGAGTTTTTTGGATGCATATTCCGGATATCATCAGATTAAGATGGCGGTTAAGGACCAGGAGAAGACGGCGTTTATCACCCCTTTTGGAGCCTTCTGCTATGTATCTATGCCTTTTGGGCTCAAGAGCGCCCAAGCAACTTATCAACGTTGCGTACAGAACTGCTTGCATGAACTGATCGGCCGTAATGTGCATGCTTATGTGGATGATATCGTGGTTAAGTCAAGGGAGAAAGAAACGCTGATTGAGGATTTGAGAGAAACCTTTGATAGCTTGCGGGTGTACAAGATGATGCTTAACCCGGCCAAGTGTGTCTTTGGTGTTCCGGCAGGCAAGTTATTGGGTTTCCTTGTGTCCAACAGGGGGATTGAAGCTAATCCGGAGAAGATTACAGCTATCACCTCCTTGGCTAAGCCAAAGTGTATCAATTATGTCCAACGTTAGGCAGGTCGGATTGCTGCGCTAAGCCGGTTTATCAGTCGCCTAGGAGAGAAGGCCATTCCTTTGTACCAGATGCTGAAGAAGACGGATCAGTTCGTCTGGAGCTCAGCCGCTGATGAGGCATTGGAGGACTTAAAGCGGCAGCTGGCCAACCCGCCTGTTCTTGCTGCTCCCATTGACAAGGAGCCGCTCCTGTTATATGTTGCTGCTAATGCCAGGGCAGTCAGCGTGGCCATTGTGGTGGAGCTAAAGGAGGCAGGGAAGGAGTATCCGGTTCAGCGGCCAGTTTATTTCATCAGCGAGGTTCTCATTGAGTCCAAACAAAGATATCCGCATTGGCAGAAGCTGGTATATGGAGTTTTTATGGCAAGCCGGAAGCTGAAGCAGTATTTCCAAGGGCACCCCATCACAGTGGTCAGTTCAGCTCCTTTGGGCGATATCATACAGAACCGGGAAGCGACTTGCCGGATTGCTAAGTGGGCTATAGAACTTGGGCCGCACGGTTTAAGGTATGTGCCTTGGACGGCAGTAAAGTCTCAGGCACTTGTGGATTTCATTAATGATTGGACGGAGTTGCAAGCACCTGAAGAAAAGCCGGATCATACCTATTGGACCATCCACTTTGATGGGTCCACGCAATTGGAGGGCTCGGGGGCTGGAGTCGTATTAACTTCCCCACGAGGTGACAAGTTCTGTTACGTTCTTCGCTTAATGTTCCCCTGTACTAACAATGCAGCTGAGTATGAAGCTTTGCTCCATGGTCTACGGATGGCTAAGGAGATGAATCTAAGCCGGGTCAAGTGCTTTGGTGACTCGGACTTGGTGGCCCAGCAAGTATCAGGCACTTGGGATTCCAAAGATCCACTCATGGCTGCGTACCGTCGGGAGGTGGATATGGTTGCAGGACACTTTAAAGGATATCAGGTGGACCATGTGGATCGCCGGAAGAACGAGGCGGTGGATGCTCTAAGCCGGCTGGGTTCTCAACGTAAACCGGTCCCGCCCAATGTTTTCCTTGACGTACTGCACACTCCATCAGTTAAACTTCCTGATGAGGTCGATTTGGCTATTCCTGATCCGGAGGCTCACTTGGTGGCAGCCTTGCATGTCATTCCGGATTGGACGCTCCCTTATTTGGCATACATGAACCGGGGCGAGTTACCAGAAGATGAGACGCTGGCCCGACAGATAGTTCGGCGGTCTAAGTCTATGACCATACATAAGGGCGAGTTGCATCATTACAGCGTGTCCGGGGCGTTTCAGCGTTGTGTGTCCCCTGAGGAAGGCCGTGAGATATTGCGTGAGATCCATGAAGGGGATTGTGGTCATCACGCCGGTTCAAAATCCTTGGTGGCCAAAGCGTTCCGCCACGGTTTCTATTGGTTGACTGCCCATGCTGATGCGGAAGATCTGGTCAGACGATGTGATGGTTGCCAAAAGTTCTCCAGGCGTGCTCATGTGCCAGCCCAAGAATTGAGGATGATTCCAATTACTTGGCCGTTTGAGACTTGGGGGCTGGATATGGTTGGACCTTTCAAAAGGTCCAAGGACAAGAAGACCCACCTGTTGGTGGCGGTTGATAAATTTACCAAGTGGGTCGAGGCAGAGCCTGTTAGCAAGTGTGATGCGGCCGCGGCGGTTCAGTTCATCAAAAAGGTGATTTTCCGGTTCGGGTTTCCACACAGTATCATCACGGACAATGGCACCAATTTGTCCAAGGGAGCTATGAAGGAATTTTGTGAACGAGAGCACATCCGGCTTGATGTTTCTTCCGTGGCCCACCCATAATCCAATGGTCAAGCGGAACGAGCTAATCAGGAGATCTTGAGAGGTATTAAACCCCGGCTTATGGTCCCTTTAGTGAGGACGCCGGGTTGTTGGGTCGAGGAGCTGCCATCTGTGATATGGAGTATCAATACTACACCAAACAGATCCACTGGATACACGCCGTTCTTTATGGTCTATGGAGCGGAGGCGGTCCTTCCCTGTGATACCCGTCATGACTCGCCCCGCGTGGCGGCTTATGTTGAGGCCGATAGTGAGGCAGCCCGGCAGGACGATTTGGATCGACTGGATGAAGAGCGAGATATGGCGGATGCTCGTTCGGCGATTTACCAGCAAGATCTTCGTCGGTATCACACCCGGCGGGTTAGAACAAGAACCTTTCAGGAAGGAGACTTGGTGCTTCGGCTCATTCAAGACCAGACAGATATGCACAAGCTATCCCCACCTTGGGAAGGGCCCTTTGTGGTCAGTAAGAATCTGTACAACGGGTCATACTATCTGATTGATGTTCGAGAGCGAAAAGACTCACGCACGTCAGAAGAGGAGACCAACAGGCCATGGAACATAGCTCATCTTCGGCCTTATTATACCTGAGCCATCGGCTCTGCTTATGTACATATTAAGACAATGTATATATTATGAATAAAAGCAATAAACCGGATCCTCGGCCATAGCGGGGTATCCGTTCTGTATAAAGTCCGGTTTGGGTACATGGAAATGTTGTCGTGAGGCGGCCTCCGGTTTAACCCTTGGCCTTGCTTTTCAGAAATTTTTGTCACTTGGGGGCTTGGTCGTGTCCGAACCAATGCAATACCTCTTGACAGGCGAAAGCCACCAGATCACTTGGGGACATGGTCACGTCTAAACCAGTCACGCCTCTTGGTCGGCCTAAGGCCATAGAATCACTTGGGGGCTTGGTCGAACCCGAACCATTGCCATGCCACTTGATCGGCATCATGCCACGATTTCAGTTGGGGACCTGGCTGACTTGAACCATCGCTACACCTTATGGGGAGCTTGGTCTTGTCCGACCATGGTAACACCACCTGATCAGGCTCAGTAAAGCCTATTCTTGCAAACGGTTTTTGTCATTGCCTTTGCTTCCATGTGTTTTTTTTATACCTATTATTTGGTTTTCGTTTGCTTTCTTAAACCGACAAACCTCTTTAAACCGGATTCAAGTTGTCAGAATTCGGTCCATTTTTAATCCGGCGATTTTGTTCCGGTTTGATTTTTTCTGTTAACATCCCATTATGGAGTAACAGGGGGCTTGTCATGCCCGACACGGTTTACACGGTAAACCGGCATTTTGAGCACAAGAGTTATTTTCTCCTTTGCCGGTAATGGTTTCTAAACCTCCGCCTCAAGATTGGCTAAGCCAACTACATGCCCAACGCTGGCAGGTATTTTTATATCATAACGTTTGGTCATATACATCCCTATTTTCTTATATAAATATATGGGCGTCACAAGCCGGCTGGCGACACAAGCCGCCGTGGCGGGTTAAAGAATTCGTGATTGCAGGCGAAATAAGTTGACGGTTCATCAATCCACAGTATCAACACCACCATGCAAAAGGTTACAGACCGAGGTCATAAAGGCATTGTTCAAAACAAAGTGTTTACTATCCTATTACAAAGCCTTTCAAGGCCCGGTGTTTCATGTGGTGTCATGCCGGCTTGCTGGATTACGCGTCTTCGCCGGGTTGACGTGAGGTAGAGGGGGCGCCTGGCGTCGGTTCAACTTCTTCCTCTTCATCACCCACGGCCCGGAAGTCATTGGTAGACCAGTCAATCCGGGTTAAGGCCTGAAAGACAGCTTCTTCACTTATCAGCTCAGCCGGATCAACGTCAGGGGCATAAGTGTGCTTACGGATTGGAGGAACAAGGCTCTGCACTTCAGGGATGACAAACTCCACCCGCTTGTTGTTTGCATCATAAAAAGAGCGGTGAACCGCCAGGTTGGCTTCGGTTGCCAGTTGACTCGCCAACGGACGCATCTCCTTTGTTATCCGTTTCAGGGCGTCGTTATCAAAGGCTTCACCGTTTTCTTGAGCGCTGGGGAAACCTTTGGCTATGTCAGCCGGATCAAGATCTGCTATCCACGCCTTGACGCGAGTCAGAGCCAGTAGGGTGCCAGCCCGGGCCGCGGATCGCTTCAACTCTTCAAGGTGCCCCGGAACCATGGACAGCCGGTCCAGTGTCTCTCTGATCAGGGACGGCGCCGTGTTGTCGTATGATGTGGCACATATGACTCGCTGGGCGCCGGTATACAGCTGCTCAATCAGCGTATAAGCGGCCTTGAGCTTCTTCCGCACATCAGAGCCCATATGCGCAATACGCTTGCCTGCACCGGTTTCAGACAACTCAGGGTAAACCGGCGGAAATATCAAAATTGAGATAATCTGGGCAAGTTTTTTCATACCAAAGATGGCAGAGGTCATGGCATGCACTTGGCGCTTGAGTCCGGTAAGCTCTTCAGTCACCGGTTTCAGAGCTGCATCAGCGTCTTCCGCCCGTTTTATTAAACTGGCCTTCTCGGTGTCCCAGTTGACCCGCTCAGATTTATACCACTCCTTCAGCTGTTCCATAGTGGTCAGGGCAGTTTTTAATTCATCCCTGGCCTTGGTGGCTTCTGCCTGTTGAGTTTCCAGATTGGCTCGAAGGTCCTTGAGTTGCATGGTTTGCTGGTGTATTTCATTCTGATAATAAAGGGAGCACGTTAGTTATTTCATTATACAAGTCCCAAGCTCAATACAAGTATTTAACTTGGCACTTGGGGGCTAATGGCTAGTTGATCTCAGTTTGCTATGGGGAGACACAAATTAAGTCCCGGTTTAACTTTGCAAAATTGAACCGACCCTTGGGGGCTACTATACAGTCAAAGTACAAGAAAGGCCAACTCATTACCTCATAGCGGTCCTTCATGCGATTTACCAGACCGGCTTCAAAGTCACGGCTTGTGTAGAGCCGGTTCAGAAAGCCGGAGTGAAGTTCTTGGGCAGAGAAGTTGTCATAAGCCGACAGATCAGTCTTCCCCTTATCTTTTCTCATGGTAGTGGAGCCTTCCTTGACGCTGTGCTTTGCCAAAGCGACTGGTTGGCTAGGAGCGGTGTAGCTAGTGCCTGTCACAATAACATCGTCATTTTTGGCAGGGCTGGCCAGACCGGCGGTCTTCTTTGGGCTTGATGTCTTCTTACTCTGGCTCGGTGGTTCAACAATCATGACCCGCTCTGTGGACGGGTTCGATGGAGCAGGCTGCGAGGTTTCCACTTGGACCTCCGGTTCAGCTTCTGGCGGATCAGCAGAGTCGTCTTTGTACAACTCTCTAGAGCTATTTTTGGCAACTTCAGGATTTTTGTGGGTTTGTTCTGGGGTCTTTTCCGGATCAACATCCGCAGTTGGGTCAAGGGTTTTCGCTTTCTTGCTCAAGCGAGCCTTGGTGCTGCAATATTCAGAATTGGATTAAGACAAAATTGGCCAAAGCAATTGTAAACCGAATTGACGGGACAACAGTTGCGTACCCTGCAGCAACTTTAAGCGGAGGCAGTTGCGTGGTTGATGAACCGCCAGATGAGTTGGAGGAGGCCTGATAATTCGGGTCAGATGGGTTGAGAGGACATCGGAAGAAACCCTTTAAGGGATAACGCTTTTCAGGAGAGCAAGTCACCTCTGGACGACGCTTCCGGGTTGGTGTGTCTGGTAAACCGGATGAGGTAATCCGTTGGCCACTATGCCGGGTCGTACGGCGCTCTTCAGCCTGCTGTGTCTTCAAAGAAAGGTTTGGATTCAAGTAAGCACAGGAATGATATTTTTTCACTTTCCGGACGGCGCGACGAATTCTTTTAACCGGCACAAGGTCAGATTCAGAAGAAAGAAAGATTACCTCAACAGGGTCGGCATGACTGGCTTCAGCATCATCTTGGGAGGTAAAGTTGTCAGTAAAAGGAATACAAATGGACAAATCATAAGCAAGAATAAACACAAAGCGGAAAGCCGGTTTACGGCGGCTCCCTCGTCAAGTTTTACCTCAGCTTCTGATTCTTCGTCCTCCGGCGGATCAGAGGATTCGGCGGTTTTTTTCTTGCCTGCTTTCTTGGTGGCTTTGGACTTTACGCGCGGCACCCGAACCGGTTTGGTACGTTTCCAGAAGGAGCTGTCAGCCTGAGAAGTAATAAGGATTAATGTATATCAACAAAGTATTAAGGGCCCGAAAAGTGGTGAGTAGAGCTTACCGCCGGCGGTTTGTTGGCGACACAGAATGGAGCCAACCCGGTTAGGCTGCAGACGGAGATCGGCTCATCAAGCATCTTCTTGACGATTTCTGTGACCTCAAGTTCAGTTATAGGTAGCTCGTGACGTCTTTGAGGGTCTTTGAGGCTGCCGGTGTACTCGTGCATCAATCCGGGCCGGCGGCTTAGTGGCAAGACGCCCCAAGAAACCCAACACCGCACGAGGTCCACGCCGGTTAGGCCATTGGCCATTAGAGCCCGGAGCTTGATTATTTGAGGCGCGAAGTTCTTCCGTTCCGCGGCGGTTAAGCGTAAAGGCGGCGGATGCTGGTTGCTGAGCCGGTGAGGACGATAACCCGGCAAGGGGTTCCCGTTGGCAGGAGCAGTGTTCCGGCAGTAGAACCAGGTTTGGTTCCAATCCTTTGGATGGCTGTGGTGTTTGGCGTGAGGGAAGTCCACTTCCTTCCTCTTCTGGATTGAAACGCCGCCCAGCTCTGTGTTGGGACCATCAGAAAATTCGGTACGGCGGTTCAGGTGGAAAAAAATCCCAGAACAGCTCCACAGATGGTTCTTCTTGAAGATAGACTTCACAGAAGACTTGAAAGTTGCATATGTTTGACACAGAGTTCGGGCCAATATCCTGCGGATGGAGTTTAAAACTTGCAAGGACGTCCCGGAAGAATTTTGAACCGGGCGGGCAGAATCCCCGGTCTAAGTGCTGCATAAACACAATTACTTCTCCCTCTTGCGGCTCGGGAGGAAACTCGCCATCCGGAACACGCCAGTGGAGGACATTTTTTGGAGCCAAACCGCCAGTGGTGACATAGTCGTTGAGTTGCATTTCAGTGATTTTGGACCGAACCCAATTGCAAGCTGAGAATTGGGGAGCCATTCCGGAAGACTAAGCTGCGAAAGAAAGGGAGAAACGGTTCACCATTAAACGGTTCAGGCATATTATACATTGTTAAACCGGCGATTCAGCAGCCGGCTTCCAATTCCGGTTTAACTGAGGACTAATGGGGTGACGGATTAGCTATCAAAAGTTAAACCGCCAAATGAGGCAGAGCTGAAAAATCTACTAAGTGTGGACAGAAACAGTTTTCACATGCGAATGGGAGTAATCAAGATCTACCGAAGTTCCAGTAAGAAAAACCTTTACGACCTATGCAAACCTCATACAGAGCAGGAGGGTTCGGGTATTCTAAACTCGAGGATCTGAGCAAAAAGGAAGATGCGTGAAGGGTTAAATGGACGGCGGGGCAGTCACCTGCACAGGATATACGGTACGGCTGAATTGTACGGCCATGGCAGAGCAGGCGTGAAGAAACCAATATGAACTGCGGGATGAACAGGATCTACAGATGGGATCTAGGGCTTTAAAAATGACTTTACCTGATGAGTAAAGCCGCGGAGGAGCGCCGAAAACTCTGATACGATCAGGTTGATGCAGCGGCCTGGCGTTGACGCGTCGTTGGAAGGTCGGATGCGACGGCGGAGCTTCAGGGCGGGAGCGTCGCGAGGAAGGAGAAGAGCGGAAGAAGATGAAGAGAAAGGGGCGACCGGTCTATTTATAAGGAACCGGAGCAATCAACGGGCGCGAGAATCGAGGAGTCAAAAGCGGCGGACGGTGCAGCGGCCGCCTCGATTTCCGGGATAGCATTAAATGAAGGGAATCTTACTGTTTGGGTTTTCTTTATTAAGGATGACGTCAAGGTGCCCTGACACGCGGATCGGAGGATGACATCACGGCGGTTCAAGCAGATGGCGGTTTACAAAATATGAAAGGAGATCAAAAGTTTCCTGAAGGTGTTGAAGATTAACATGAACCGGTTCAAGTCAATCTGAGGCCTAATGTTGGGGATACAACTACTGAGTGTGAAACGCCCTGGAGGGGCCGGTTTACCCTCGTCCATGATCCAGGCCCACGGAGGAGGCCCGGAGCCCAGAGGCGAATTAAGGTCCGTTTATGTGAACCGCCTTAGTGTTGTAACTTGTGCTGTAAGACAAGAGAGAAGAGACCGAGCCGGACACTTGTATGAGCCGGATCGGGGCTCGGTAGACCGGCCGGGCGTCAACCCGTGTATATAAGGGGACGAACCGGCGGCAGATTAGGGACAGACAATTCGAGGCTTAGGCGAAGCTATTGCTCCCAAGTCGCCGAAACTACATCAATCCCATCACAACTAGACGTAGGCCTTTCCTTCATCGAAGGGGCTAAAATAGTATAACTCCCGTGTCTTTGTGTCCGCTTTAACCCCTCTAAGTTAACCCGTACGATGGCCCTGCGACTAAGTCCTTTCACGAGGACATCTGCCGTGACAATTCCACGACACAACCCGTACTTTTCCACAACTACCCTTGATATGAATGAATGCGTTGCACCAGAATCAAAGAGTACCAATACTGAATGTGAATTCAATAAAAACTTACCAACCACAGTGTCTGGCTGATCATAGACGTCCTCCACGTCAATGTGGTTCACCTGAGCACGAGGGAAAGGGTTGGGCTTCTTCGCTGAGCTTCCATTGCCGTTTCCATTCCTCTGCTTGGCCTCCGGGCAATCGGTGGCATAGTGCCCTGTTTTCTGGCACTTGAAACAGGTGATGTGACTCAGATCCTTCGGAGCCGGGGCAGAACGATGCTGGTTCCCATTACCGTTTCCATTGCCATTGCCTGACTTGTTGTCCTGGTTGCGGTTGTTCCCATTTCCTCCATGGTTATGTCCTCCATGGTTGTGATGGGTATGCCCTCCTGAGTATGGGGCATAACGGGGCTTCTGCTGAGCTCCTGAGTTGTGCTTCCCCTGGCTGTACTTCCGCTTGCAGCTATCTATCTGCTGCTGCTTGCCTTCAAGTATGGTGGACTTGTCTACCAGCTCCTGGTAGTTGGTGAAGGTAGCCACCATAAGTTGCATTCCCAGCTCGTCATTGAGTCCCTCGAGGAACTTCTCCTGCTTTGCGGCATCTGTGGCCACATCATCCGGGGCATAGCGAGCTAACTTGCTGAACTCATCCATGTACTGCACCACAGTACGGTTCCCCTGGCGTAAGTTGCGGAACTCACGCTTCTTCAGACTCATGGCTCCAGCTGAAACATGAGCGGTGCGGAAAGCCTGCTGGAACTGATCCCATGTGATGGTGCCGATGGGATAAGTGGCGGTGTAGTTCTCCCACCAAGAAGCTGCAGGTCCATCAAGTTGATGTGCGGCAAAGCGCACCTTCTCTGCATCAGTGCATCCAACAGTGATTAACTCTCTTCCGACCTTGCGGAGCCAATCATCGGCCACAATCGGCTCAGTGTTGCTAGAGAACACTGGCGGATTCAGCCTTAGGAATCGAGACAAGTTGTCGACAGGGGGTGGTGGCGGTGGATTGTTGTTGTTGTTGTTGTTCTGATTCTGGATGAGTATCTGCATGAGGGCATTCTGTTGCTGGAGTAGCTGGGTGAGCTCCGGCGGAAAGCCGGTGTCACGTCTCGGAGGCATCTGGTGTTTTGGAGTGGATGAGAAAATTAGAATAGATCAATGGTCTAATGTGAAATAACACTACCCATATGAATGCACAATCATAAACACACCAATCATTTATTCATTCCACTCAAACATGGTTCAATCTCGATTACAAAATATCTCACGACTAATCGAAAAAATAACTGCCTAACTAATCGACGGAAAAGGTAAAATAACATGGTGGTCGACTAAAAGTCTTCATCAATAATCCTTGCGTCCTCTGGTGCGATGTCCTCCGGTGTGGCGTCCTCTGTTGCGGCGCCTCCTCTTGCGGCTTTCTCTAGTGGAACTCCCTTCATAATCCTGATCATTGCTCACGAGGGGTCCATCATCTCCACTCGGAAAAAGGTCCTCTCCCAAGTCCATCTTTTCCTCTAATGCGGCAACCTTCATCTTCAGGTCGTCGACTCTCTCCATGAAGTCCGTGATTTCTTCCTCATGGTCAAGGAAGTCTGCGTGTGCCTTCTCCTCCAGTTCCAGTTCACGGAACAACAGCCTCCTGTGTACCTTCGAGTTACGGCGAGTCTGGATCTCCCGTTTCCTGAGGAGACACTCCAAGTCTTGGACATAAGAGAGAATGGAGTCGTCCTCTACGGTACGGATGATATCTCCATTCCTTGCTCTGCGAGAAACCATGGCGAGGTCTGATGGATCGAGCTCGGCCCGGTACTCTTCTCGGAGATGTCCAAGTGCACGATAGATCGCCATGTCCCTTCCGAGGATCCAGTTGAAGTCGGTAAACTCAATGTCAATAGGCTCTGTATGTCCTCCGAAGGTTCTCGCTGGAATATGCACTTCAATCCTGTAGCGGGTATCCGTCGGAAGTGCATTCGTAGGCTTCCCGGTGATCGAGGGCAGAGCAATCTTCAGCTTCTTCACCATCTGGACCAGCTTCCTGCCGAAGGGCATCGTCTCATCTGGCTGGCAAAACTCCGGTAGCAAAACTGGGGTGAACTCGACGGCCATCTAGAATGTTGAAAATCGGAGAGAAGTTAGAAATGAACAGGGGAGAATTACGGAATGATAAGGATATAAAGTAAATAGTCTCTTCCTATGGCTTTCCGATCCTAGGGGTTACGTCCTACGGTCAGCGTGTGCTCTGATACCATCTCTGTAGCGACCTGAACCAAAATCGGTCAAGTCTCTGTGTCTGTACCATCCCAAGATCATGCTGGTACTCACAGTACATCGATGAAATAATAAAAGTTCAATCACACCTGAATTTATTACACGATTCTCATATAGAGTCTTTATTACAAGAGAATAAATTCGGCCGAAGGCCAACTCATGAGAAATAAACTAGTAAAGCTGCGGAAGCGTAGAAGAATAGCGAGTCCATCCGACTCCAAAGGGCAATCGCCAAGCGCGGATCGTAGCCTCAATCCTGATCGGAATACTCCTCTGCAACATAAGATGTTGCAGCCGTGTAGGTCAGCATTTTGAATATGCTGGCAAGTCATGAAGAGAGAGTAACAATAATAAAATTACTAACACTATATGCATTTTGGCTGTGGGGCTCTAAGTTTCATCATTTTGCGAAAAGCCAATTTTTCCCTACTACAGTGGACTTGCTTGCAAATACTACAAAATTGTTGGTAGTTATTGAGATGGTTCCACCAACCAATGTCTCATTCCCAAATTATTAAGTCATAACCCCTCAATTAATTCATTAATTACAATGTTGAGATTTCCGAATACTTCCAAGTTCCAGAGGCTCAAATTGTCCGTAACCGGGGACACGGCTAATCGATTAGATCTTTAACTCTGCAGAGGTTTGCGCACTTTACCCGCAAGAATCATTCCCTCCTTTAAAGTCTTCGCACTTCATGGTGTTTGAAGACGGGATGAATGAAACAGGGTCTTCCGAAGAGTTCTTCTGGCCACTGCTGGTACACATCCAATCCTACCGTTCTTCTACATCTCGTAGTACCGTCCGGCCAGCGTCACAACTAGGGCTGACCAAGCCAGAGCCTATAATGGCTTGCGGCTGCACAGGTAAGCTTCCGGTCAATGGGGCATCCATCCGTCTCTTCGTGGCTGGGTGAAGCTTTCCGCAAGATGTCATGGCACTTCTCCATGCATCCCGGCCAACCACTGGGTTCTCCAGGGTGCCCGTCAACCGTCCTCCACCCAGTAGTGAATTCCGAAGTCCATCTTGAGCTTGTAGTTCATGGGGTTTGTCATCATCTTGACTCTCACATCTTTCTTATGAATTCACTCAACCAACCCCGTCTACAAGCATAGCAAAATTAAACTACTTCGTCCCGGGTCATGGTAATAAGGGGAATTGGTTCATCCTACCACATGATACTACTCAAGAACATAACTTCAAAATTTCACCTACTGCATGCATGGTGGGGAGGTATAATTCTAATGCAACAAAAATCATAGGTATTGAAAGTATGATCAATGACTTGCCTTGCTGACGATCCTCGTAAGCTAGGGACTCGTAGTAGCAAGCTTCGCACTCCGGAAATTCTACCGAGACAAACAATAATCACAATAAGCATATAGCATATGATCACTTAACACAATAGCATAGTAACATAACATACCAAAACAAACGAATCAAAACCCAAAGAAAAACTCGAAGAAATCCAACTCAAAGTTTTTCCTACTTCAAGTAACAACAAAAAAATAGTTTTACATAACAAAAACTTTCTTAACATAACCTAAGCATGGGTTTATGTTACCTAACAGAAAAGAATGCATTAAGTGACTAGGAGCAAAAAGAATCAATTTAAAAGCTATTATAAAACTCCTATTAGGCCTAAAGCAAATTTTAGTAGGAAAAAATAAAATCAAAGTTTTATTTATTATAAATAAAAGTTCATGCTCTAAAGTGACAGAAACTAACCTAGAATAATCTATCACATAGGAAAAATAAATTTATTTGCTAATTAAAATAATAGGAAAACAGTAGCTAGTTATTTAATTAAGAATAACATGATCCTGTTTAAAACTATCTTTTTTATTAATCCTAAAATGCCCAAATAAATTCCTACAGTTAGGTAATGTCAAACCAAAGTTGTGACAAAAAGAATCACTAAAAAATAATTTTCCTAACTCATTTTATAGCAGATATACTATTCTGTCTAAATCTAAATTAAAGCCACTAGTCATCAACCCCGTGCACTTGCACGGGCTAGAAATAACCTACATATAGTTGTCTGAAAAATAGATGTGAAATTATAATACCTTTTCTCTGTGTGTCCGTGCCAAAATACCTGCCCCAATGCAGGCATGTATTTTATTGTTGGGTAACGTAGTAATTTCAAAAATTTTCCTACGATCACGCAAGACCATGGTGATGGCATAGCAACGAGAGTATAGAGTATCCGTCCACGTACCCTCGTAGACCGAAAGCGGAAGCGTTATAACAACGCGGTTGATGTAGTCGTACTTCTTCCCGATCCAACCGATCCAAGTACCGAACGTACGGCACCTCCGAGTTCTGCACACGTTCAGCTCGATGACGTCCCTCGAACTCCGATCCAGCCGAGTGTTGAGGGAGAGTTTCGTCAGCACGACGGCGTGGTGACGATGATGATGTTCCACCGACGCAGGGCTTCGCCTAAGCTCCGCTACGGTATGATCGAGGTGTAATCTGGTGGAAGGGGGCACCGCACACGGCTAAGGAACGATCTAATCG
>LR880972.1:98602260-98616469 GCA_904067115.1 Aegilops sharonensis | reverse complement strand
ATGTATAAGTCATGAAGAAAAGCACTAGCAACAAACTATACGATCAGGTGCTATGCTAATGGAATGGGTCATGTCAATCAGATCATTCAACTAATGATGTGATCCCGTTAATCAAATAACAACTCCTTGTTCATGGTTAGGAAACATAACCATCTTTGATTAACGAGCTAGTCAAGTAGAGGCATACTAGTGACACTCTGTAGGTTTATGTATTCACACATGTATTATGTTTCCGGTTAATACAATTCTAGCATGAATAATAAACATTTATCATGATATAAGGAAATAAATAATAACATTATTATTGCCTCTAGGGCATATTTCCTTCATTTATGTCCATAGAAAAAGAAAATGGTATAGATAATTGAAAGATGGAATGGAACTTTGAGTTATTAAGAGAAGATGAACCAAAGAAATCAGCTCGTTTAAATCAGGCTTATCTTATTTCAATATGGTGAGATATAGCTATAAAATCATTGCAATATGCACTGGACTAAGGCTTCCACACAATGATGCATGGACAAAATAATATTACAAAGTACGGATTTGTATGCTGTACATTGAATACATATATATTATCACAAACGCATCCAACAGCCAGTTCACCCTATTTGCTGTAAATAAAAGGTTACTCTATTTAGGCTTCACCACACATGACACTAATCAGTTACACAGTAGAATAAATGTTTTAAATAAAAATTAATATGGTGTTTGTCAATTGAATAAAAATCAATAATTTGAAGTTTGACTCTTGATGAAACAACGGGCTTGCAAAAGAAAGTTATATGGCTTGACCTTCCCATTGGATGGCTCGTTCCAACGACACAATTAGATAGCTCGTCTACTGCCAAGGTAAGAAGTCGTTGTAGTCAAAATAATCCCTTGGCAACACTAATTGTATATTGTTACTTGCCTTCTGTGTTTTATGTTATCGTAGGTATCAATATGCATACTAAGAGCGCGATGGCGGCACGAAGAGCTCTGTAAACAATGATTTTGAAGATCAAACACTTCCTTAGAGCAAGAAAATGACACGGAAACACGAAGATAACTACGAAGATTTATGAAAATGAATGCCTCACGGCAGCAGAAAATACTTGCTAAAAGGAATAATAACTACTTACATCCTCTTGTCTCTAGCTGGCAGTTAAGTTTTGACATAATCTAATTGTGTGTCATGGCATCTTCGACATGACCACTAAACTGCAATGAAATTCTCACGTCACCGATAGAGAAACATGTGGACCTTTAATTTTAAAATCCACACTTTCCTGTTCATTCCAAAAATTTCTTATACATCTTTCACTAACGGAAAATGAACACATAAGATGAAATTCTCACAGCACCAATAGAGAAACATGTGGACCTTCAATTCTATATTGTACGCTATTCTTTCTAGACATCAGCATTCCTAGCACATTTTATTTTCGTTCGCTCACTACGACATGTCTACCAAGTTAGATAAAGAGAAGGCATCCATAAAACTTCATAGACTTCCGACTCTTTCACCGGCTTCTGAATACATCGACTTCTGAAAACGATACAAATGTTTGATTCGCCTGGGCCAGTTTCATTAACCCTCTAATCAGATACAACGCTTCACAAACCTGAAAACTGCCCATACTGGCTGGCTTCCGAAGATGGAACCAATCCTTGCTTCAACCAAACAAATCATGTAATCGCAAAAACTATAAGCTTGAATAACTTTATGCATACGTACACATAATAGTAGGAAGTTATCCCAGTTTATGCAAGTTTGAACACTCCAGGCACACACTTAATCATCCCAGGGGACTTACATGTCTTGAAGTAGCAATCTCTAAGTTGCACTTTTCTTAGCTCATTTAAAGCACCAGTTGCAATATTTTTCCTTTAACACAACTCTTAAAGGACTGACATGCGCTTGATGATTATATGAATTGCAGAGCTTGTTTGGTTATCAATCAGTATAAACAATGAAAGGAAATTGGAACAAATCCCGTTTTTATGTTGTAGCAGTTAACCATGTTAAAAAATCCTAGAAATAGCTAGCACACTGTTGACAAATATGGGATTATTACTACACAGAACTGAGTACAAAGTGGAGTACGGGGTTGAACCTGGGATAAGGTGATGGCCATCCGGTCTCTTCTTGATGCAATTTTGCAATGCCAGATTTCCTTATGTGATGTCACCAAGAATCTCAATGGACATATGAAAGGCACACCTGCAGTAGGAAAATTTCAGCAGACGTATGTGCAGGGAGCAGGCTGGGTGTCTGCGTATCAAGAAATTAGACATAGGGAATCGAGCCATGATGTAATCCACAACATAAGGAACACAAATTGGATCGTTTTTACATCAAGTCACAGCCCAGAAACGTGTACAGAAAATCAATCATGGGATGACCAAGAGTTCATGTTTGCATGAATCCGAATCAAAGAAGCACACAATTCAATTTTAAAGAGGGAGAGCGATCATGTTACCCCAGATCAGGTTTTTGAGCGGAGTTACCTTAGATCAGCATGAGCTGGACGTGGGGAGTCTGAGTAGAGAGCTGCGCTTCCTCACGGGCGCACTATCACCATGACGCTCACAGGCCACAAAGATGCTGCTTCATATTACAACGACCGCTCAGAGGCCAATCAGGAGGATGGATGGATTACAGATCGAAGCACCAGATGGAGAAGGACACCATGATTATCCTGCAAGAACGTTTACAGGTTGAAGCACCAGATGGAGAGGGATGCCATGATTCTCTTGCATGATGGTCTCTAGATTGAAGCAGGAGATGAAGGAGGACACGATTTTCTATCCAGCGAAGTCGCCCATGATTTTCTTAACTGAGCCATGGTGTGCAGGTCGAAGCATCTAGGAATTAGGAGAGGATGGATGCTGGCTAGGTTAGAAGACGTGATTAGCAGCGCAAATCAGGAAATAGGAGAAGAAGGATGGCGGCTAGGTTAGAGAACGTGGGTGTTTGATGAAGCAATGCACAGATTTAGATTAGATCTGAACGGTTTAATATGGATCCTCAAAATCTATGGTTTCTATTTATTTATTTATTTTGCAGGTTCTTAAAAACCATGTGGGAGGGAGTAACGTGGTTGTGTCAATTTTTTTCTCTAAAAGGGCGTTGTTGTGTCAAGTTTACGACCATGTGGGAGGGAGTAACGTGGCTGTGTCAATTTTTNCGGCTAGGTTAGAGAACGTGGGTGTTTGATGAAGCAATGCACAGATTTAGATTAGATCTGAACGGTTTAATATGGATCCTCAAAATCTATGGTTTCTATTTATTTATTTATTTTGCAGGTTCTTAAAAACCATGTGGGAGGGAGTAACGTGGTTGTGTCAATTTTTTTCTCTAAAAGGGCGTTGTTGTGTCAAGTTTACGACCATGTGGGAGGGAGTAACGTGGCTGTGTCAATTTTTTTCTCTAAAAGGGCGTTGTTGTGTCAAGTTTACGTGTAACTTGGCCAGTTTGGGTCTTTTGTTTTTCCTACAACAGTAACGTAAATTGTAGGGATAAGATAGATCAATTACATAGATCGGATGGTCAAGATATTTTTAATGATGTGGATTAACATGGAAGCTTGTATGATGCCTCCAATTAGTAAATATAAGATTCTAAATAATTTTAACATAGCTAATTATATATTCTACATAAACTATAAGAAATTTGCAAACCAACAAAAAAAGAATCACTTAAAAATATTAAGTAGATTAAAAGATATGAATTTTTCAAATCTGAAACTATTCTGTTAAAACAGAAAACGAAAATAAAAGAAAAAATGGCCTAATGGGCCTAACTAATGCCCTGTGCGTAATATAACTAAACGGGCCTAGGGTTTAAACGAATCGGGCCGGCTCAAATAAAAACCTAACTAAACGAGATCGGACGGCGGGGTGGAACTCCGGCGACGTACCGGATGTCGACGGCGGCGACGGCTCGGGCGGCGAGTGTTCCGGCGTCTCCGGTGGTCGGGGGCGTCGGCGGAGTGCTCCGGCGGGTGCGGCGCGACGAGGGGGTGGGTCTGGTGGAGTTGGTGGAGCTCCGGGTGGTCGGGGTGAGTCGGAACGGCGTTAATGGCGGCGGCGGTGCTCTCGGGCTCCGGCGAGCGCGTGCGAAGGGAGAGAGAGGTCCGGTGAGGGGGCGAGGGGGGAATGGGGTGAGGGGGAGGGTTTTTATAGGCGGGGGCCTCGACTTGCGCAAGGGGGTGAATCGGGAGGGGATCAGGTGAGATCCCGGAGATCTCGGGATCTCCGGCGAGCGGTGGCGCGGTGGCGTGGGCGAGGGGAAGAGGGAGGTGGGGGCCCGCCTGGCAGTGGGGAGAGGGGAGGGCGTTGCGGTCGGTCGGCCGACGCGGACCCGATTCGGGCGAGGGGGAATCGGTCGGTGGCTCGCTGGGCCGGTCGGAGCTGGTGGGCCGCCTGGCTGGCGCGCCTGGCTGGGGCCGGTCGGTGGGTTGCCTCGGCGCTGGCTGGGCCAGTGGCCTGGCTGGCGCCTGAGGTCCTTTTCTTTTTTCTATTTTTTATTTTTTTTGAAAAACAAAAACAGAGATAATTTATAAACTACAAATATTTTATATAGGACATATATATACCAAAATGATCAAGGGAATATTCCCTATCATTTGAACATTTTTCCAGGGGCAAAATCCAAAGTTTATAAAAAATCATTTTTTCCAAAATTCAAATGAAACTCAAATTTGAATTCAAAACTTTTGGCAATGTTTTTCCTCTGATATTTTTGGAGTGTCATGTTTACTCCTCTCATACTTTTTCTCAAGTATTTCTCAGGCATAGTTTTTGAAATGATTTCCACTTGCCAAAATTTGAATTCAAATTCCAAAACTTCAAAACTTCAAATGCCACTCAAATTCAAACAACATGCATAAATGCTTAGCTATAATTGTAAAACATACCAAATAGGAAATTTGGGATGTTACAAACCTACCCACCTTAAGATGAATCTCGCCCTCGAGATTCGGGTTGGCTAGCAAATAGGTGCGGGTGGTCTCGAAGAAGGTCTTCTTCTCGCTCCCAGGTGGCTTCCTCTTCGGAGTGATGACTCCACAGTGCGGCCTCAAGTTGGGCCTTGCGTTCTTCAAGCTCCTGGGACATTCGGGTATTCTTTTTTGTAAGATCATGCATAACAAATGATCCTTAAATCAGTTATTCTAACTATTTTAAGTCTCGGGGGCTACTGGCATATATAACTGTCAAATTTCCTCACCCGTATGTCCTTTACATACTGCTCCGCGGCTCTGGCTAGACCATCTTGAGCGGCACGGAGGTGCGCATCTCCCGAATTGAAGGCATTCAATGCCTCTTGGGAGAAACATGCGTCACAAAGAACTGTCCGGCGACGCCTGGGATTCATGGAGCTCTCCACCTCGGAGTTGATGGCAGACAATCTGTCGGCATCCTCTGTCGGAGGAGCATCCGACCCACGCCTCGTGCTCGCCTCCGCTTCTGGACCCTGCTTTGGAGCCTGGCTGGCAGAGGCTCGATTGGCAACCTCTCCGGACTCAGTCCGGCGAGCGCTCTTTTTCCTGAAAAGAGCACCAACGTTAGTACGCCTTCCAGGAATCAATCCTGGGAATATGGTGACGCGCCATACTGTTGCGGCGGCGTTTCGATCCGGACCGCACTTCTTTTTAGCCTGCGGGGCCGTACTGCCCCTTGTTGGCTAGCCGCCGCGGGCCCGGCCTCCTGCCTCGAAGGCACCCCCTACGAAACACCATGAGTATAGGGTGATAAAAAATAAGCACGTATGGGTCATTATCAGAGTATTGGGACCTCGGTCTCAGTTACCTGTGAGGCTGGAAGTATTCCGGGGTAATAGGCCGTAATGGCAACCAAAGCATTATCGATGCTCAGTTTTTGAAATACCCCATCAATCAGCTCCACCAATATGCCCGGATCCTCTTGGGAGGCCGGATCGAGGAGCCTTTCCGAATCCTCGGGTTGTGGAGGCGGGCTGTTTATGTCTTTTATGGCCTGGCGCAGTTCCTGCGTCAAAAACACAAAATGAGATACCTAACCATGGGAATGCGGATCGGATGTGCAAAAAACAAATGTCCGCTTACCCAACTTCGAGGGTTGTTCACAGAAAAACCATTCAATGGACTGACGCGGAGAAAATCTTCCTCTTCTCCCTTGTACAGCGTGGACAAGGTCTTCACCAGATCGGTGACCGATCCCGGCCCCTTACGGCCATGACGGGTGGCATCGTCCTCCCCGTTGAAATCCCACATGGGATGGCCCCTATACATGTAGCCATGACACCGATCATGGCCAGTCTGGAATGAGCTAACAATCTTATTCGGCTCATCAGGTACGGGACATCCCTGTCGTCTTCCCTCTAGGAGCTCCTCGGGCGCCAACTCAGGAGTTTCTTCAAAGGAGCATTGCTGAACTCCGGGAGACCGATCCGGACAGGATCCGACAGTGGGACGTCCTCTATGCAAAACCATTCCGAAGACCAGTCTTCGGACGCCTTCTTCGGGGTTCCGGATAGATATCTGGTCCCGGCGATGCGCCACAGCTCGGCTCCGCCCACTTGATATATTGATCGTTCATGAGAACGGGGTACAAGGCAGAATAATCTCTTCCACAGCGCAAAATGAGCCTCGACGCCCAAGAACAGTTCGCAAAGGGCCACGAAGCCCGCGATGTGCAAAATGGAGGCAGGCGTAAGGTGGTGCAACTGGAGGCCGTAGAACTCCAAGAGCCCCCGGAGAAATGGATGAATTGGAAATCCGAGTCCTCTTAGTAGATAATAGATAAAACATACCCGCTCTCCTTTAGAGGGATCAGGGACACTCTCTGCTTGCTTTCCGCCCTTGTAGGTGGCAAGTCCGGCTCGAACCGGAACCACGAAGGCCGGGGGAAGAAATCCCTTGGTTTGGAGTGTCACTAGCTCACTATGCGGGACTGAGCATCTCTCCCAATTTCCAGGCTGAGGGCTGGGAGCGCGAGAGGAGGAGCCGCGTCGACTGTCCATGATGGAATGGATTTTTGTCAAAGGCGATCCGATGAAAGCTCCCGGAGGGGGGATGGTGTGACTCAGATCTAGATCCTCGTCCCTTTTATAGGCGGCTCATTTGCGCAGCTAGGGGGATAAGTGTAAAAATACCCTGGCTTTTCGCATTCATTCAAACACGTGGAAGATGGCCATTATTCGGCGTGGAAGCCAAGGAGCGCAGCATTTATCAGAAGTCGGACACTATTCGACAAGTACATGGAATTTCGAGAAGAACCCGCCTCGCAATGCCGAAGACAATCAACGCGCCGGACTCATCGCCATTGAAGCCTGGTTCGGGGGCTACTGAGGAAGTCCTGGATTAGGGGGTGTCCGGATAGCCGAACTATCACCGTTGGCCGGACTCCTGGACTATTGAGATACAAGATTGAAGACTTCGTCCCGTGTCCGGATGGGACTTTCCCTGGCGTGGAAGGCAAGCTTGGCGATACGGATATGTAGATCTCCTACCATTGTAAACGACTCTGTGTAACCCTAACCCTATCCAGTGTCTATATAAACCGGAGGGTTTTAGTCCGTAGGACGAACAACAATCATACCATAGGCTAGCTTCTAGGGTTTAGCCTCTCTGATCTCTTGGTAGATCCACTCTTGTACTACCCATATCATCAATATTAATCAAGCAGGAGTAGGGTATTACCTCCATCGAGAGGGCCCGAACCTGGGTAAAAACATCGTGTCCCTTTTCTCCTGTTACCATCCGCCTAGACGCACAGTTCGGGACCCCCTACCCGAGATCCGCCGGTTTTGACACCGATAGACGCCTTTCTCGCTTCAGACGCATGTTCGAAGACTCAGATGATGAGTGGGTCGCTGGGCTAGATGTTGAGTACACCACAGTCCTGGGACGGGAGAAGGATCTAAAGGACGAAGAGAGGAAGAAGCCCGCCGTGATCCAGGTTTGCGTGCATGACTTATGCTTGGTCTACAACATATGCCATGCCGATTTGAGTGCTAGGATTTTAAGAACTTCCTCGAGAGCAACCTAGTCAAGTTCGTTACTATAGACTTTGGTAGCGACAAAGAAGTCTTGCGTCAGATAGGCCTCGTTGTAGGCAACACCTTCGACCTCCAGAAGAATCGGCTGGTGTCCTCTCGTCATCCTTCAATACTGACCCTGGCAGGAGCCATGGTTCATCCTTCGTACGGTAAACTGGAGAAACCTCCATACACGTTTCATCGTCATGCATGGCAACGGAATGTTCTAGATATAGACCACATCCACTACGCTGCAATGGATGGCTACCTTCGCTTCAATATATACAAGGGTTGGATGAAGAGCAAGAGACAAGTGTGCGGTTCAAGCAAAGAAGTATCGGCCAAGAGGAAGAGGGACAAGGACGAAGTCGAGGAGGTGGACGAGGACTCCGAGTAAGGTGGCAGTGTCGTTGCTCATGGTGGTTCTAATGCAGTGTCTACTGGAATAGTTGCAAAGTTTAATTTCAGGTGTGCTTAATTTAATTTGAGGGTGTGTTGTGCTGAGCCCCCAGCAGAACTATGTTATGTTTCTTCTTGTTACTTTAACTCTTCAGTACGTACATACTAGTATTTCTTACATTTCATCTTTTATTTGGTATAGTACTACCACTCGTCTCTTCACATTATATACGTACAATATATATGGCCAACATCATATACCCAGCAGTTTAGTTGTCAAAGAATTCCAGGGTGCTTAGTTTTTTCAAAGAATTCCAGGGTGCTTAGTTTTATTTGAGGGGCGGGTTGTGCTGGACACCATTATTGTGACTAGCCTTTTTAATAGTACTATATGCATAATTTCGTGACGAGTGCTCTCTATATGTACCACCTTTTTTTTAATTTCAAGTTTTGCTCCATGGCGCAATCCATCGATACTACTGTAGTACAAAAGTATACATTTTTAAAAGGCTAGAGGGCGGGGAAGTCTAGCTTGGTCGGTTTCACGAGAGGCGAGGGCCTTTGTGATTTGATGCCTCATTACTGTTGGAAGGCGGGGCCTTGTGATTTGACTGCTCGTATAAATGCGCCGATGACCTGATCGAGGAGGAGCAAAGAAATATGCGGTATACTCAAGTTTTCCACTGGAGTAGTACTACGACGGAGGAGCACGAAACACGGCAGCCTAGTGCCATATGGCAATAAAAATGATCTAATTTGCTAGTCATCTCTTGTTAGCATTGTTCTATTCATTCCCTAAAAAACCATTGTTATATTCATGCCTCTCAGAGAACGTGACACGTGCGGCGAAACACCCGAAGCAAAAGATGAAACACAGGAGCAAAATAAGAAGGAAGATTATCACCCCAAATGATCTAATTCGCCGCGGAGTCGTAATTGCTTCTTCATCGCCTCCACGACCTCCATTTCCTTGCGCGTCTCCTCCGCCATCTTCTTCATTCTGTCCATGACGCGGGATTTCTCGATGCGAGCCTTCATCATCTGTTCCACGGCCGCATTACATACCTTGACAGCAGCCGGGTGCTCGATGCGGAGCTTCGCCAACTCCTCCTTCTGTTCCATGACGAGGGCCTGCAACATCTTCATCGAGGAACTACTATTCTCATGCAGCTTCTTCCAGCCGGCGTTCTTCTCCTTCAACAGGTCGATCTCGTGGCAGAGCTTCGCCTTGTCCTCCTGAAGTCGTAGGATTTTACCGGTCACCTTCTTCTCCGAGGCAATTCTCTTCTTCAGCAGCATCACCAAGCCGGCGGTCAACTCCCCCTGCTGATTGAGCTCAGCGGGCATGTTGTCGAGGCTCTCCTTCAGCAACTCCATCAAGCCTTGGATGCACTCCTTCTGCTTATTGAGGTGCTTCTTGAGCTGATCGGGCATGCCGTCGAGGGATAACGACTCCAGCTCCGCCGACTCGGCATGTTCGCCTCCGCGGCTAGGGCGCTCCTGGGAGCCATCGCCTGCCCGTGAGAGATCTTTTGAGGTCTCTGCGTGGCGGCTAGCCCTCTCTTTTATTTCCGCAGCCTTGGTTGCCGCTCCCTTGTTACGAGTAGTTCTCCACCTAGAGCTCTACTCACCGGCCATGGCAACGACGGACGAAGAAGAAGCAGTTATCAGGAGGAAAGGTAGAGTAATTATTTCTTAGGCAGTTCCCCTTTTTATAACCTAAGTACTAGCACTAGTACTAATACCTGCATTGTGGGAACATGTTCAGGTTTGGTACGTACTAGTAGGTGTGAGCAGGCTTTCGAATGTGATGGGAATAATGTAAAGATTAATTGATGGTTTTGGTTTCGAGGCCCGAAACGGCTCCCGATGAGTTTAGCGGAACATAAATTTCAAGTACTACACTTCTCAAATGCGTAAATATTATGTTACTGTCAAAAATTGGCACAAAATACGAAGGAGACCAATGGAAGTACTACTAGCAACCCACGATTTAACTACTCGCATGCGCGCAGTGGAGTAATAATGTCTTTCTTCCGCCCTCACGTCCACTCAATTTGCATCCGCTGTATTAATTGACCATCAATGAAGTGAACGACTTTACACGCGTCAAATTATCACATGGGGTGGATCTTGGTACAAAATTGCGTCTGCCCGTGTACCCGCGTGTGCGTGCGAGGGAATGAGTGCGTGCGTGGCGTGGGTGCACATCTTCGCTTCGTGCATGTACCGCCAGTATGGCTCAGGGAGGACGAGTACATTCTTCTGGAACCAGCAGCACATCACTGTGATCAATCCACGCAAGGAGGTCGTGACAACGCCTCCACATGTGCCACGTGGCTTCATGAACTGTAAGATAGACACTGTGTAGCTGCCATTGGTATTCTAATTTACGTGTTTTGCACATACTCGAAGTCCTAGTAAGGTACACGTGCATTGCACGCATCAGATTTTGCAACCAAATTATGAATAAATACCACACTATAGCATGTAAGCTCTGAGTCATATATGCCTGATGTAGCCCTTCGTTTAATTTTTATAGTTCATCTCATTCAAAATCAATTAGTTTTTATAAAAAAGCTAAGAACGCGGGAATAGGAGAAACATGGGATTATAGTGGAATAACGTCTTGAATCTTACAGGATTGTACGAGTGTTTGATTGTGCATAGAAAAAACGCAGAATTCTTTCAAAGAGATTTGAGTGGATGGGATGTTTCCTATGAAATCTAGTGCAAATGAATCAGATGAAAAAATTCCTATGGTTTACAATCCTATGCATCAAACAACCAAGATAGGAAAAATTCCTAATGATTAGAATCCTCCAAAATTCTTTTGGGAATCCTTTGAATCAAAGAAGCCCTTAATCTATTTTATGATTCATGGAATTGTGCATTGTAAAGCATAAAGTAAAAACAAATAATGGCAATTCAACTAGAAAAAAAGTTTGGTCAGTTATGATACGGAAGATTTTAGAACAAAAGAGAACCGCTGTTGTTTTGAGGTTTGTGCATTATGCTTAAGTTCAACCATGGAGTCTGCTAGATTGTACATGTGGCAAAATCCAGTGGGGGGCTAGAAGATGGTGCGAGGGGCCGAGTGGAGGGAAACTATGAAGGAATGCACAAGTGCGAGATCGATATTTAGAAAGAGGGGGTGAACACGTGCGCTGTTGCACGCAGTGGCGGAGCCATGAAAAATAAATGAGCTAGGGGGCCAAGCATTGCTAATCCTTTACGAGGAGGGTCAATTCATAAACTTAGCAGCAATTGTCTAATGATCACATTCATATTAGCCTCGATATATAGTGATGTTAGGGGGAGGGCAGGGCCCTTACTGCCCCCTGTCTTCGCCATTGTGCACGCGTCTGAGAGATGAAGCGGAAAGCATGGATGATGAGAGGGGGACGTTAGATATATAATTAATGTGGGTGTATTATCTATATATGTTAATCCTATATAGAGAGGTATAGATTGATCGATGTGGACGTGGGAAAGAGGGTGAGACCTCACTGGATATATCAATTGATCGGTTTGTGTGGAAAACTATGAAAGACCTAGCTATATACACACATACATAGAGGAACATCGATCGTTGAGCATGCACGCATGAGAGATAAGGAATGCCCGATATGATGGAGAGGGGGATGTGTGTGGGTGTGTGCCTTCATGGGAGACCGACACGAAGAAAAAGATTGCATGCGTGTGATGTATAATGCCGACTGGTAGTGTGTGTGCATGCATGCACAAGAGAAAGTTAGTGGTACAATTATAAAGAGAAGACTACTGTGTGGGTGTAAAAGAATAAGTGAGGTCATAATCAATGTAAAGTTGAATTCAAATATTTTGAATAAGAGATCCTGATGTTTGAAACCCACGCAAGCATGAATATAACGGAGATATGTGCGGTGTGGTTTGGAAATGAGCATGTTGTAATGTATACACATTGAACAAGGTCGGACTGATTTGAATTTGAGATACCGATGGCAGACATCATTTGGCCACGTCGCATCTGTGCATGGCCACAATATTCTAATTGGAGATGATGGGCGGCTTTCGCATCACATATCTATATCTATACCCCTATATATAAAATATTTTATATTTTTTTATATTGTGTGCGGGTAACTTTAACTTTGAAAGATGGTCGTTGGATGAGGCGAATCCGATGGTCCAAAGATGGCAAATTTGAGCACTACTGGCTGTTGGATATCATCTAGATTCCACCAGATTTCGCCACATGTATAATCTAGAAGACTCCATGGTTGAACTTAAGCATAATGCACAAACATCAAAACACAAGCACTTCTTATTTGTTCTAGAATCTTCCGTATCAGAATTTCCCAAATGTTTTTCTACATTATTTGCCATTATTTGTTTTTACTTTATGTCTTACAACGCAAAATTCCATGAATCTTAAAATAGATTAGCTTTCTTATAAAAACTAGATGATTTTGAATGAAATGAACTATAAGAATTAAACGAACATCTACATCATACATATATGACTCAAAGCTTGCATGCTATACTATGGTATTTATTCATAATTTGGTTGCCAAATCTCATGCGTGCAATGCACGTGTACCTTACTCTAGTCTAAATGGTGTTTGTGTGTGTGTTGTGCGTGTTGAGGTGCAAATTGTCTTTTTTTGGGTACACGTCAAGCTTGTTCTTCCGAAATTTCAGGCAGTGCCTTGTTATGCCGAAAATTCAAGCTACATTCTCTGTCTATCGTGCTGCGAAACTCCCGCCTCTTCAACCCGCGCCTTATTAGCCCGAAATATTTAAGATATATCTTTGTCTCGTTGTGCTCCGTCAACTCCTTCCATCTCAAACGGCGCCTTGCTATTCCGAAATTACAACGTGCGCGAAAACTCCCAACTCCTGCGAAAACCCGACACACGAAGTGCCCGTGGTACCCCTGAACCGAAAGAACCGCCTCAAATCGGTGTGGGTACTTTCATAACTTACCCCACATTTCGGACAAGCGCGTCTCTAAACCATGCTTCCCCACTGCCATCCCATCCGCCCACCCATTCGTACAACAAGGCCGCGAAAACCCGCGAGGAAACCCCACACCCTGCTCCGTCCGCCACCCAGCCGGAGCCTCTTCCCCGACGACATCGTCCACAACAACACCTCGACGTCCCTCATCCACCGTACTGGATGAGGATCCGTCGTCGATCTCGTGGTCCCGCCGGTTCAGCCACCCCGTCCTCCACCTCCAAGGAGATGCCCGACGTTCCCCTCGTCTTTCGCGCCACCTCCATTCCCACACCGCCGTCTTCACCTGCGGAAGAGCATCATCATCACCGTTTCCTCGGATGAAGCTGCGGCCTAATTGGCGCCACCAAAGAGGTTGTACACTAATCGCCGTATTTTCTTCTTGATTCGATCTCACGGTGCTGCGGGCGCTCGGTCCCGAGCCGACACGGCGCGACTCCATCCACGGCGGCATCGCCGACCACTTCCTCCACGGCGTCGCTCCCTCGGCGGCTACGTCCACATCAGTAGGAGTTGCTGCTGCTTTAGCTCTCGCTCGCACTGCTGCTCTGCTCTGGCTCTCGGTCCCCTGCCTGGTCTGCGCTTGCTCTTGCTCTTGCTCGTGCTGCTGCTCTCACTCTTGCTCTTGCTTGCGATGCTGCTCCGATTTAGCTACACTTTAGTCGACTGAATCGATTTTGGGTCAGTCAATTTTCAGGGGGTGTGGGGGCGGTGCTCGCCGGGATGAAGGAAGAACCAGCCGCAGCGGGGAGGGGGCTAGCCGGTTCAGGGGGTGGGGGATCGCCGGGGTGAAGGAAGAACCAG
>LR880972.1:98569199-98580208 GCA_904067115.1 Aegilops sharonensis | reverse complement strand
CCCCCCAACCCCTACTCATCTTCATTTTTGTGGCACCAGAGAAAAGCAAATGTGACATTGACGTAACATGACTGGAGAAATGGCTAAGGGGGAAACACAAAATGAAACCCCTAAACCCCTCCTTTCAAAAAAACAAAAATCCCAGCGCTTGGCAGGTGCTAGCGCATGGCTGCCTTTTAGTCTCGATCGGTGTTACCAACCGGCACTAAAGGTCCTCCTGCTTGGCTCCCCATAGCGGCCACGTTGAGCTCCTTTAGTCCCGGTTCGTAACACAACCAGGACTAAAAGTGGGGGCCTTTACTCCCGATTGCTTAGTCCCGGTTGCAGAAGCGAGACTAAAGGCCCTCACGAACCGGGACTGATGGCTAGTTTCCTACTGGTGGAATGATGCAGAACGCAACACGCGGGAGAGGGGTTTATAGAATGAGTGATGCAAGAAAAGGGCTAGAGAGGTATGGTGTGAACCACGGGGAAGTTGATCATGGTGTAAAACATATAGTTTGGGAAACTTCTCGACCCCCTAAACGGGGTGTGGCTATCTCATTATATAGAGGTACCAAAGGGTACAATACAAGATACAAGATGTATACAAGAGTATACATGTATATACAGTCTAACACCCTCCCTCAATCTTAACTATGGCCTGAAGTACAAAGCAAGTTAAGATTGCGCCTACAGCCTAGAAACTGTGGTTGTGGAAGAGGCTTCGTGAAGATGTCAAAAAGTTAATCTTTTGACGAGATGAACTTGATACTGAGTAGCTTCTGTGCAATGCGTTCTCGGACAAGGTGATAGTCAACCTCAATGTGTTTCGTCCGAGCATGAAACACCGAATTAGATGAAAGATGTGTAGCACCGATGTTGTCACACCAAAGCACTGGAGGATGAGCAGGAGAGACTCTCAATTCTCTCAACAAGGGATGCACCCATATAATCTCAGTAGTCTCTTCAGCAACTGCTTTGTACTCAGCTTCAGTACTGCTGCGAGACACCGTAGCCTGCTTGCGAGCATTCCAGGTGATCAAGTTAGGACCAAGAAACACTACATATCCCCCGTGGATCGCCTGTCATCAGGACTACCAGCCCAATCTGCGTATGGAAAAGTTGAGATCTCATAAGACGACGCAAGCTGGAGGAGCAAACCATAGGAAGCAGTGATGCAAATATAACGTAGGATACGCTTCGCAGCTGACCAATGAGATGTCCTGGGTGCATGGAGATACTGACATGCACGGTTGACTGCATAAGAGACATCTGGTCTGGTGATAGTAAGATACTGCAGGCCACCAATGAGAATGCGATACTCAGTAGCATCATCGGGTGAAAGAAGGTCTCCATCAAGAGCAGGCAACCGATCAGTAGAAGACATCAGAGTGATCGCATGTTTACACTTCAGCATCCCAGCACGACGCAACAAGTCTAGAGAATACTTCTTCTGAGTAAGAGTCAACCCAGCAGAAGACCACGAAACCTCCAGACCAAGGAAGAAGTGTAGAGCACCTAAATCCTTGACAGCAAAATCACCACTCAAGGCAGCCACAAGACGACCCGAAGTGGCATCGGAGGAACTGATGAGGATGATATCATCAACATAAATGAGTAGATACATCGTAAACTCAGGACACTGAAGAAGAAACAGGGACGTGTCAGCAGTGGAGGGAAGAAGCCCAAGCGCCCGAAGAACAGAGCCGAGGCGTGCATGCCACGCACGGGGAGCCTGTTTAAGTCCATATAGTTCCTTAACAAGACGACAGAGATTATGAGGACGTGCAGGATCCACAAAACCCGGCAGCTAACGCATATAAACCTCCTCCTCCAAGACTCCGGGTTTATATGCGTTTATATGCCTCCACGGGCTGACGGGTGCCACCCGTCATGTATGTCCCATGCATAGGATCCACTTCCCGATCCGGAGCATCATCCGACGCCTGTTCCTCAAGTAGCTCAAGACGAGCACCATGTCCAATACCTGCAGTATGATTAGGATGCAACACATGAGCATTTGCAACATCCACAAATTGATCAGGCGAAGGTATGGTAGAGTGAACAGGTGGCATAGGAGTGTCAGAGTTGTTCGGAAGTACATGAAAAGGGAACACATTCTCATCAAATACAACGTCACGAGAGATGTAGAGGCGATTGGTGGGAACATGTAGGCATTTGTACCCTTTGTGAAGGGAACTATACCAAAGAAAATTACACTTTTAAGACTGAAACTCTAGCTTACGTTTGTTGTACGGACGCAAATGGGGCCAACATGCACACCCAAACACTTTGAGGAATGTGTAATATAGGATTTCATTGAGCAAGAGTTCAAGCGGGGTTTTCATATTCAGAAGTCGTGAGGGAAGCCTGTTTATCAAAAAACAGGCGGTGGAGAAAGCATCACTCTAGAACCTAAACGGAACGGAGGCATGAGCTAGCAAAGTAAGGCCAGTTTCTACAAGATGATGATGCTTACGTTCAGCGGTTCCATTCTGCTGATGTGTATGAGGACAAGACACACGGTGCGAAATCCCAGGTTTGCTGAAAAATGTGTTGAGCTTGTGATATTCACCCCCTAGTCGGATTGAACATGAATAATTTTCTGCTTAAGGAGACGCTCAACGTGTGCTTGAAACTGAATAAAAACATCGAACACATCATACTTTCTCTTAGTAAGATAGAGCCAAGTAAACCGTCTATAAGCATCAATGAAACTGACATAATAATTGTGGCCACTAACAGACGTTTGGGCATGACCCCATACATCAGAAAACACAAGCTCAATAGGATGTTTGACAACACGACTAAACTCTGAAAACGGAAGTTGGTGACTCTTGCCCTGCTGATAGGCATCACAAATAGTTTCAGTAGTTTTATTGGACACAACGGGTAGTTCATGACGATGTAGCACATGACGAACTACAGGAGCAGCAGGGTGACCAAGGCGCACATGCCAATGTGTAGGTGACACATGAACACCGATGAACGCCTGAGGAGAAGACTGCATAGGAGATGTGGGTGGCGCGTCAAGTGCATATAAACCATGGCGAAGACAGCCACTAAACAGAACGGCCCTCGTATCCCGATCCTTGATAAAGAAACGAAAAGGGTGAAACTCAGCAAGGACATTATTATCACGAGTTGAGGAATAGACAACAAACTACGTGTAGCAGTGGGAACTCGAAGAACATAGGGAAGATGCAGTTTTCGAAAGTTGTGTGCAAGAAGTGAGGCCTGACCAACATGGGAGACACGCATACCTGCTCCATTGGCGGTGTGCACCTGATCATGACCGCGATATGGTTCCTGAGTGGAGAGCTTGGCCATCTCGTCGGTGAGGTGGTTCGTGGCTCCCGTGTCCATATACCATGTAGGATCAATAGAGTAGGACGGAGTGCGCCCATGTTCATGACTTATCACCACAACAGCCTGTATTTCATTCCCTTTGCCATTATTGCCCAGGCCGAGGAAATCTTGCTTGTAGCATCGTTGACAGCGGGAGGCGATGTGGCGCTCAATGCCACACAGCTGACAGGCCTGCTGAGCGCCGCAGGAGGGACAACACGCCACCGGCCTGGCACCACCAGTGATGGACGGCACGGCACCCTGCGGAGGCTGCAGGGATGAGCCTGCCGGCTTCCCACCAAGTGGCGACGGCTTCTGTGGTTTACCGCGGGTCGCGGCGTTGGCGGAGACGAAGCTCAGAGAGGCACGACGCGCTTTGGTGCGCTGTTCACGACCAAGAAGACGCGCATAGAGCTCTCGTGGCAGAAGTGGTGCCTCACGACCATGGATATTCTCGATGAGATTCTCATAATCGTCATCAAGGTCATTGAGCACGTGGGTGGTGAAATCCTCATCTCCAAGCGGCTGACCAATCGAGGCCAAGGTGTCGGCAAGACTGGACATCTTGGTGAATTAATTCGTGATGGTGAGGCCGCCAAGTTTTGTCTCCCCCAACTCGGTGTGTATAGCATGAGCACGTGCCTGAGATTGGGAGGTGAAGCTGCTGTGAAGCGCCGACCAAGCATCCCGAGATGTCGCAGCGAAGAGGACCAGCGACGACACACTCGGAGTGAGCGATGACTGGATGGCGGAGAGGATCGCCTGATCCTGGGCCACCCACAGGTGATGTGCCGGATGGTACGGCGGCGGACACGGGATGGAGCCACCAATTTATCCCTCCAGGTAGCGGCTTCGGAGGAGAGGTAGCACCTGAGCCCGCCATGACAAGTAATTGTCCTGCGTAAGCTTCACCGGAAGGAGGTGCGAGAAGTAAAACGGCGACGGCGCCGCCATATGATCCGCATGAGCCTGTGTCGGTGGTGCGTAGAAACCCATCAAAGGATATGTCTCCGGGTGGGGGCCGATCGCCATAGGTGCGGCAGCATACGGCGACGAAGGGCAGGCGCCAGGAGCAGCTAGGGCATCACACGAGCCGATCGGGGCTCCGGGGGGGGGGGGGAGGCACAGGAGGTGCAGCCCCGTAGGGCAGCGAAGGCGGCGGCACTGCATAGGACTGCGGGTGCGTCGGCCCCACATAGGACTTCACCAACGGCGCGCCGTAGGGCGCCGACCAGGCAGACGAAGACGGCGGCATGGCACCAACGGTTGGTGTAGGGGCGCCATACTAGGGAGCATCGTAGATCGGCAGAGGATCCGCACCATGCGTGGATGCATGACCGCGAAAACTGGCGGCACGGAAGCAGTGGTCGAGGAAGGTCCGGCGGAGGAGACCGGCGGGGGCAGATCACCTGGCCCGCTCGATCCGATCAGAGGACCTGCGGGAGTCCCGCCGGGCGGCTGAGCCTGCCACCAGGCCGTAGCCAGCGGGCGGGACGCCATGAAGGGCGACGAAGGGGCGGCGGTAGAGGCCGGTGCTTGGGCCGAAGCAGCGGTGGTGGCGTTGGAAGAAGCCGAGGCGGCGGCGGCGGCGGGGGCAGCGAAAGACATCGAAACCCTAAACTGATACCATATAAAACATATAGTTTGGGAGACTGCTCGACCCCCTAAACGGCGTGTGGCTATCTCATTATATAGAGGTACCAAAGGGTATAATACAATATACAAGATGTATACAAGAGTCTATGTGTATATACAGTCTAACAGGTGGAAAGGGAAAGTACAGGAGAGGGATGGTACGAAGGGAAAGAGAGTGAGAGGAACGAAAGGGAAAGGGTGTGAGAGGGAATGACGAAGGGCAGTCAGCAGAAAAATAACTGTTCGTCCATGACAAAAAAGAAGAGCAACTCTTCGTCCTNTAGGGCATCACACGAGCCGATCGGGGCTCCGGGGGGGGGGGGGAGGCACAGGAGGTGCAGCCCCGTAGGGCAGCGAAGGCGGCGGCACTGCATAGGACTGCGGGTGCGTCGGCCCCACATAGGACTTCACCAACGGCGCGCCGTAGGGCGCCGACCAGGCAGACGAAGACGGCGGCATGGCACCAACGGTTGGTGTAGGGGCGCCATACTAGGGAGCATCGTAGATCGGCAGAGGATCCGCACCATGCGTGGATGCATGACCGCGAAAACTGGCGGCACGGAAGCAGTGGTCGAGGAAGGTCCGGCGGAGGAGACCGGCGGGGGCAGATCACCTGGCCCGCTCGATCCGATCAGAGGACCTGCGGGAGTCCCGCCGGGCGGCTGAGCCTGCCACCAGGCCGTAGCCAGCGGGCGGGACGCCATGAAGGGCGACGAAGGGGCGGCGGTAGAGGCCGGTGCTTGGGCCGAAGCAGCGGTGGTGGCGTTGGAAGAAGCCGAGGCGGCGGCGGCGGCGGGGGCAGCGAAAGACATCGAAACCCTAAACTGATACCATATAAAACATATAGTTTGGGAGACTGCTCGACCCCCTAAACGGCGTGTGGCTATCTCATTATATAGAGGTACCAAAGGGTATAATACAATATACAAGATGTATACAAGAGTCTATGTGTATATACAGTCTAACAGGTGGAAAGGGAAAGTACAGGAGAGGGATGGTACGAAGGGAAAGAGAGTGAGAGGAACGAAAGGGAAAGGGTGTGAGAGGGAATGACGAAGGGCAGTCAGCAGAAAAATAACTGTTCGTCCATGACAAAAAAGAAGAGCAACTCTTCGTCCTCCCTATGAACAACATGCAACTTCATTCGGCAGTTATGCATAGAGGTGGGCCTAGAAGCCCTCTTCGGCCATGATTTCCGGCCTAAGCTGCAACGAAGAGCCCATATTCAGCTCCTATACACGGACGAAAACTGGCTCTTTGGCCTGGCCGCAAACGAATAGTATACTCTTCGGTCCACTAGTAGAAAAAGGGTCTATTGTCCCGGTTGGTAAGGGCCTTTAGTCCCGGTTGGTGAACCGGGACTAAAGGGTCGGTACTAATGCCTCCCCCCTTTAGTCCCGGTTCAATCCAGAACCGGGACTAAAGGCCGCGGCCACATGGGGCTCCACCTTTAGTCCCAGTTGGTAACACCAAACGGGACTAATGGAAATTTTATGAATTTTTTTATAAAAAAAAAAATTGAATTTTTTTTTTTGAAATTTTTTTGAATAATTTTTTATTTTCAAATTTCTGAATTATTTTAACCCCTAATCTCTAATCAGCGCCCCTCATCACTGCTCAATTTATCCTCTTCTCTAATCACCCTCATTTTTCCAAATCACCTAACTTCCCGAACGGTCACTGTTGGGGATATAACTACTGAGTGTGAACCGCCCTGAAGGGGCCGGGTTACCCTCGTCCATGATCAGCGCCCACGGAGGAGGCCCAATGCCCAGAGGCGGATTAGGATCCATTCATGTAAACCGCCTTAGTCTTATAACTTGAGCTGTAAGATAAGAGAGAAGAGACCAAGCCGGACACTTGTATGAGCCGGATCGGGACTCTGTAGCCCGGCCGGGCGTCAACCCGTGTATATAAGGGGACGACCCGGCGGCGGGTTAAGGACAGACAATTCGAGGCTTAGGCGAAGCTATTGCTCCCTAGTCGCCGAAATCACATCAATCCCATCACAACTAGACGTAGGCTTTTCCTTCATCGAAGGGGCCGAACTAGTATAACTCCCATGTCTTTGTATCCGCTTTAACCCCTCTAAGTTAACCCGTATGATGGCCCTGCGACTAAGTCCTTTCACGAGGACATCTGCCGTGACAATTCCACGATAGTTGGCGCCCACCGTGGGGCTATCGCACGATGGTTTGATGATCTTAGAGGGCAAGTTCGAAGGACTCGAAGGCTATGCTGTGGGCCGGATGACTAAGAGTCGTCGCGACAAAATCTACATCGACGATGCGGACTGGGGCCCCGAGGCTAGCTCGATTGAGTACGGGTACCGGGTCCCCTTTGGTGGCATACACGTGTTCATCGGCAGGATCGGCGAGCCAGGGCCTGGGCTGGACATCTGCACCGACCTCGTCGAGAAGGCTCAGCGGGCGAAGAAGAGTCCTGCCCTGGCTAAACCGGTTGTCAAGCGTGCTTTCGTGGGAGTCGTCCACGGAGACTATGAGGGCGGATCAGCATCTGGCGGCGAAACCGTTGTCTACTCTGGCGACGAGTCATCCGCCGGAGAAACCGAGTCTTTGTACCAGCTGCAAGATGGCCAGATCGGGGGCTGTTCCGACAGAGAGAGTATTCCGGACCCCTTTGATCTACCCAGCCGGGTTGGAATTTTCATGGCCGGTACACAAGTGACGCTTCACTCTTCGACCGCGGCGCCCATCGTCGCCGGTTCAGCAGCGGTGGTGACAGCCGGGGAAGGAGGCCCTGTGCGCCCGCCGGCTCAAGTTTTATCAGAGTTATTCGACGCATTGGCTGCGCTCATGGCGGAGGCTAACCCGGCGGATCAGGACCTGCACAACGCAGAGATTGCAAGGGTGAAGGAACAGATCGCTAAAGCTAAAGCGGATCTGGCAGCCGCGGACGTGAGGATGGCGGCGGAACGGGCCGCTTTGGATGCACAGGCTTATAGGCTCATGTTGGATCAGAGTGCATCACATGAAGTCATGAAAAGGAAGTACAGATCCCATTTGCCTTCGGTTTTCGAGGGCAGAGAGCTCTTCAATACCCCAGGGGCAGGGACCAGTAATCCGCCGCCGGTGGTAAACCGGCCGGAAGCACCTGGGACGGCCGCGCCGGTTCAGCCCCGTGTGATAGACCTGCCTCGCCATTATACCGGCGCGCCCCATACTGTGCAGACACCTCCGGGTCACTACTCCAACCCAATGGATAACCTTGTTGCGGCTGCGGCACGATTGGAGGCGATTCCGATCGAGGGCGATTCACCACAGGCGGTAGAAACACGCCGGGTCAAGGAGCTCCTCAGGACGGCCCTGGCTCAGCAGGAAGCATATTCATACAGTCGGGATCGGATCCACTCCACCCCCCGCCCAAGCCGGAGTTATAGCCGGCGCGTAGATGAACCGGCCGTATCAAGCAACGCGCAGCGCGGACCGCCTCGTGGCAACAACCCGGCCGGTGGCTTCGAAGACGCTCAAGTGGTGGTGGACCGGGCCTGGGCACGTAGGGAGGCCGAGTTAGCAGCACAACATGAGGACCATCAGCTCGCGCCGGTTCGTCCGACCATCTTCGAACCGGGGGTCACGTCTGGCTCATTGGGGGTGCCTTGCCTCGTCCCCGCTTTACGCAATGTGCGTTTGCCCAAGGACTTCAAAGGGCCACGCAAGGTGCCCAATTATACTGCCGATTTGGCTCCAGAAGCGTGGATAGAAAGCTATGAGATGGCCATGGAGATGCTGGATGTGGACGAAGCTGCGTGTGTGAAGTATTTCACCATGATGTTGGAAGGTAAGGCCCGTACTTGGTTGAAAAATTTGCCGCCCAACTCAGTTAGCTCGTGGACCCAGTTACGGACCCGGTTCATTCAAAATTTCAAAGACACCTGTAAACAGCCCATGTCTGTGGTGGATTTGGCGGCTTGTGTCCAGGCAGAGGGAGAATCTACAACACATTGGGTGCGCCGCGTTTCGGAGGTTTTACATTCGTCAGACCGGATCAACCCTGATTCCGCTATCTTAACCCTAGAAGCCAACTGCCGGTTCGAACCGTTGAAGTTGAAGCTGGGTCGCATGAAGCGTTTTTGCAATGACATGGGCACACTCATGGGCGTTTTGGTAAAGTATGCTGATTCTGATAGTACCAAGGATCCCGAGTCTGAGGATGATGAAGTAGGGAAGGGAAAACAGAATAGCAACTCCAGAGGCCAGCAGCATCATTCGGCAGGTAATGGGGGAAACAAGCGTAAGGCTAACGGTAACATGGACTTCGTAGCCAACACCAACGCGCAGGACAAGGGTCAGCGGCGCAAAGGTAAGCAATCAAACCGAGGCGGTGCACAAGGTCACAATCCGGATCGTTTGAATTACCTATTGAATCAACCTTGTCCGAAGCATGGGACGAAGGAGGCACCAGCGAACCACCTCTGGAAGGATTGTTATATTATGCAGGAGTTCAAAAATTCTAATGCTTTCCGGTATGATCAAGGGCCCGGCGGTGGTTCAGGGTCCGCCCCGGGTTACGGTGGAGGAAATTCCTGCCCAGGGTTCGGTGGTAATCCGGGCGGGCAAGGCAATCAGAACAATCAAAACAATCAGTACAATCAGAACCAAGGGGGTTACAATCAACAACATCAGCAGTCGGGTTACCAAAGTAATCCAAAGCTGTTGAACGGTGGACAGTACCATGTCTTTACCACCAGCTTGGACAGACGAGACCGCAAACTTCAGAAGCGGGCGGTCAGTGTTGTTGAACCGGCCGCACCGCATTACCTGCGCTGGTCAGAGCAGCCTATTGTATGGAGCAGAGAGGATCATCCTCCCCGGGTTTACAATCCGGGTCAGCTAGCCCTAGTGGTGGCACCTCAGGTGGGAGGATACAAGTTTACCAAAGTACTCATGGATGGAGGGAGCAGCATCAACATCCTGTACTACGAGACCTTCCGACGTATGGGGTTGACGGATAAGCATCTCAGGTCGTCTAGTACAGTGTTTCACGGCGTGGTGCCTGGAAAATCAGCATACCCGGTCGGTAAGATAGCTCTGGAGGTAGCCTTTGGAGATGAACATGACTCCAGATCGGAAACGTTGACGTTTGAGGTGGTGAAAATCCAAAGCCCTTACCACGCCCTGTTTGGGCGGCCGGCTTATGCTAAGTTTATGGCACGGCCTTGTTATGTTTATTTGCAGCTGAAAATGCCGGGTCACAAAGGGACGATAACGGTTCACGGGAGCCGCCGGATTGCGTTGGAATGCGAGGAAGGTGATGTGGCTTATGCAGAGTCGGTTTGTGCCACCGAAGAGTTAAAGTACTATAAAGACAATGTTGATCCGGCAGATATGACCCCGTTGAAGAAGCCAACTACAGAGCACGATCCGGATTTGAAGTTTAAGTCGGCGGCTGAGACTAAACTTGTTGATTTTGTGCCCGGCGATTCGTCCAAGCAGTTCACCATCAGTGCTAACTTGGATCCTAAATAGGAAAGCGCGCTCATCGAGTTCATCCGTGAGAATCGGGACATTTTTGCATGGAAACCTTCTGACATGCCAGGTGTACCGAGGGAACTCGCTGAGCACACTCTTAATGTTGATCCCAAGTACAGACCAGTAAAGCAGTTTCTTCGCCGATTTAACGAGGAAAGGTTCAAGGCCATTGGAGAGGAGGTTGCCAGGCTCTTAGCGGCAGGGTTTATCGTTGAAGTTTTCCATCCAGAGCGGCTTGCTAATCTGGTGTTGGTCCTTAAGAAGATTGGTACTTGGCGCATGTGCGTGGATTATACAGATCTTAACAAGGCTTGTCCAGCAGATCCTTTCGCCCTCCCCCGTATTGATCAGATTATTGATGCTACAGCGGGTTGTGAGCGTTTGAGTTTTTTGGATGCATATTCCGGATATCATCAGATTAAGATGGCAGTTAAGGACCAGGAGAAGACGGCGTTTATCACCCCTTTTGGAGCCTTCTACTATGTATCTATGCCTTTTGGGCTCAAGAGCGCCCAAGCAACTTATCAACATTGCGTGCAGAATTGCTTGCAT
>LR880972.1:98405856-98517414 GCA_904067115.1 Aegilops sharonensis | reverse complement strand
ATTACCAAGTCTTCAGAATCACACCAATTTCTTCACTTTCAAAGTCTTCAGAATATCAAATTCTTCAGTTGAAGAAATTCATTTTTAGGGGTCGACTTTCTCTGTAAATATCAAACTCCTCATAGACTTATAGACCTGTGTACACTTACAAACGCATCAGTTACTTAACCTATAAGTCTTCAATACACCAAAATCACTAAGGGGCACTAGATGCACTTACAAGGTGTCCGAAGACGGGCCTTCGGAGTGGTTTTATGTCGATGACCTTCCCCTTCCGGACCCAGTCCGGACGGGCCTTCCTGAGTTTACCAGTACTCCACTGAAGAAACGCCAAAGCTGGCGCCCTTGGAGCCCCCAGGAGGAAGACAACAGAGAAGTCCTCTACCTGATGAGCAGGATAAAAACCCTGGCCAAATCAGGATTGACAATAATTGAAGTTATGTCAATATGTATAATAAGGGGAGTGCTGCCACTTCAATATAGGGGGAAACCCATGTGGCACTTGCATGGAGAAGACGATGCCTCCCGCTGCAGCCGCAAAGGTCCAGACTCCGCCACGTGTTTGGCGAGGATACTGTCTGATTTGTACAAATGAGAAGAAGAGGAGTTCCTCCGCATTAAACCGCGGGATGGATTTTCCATGTACAACCCCCGAACCTGGGTAGGCCGTCATCCTTTACTTGAATCTGTCCATCCATACCTTCTTTGTCACAATTATTTACCTTGTCGTTTCAAAACAGGAGCTAAGGAAGGCCGTGAAAGAGTTCAACAACCCCTCTCCGCAGCCAAAGGATCCCGGCCAGGCTCTTGACCCCGGACTTGAAGAAGATCCGGACATATCCGTGGAATTTGTCGACGGGACTTTCTACCAGGCAAGCAGCGGCGGCTCTTTAGTGGCCATCGTTGCGGATTAACCCGGACTGCTTCCTGTGTCGCATGTAAGTAATGTCGGGGTTCCGACCTTCCGAAAGGAGTCCTTCGTTATGCCGTACCTTATGCTCACACGCCTTATTTTTTATAGAAACAACAGTCGGGACGCCGCGCGGAACCTACGGGGGCCTCTCAGCAAGAGGCGCCTAGTCAAGGTAGGCTAAAAAAGAAGGCGGTCAGGACCGAGATGCAGGCGCATAGGTATTCATTAAACTTGCCCCGTGGTTATTTGGTCTTTTGGCGAGAGGTGGCGGCTTTAATTATGTCCTGGCAGGAAACGCCGGACTATATTCGGAGACCCTACCGGCCACGCCTCCAGCAGCCGGATTCCTGAACCGGATTCACGGGCGGAGGTTGATGTGGGGACAGCGCCGAGCTGTCCTCCTGCGGAGGATACAGATAGGCTTTCCGCCACAAATTCTGAAGTGGAGAGAGCCGTGAATTACCGGCACCGACGGGCTGTACTTAGCGGTGGTATTTCTTCCGAAGAGGCGTTTAATGCCTTGAATTCCGGACAAGCAAATATCCGCGCTGCTCAAGATGGACTTGCCATAGCAACGGACCACTATGTGAAGGATATACGGGTAAGAAAAATTAATAAGTATGTGTAGTACTAGCCCCTAAGACTTGAAACAGTTGGCACAGCTGATTTAAGGATCATTAAATGCGTAGGTTCTTGTAGAGAAGAATGCCCAGTTATCTCAAGAGCTGGAGAAATGTAAGGCCCAAATGAAGGCCAATCCTGTCGAACAAGAGGAATCCAAAAAGGCCTCTTCTGGTAATAATTTCCTTCTACCAGTTTGTTTGTTTGGCATGTTTTATAAATCTGATGAAAGATTCGGCAGACGTTCCCGGACGAAATCCGAAGACTATGGGGGATAATGAGTTGCACCTGCTAAGTCAACTAAAGGAGGGCGAACGCGTGCTGACGCAGTCTATCCAGGAGAAAAATAAGCTCCAAGATGCTAATATCCAACTGAGCGTCGAGTTGAAAGATGTTCGGGCTCAGCTCGCGGACTCCGTGAAGGAGAACAAGAGGCTTCGACGCGGCATTTATAGTAAGTGCTTGAAACGAGCTGCAAAACAGTTCGGCGAGGAAGCGAATTTAACAGAGTTGTGTCTTTAGGTATGGTGACGGGCCGTCCCGGAGAGGAGATGCCCGGATCCGCAGGCGATATGCTGCAAGATCTTTCACAGCTACACGAACAAGCTCAGCCGGTGATGCAGGGTATTTCCTAGGCCTTGTGGCCATCTCCTTCCCTGCGAGGAGGCATGAGTGAACTTGTGGAGATTCTCAAAGGAGCACGGCGGCGCTTCCGGTTATGGAAGATATCAGCTTGCCGGCAAGGTGCAAGAGAAGCTTGGGCCATGGTGAAGACGCGATATACCAAGGCTGACCCGAACCACATGGCCGAGGTCGGACTGGTGCGGTCAGATGGACAAGAGATACATGTTACTCTGGTATATGACCAAGTAGCATTAGCTGCAAGGTATTCCCAACAGGATTGTAAGCTAGACAGCCTGTTAGAAGGTATAGAGGAAGAGTACAGCCAGTCTAAATGACTATGTAATTTGAATGTGCTTACCTAGCCGGATTAAAAATCATTTGTCATGGCGAACCTTTTTGCTTCAGCCCCCGGACCCGACAGTCCGGGGTGTATCCGAATACCCGCACAATTATGAAAAACCGGGGTAAGCGTGGAAACCAGGCGTAGGGGTCATAAGTGCTTGAACAGACAAGTACCCAACTAATTATGTTATATTACATTAATAGTAAGAAACATCTTCCAGAGAGAATAATTCCGTTAGGGGTTCCTTTCTCTGGGTGCGCATGCATCGATGTGCATGTCCGAACTGCGAACAGAAGCGCAGGAAACAAAACATCTGGGTATTTACGTTGTAACGAACGAGAACATCTTTTGTTCACCAACCGAATATTCCCTTAAGAACGCTAGCTTTCGGCTTCACCCAGTCTGAGGTACACATCCGGCTCAACCGACAGTAACAATCGCAGAGGTGCTCCCCTTATGCCCTAGCCGAATTATCGGGAACCTAGGGCATAAATACAAGAGCCAGGCAACCCAACATGGCCAAAACTTAAGTCATATCGATGCATATAATGGTGAAGAAAAGGCACATATGGAAAGAAAAATGCATATGTGGCTGGCAAGGAGCCATTAAAGTAGTTATATTTAGCTTCCGAATAGGAAGCCCCCAGGTATAGTGGGCATGTATAGTGCGGCCGGAGTGATCAGGGCATCCGTACAGTTTTAAGGCTGTATGTTTAAAAAGGAAAAAGAGGGCGAGAAAGGAAGAAAGAGAACATAATTGAAGAGGCAGAGTTAAGGAGACGAACATTGAGTTCGGCACTAGGCGTAGAATCTCCGGAGTCTGGCCGCGTTCCATGGGTTCGGCTCGAGTCTGTTATCAAATGCACTGCGCAGACGGTACGCTCCTCCAGTGAGAACTTTATCAATTATGAAGGGACCCTCCCACTTGGGTTTGAGCTTGTCCTTCTTCTTCTCGGGGAGGCGTAGAACGAGTTCGCCAATGTTATAAGTTTTGGCCCGTACTTCTCTGCTTTGATACCTCCGAGCCTGTTGCTGATAGAATGCGGAACGGGATTTGGCGACATCACGCTCCTCTTCCAAAGCATCCAAGTTGTCCTGCCGATCTAGCTCGGCTTCCTTCTCTTCGTACATGCGCATGTGAGGTGAGTCATGGATTATGTTGCAGGGCAGTATTGCTTCTGCGCCGTACACCATAAAAAATGGTGTGTATCCGGTGGTTCGATTCGGCGTGGTCCGCAACCCCCAGAGTACGAAGTCGAGTTCCTCGACCCAATGTGTGTCTGATTCCTTCAAGGACCGCACTAGTCTGGGTTTAATGCCGCTCATGATGAGACCATTTGTACGTTCGACTTGACCATTTGTTTGGGGGTGATAGACAAAGGTGTAGTCGAGCTTAATGCCCATTTTGCCGCACCAGGTTTTCACCTCATCGGCTGTAAAATTCGAGCCATTGTCAGTGATGATGCTGTGGGGGACACCGTAGCGGTGTACAACCCATGATATGAAGTCTATCACTGGTCTAGATTCGGCCGTTTTAACTGGTTTGGCTTCTATCCATTTGGTGAACTTGTCCACCATCACCAATAAGTATTTTTTCTTATGGCTTCCCCCTTTAAGGGGTCCGACCATGTCCAGCCCCCAGACCGCGAAAGGCCAAGTTATGGGGATTGTTTGGAGAGCGGTAGGGGGCATATGGGTCTCATTGGCAAATAGTTGACAACCAATGCAATGTTGGACGAGGTCCTGTGCGTCTGCCCGGGCTGTCGGCCAGTAAAAACCTGTCCGAAAGGCCTTGCTTACGAGTGCTCGGGCTGCCGCGTGGTGCCTGCCTAGTCCGGAATGGATTTCCGCTAAGTGCTACCGCCCTTCCTCTTCGGAGATGCATCGTTGGAGCACTCCGGTAGTGCTTTTCTTGTAGAGCTCCCCTTCATGGACTTTGTAGGCCTTAGAGCGTCGCACAATACAACGTGCCTCATTTTGGTCCTCGGGGAGTTCTTGCCTGTTTATGTAGGCCAATAAGGGCTCGGTCCACGGGGCGATGACAACCAGTATTTCGTGGGCCGAAGGTGTTATTGTGGTGGCAGAGCCTCCGATTGCGTCAGATGGTTCGGAAACTGGGGTTGTGTTCGGAGCCGGACTAGTCGTGCCAGACTCCCCCTCACATGCCACGGATGGCTTGAACAGCCTTTCTAAGAATATATTGGGTGGGACGGGGTCGCGTTTAGCGCCAATGCGGGCGAGGATATCGGCCGCTTGATTATTTTGTCTGGCCACATGGTAGAATTTGAGCCCCTCGAACCGAGCTGACATTTTGAGGACGGCATTGTGATAGGCCGCCATTTTTGGGTCTTTGGCGTCAAAGTCTCCATTTACCTGAGATATTGCGAGGTTCGACTCCCCGCGCACTTCAAGGCATTGGATGCCCATGGAGACTACCAGCCGAAGACCATGCAATAGAGCCTCATATTCGGCTGCATTGTTGGAGTCTGTGTATAATATTTGTAGTACGTATTGGACCGTGTCTCCGGTGGGGGATGTCAGGACGACACCCGCTCCCAATCCGGCCAGCATTTTAGAGCCGTCGAAATGCATGATCCAATTTGAGTACGCGTCGTACTCTTTAGGGAGTTCGGCTTCTGTCCATTCGGCGACGAAGTCAGCCAGTACTTGCGACTTAATGGCCCACTGTGGTTTGTATGTTATGTCGAACGGGAGAAGCTCAATAGCCCATTTGGCAATCCGGCCTGTTGCGTCGCGGTTATTTATTATGTAATTGAGTGGTACTTCGGAGGCCACCGTGATCGAACACTCTTGAAAGTAGTGTCATAGTTTCCGGGATGCCATGAAGACCGCGTACGCTATCTTTTGATAGTGTGGGTACCGAGATTTGCATGGAGTGAGGACGGTGGACACGTAATATACCGGTTTTTGGAGCGGGAACTTGTGTCCGTCCGCCTCTCGTTTGACGATGAGCACTGCGCTCACAACTTGGTTTGTTGCGGCTTAATAGCATGGGTTCGCCAATATTTGGCGCGGTCAGGACTGGATTTGTGGCCAAGAGTGCCTTTATTTCTTCCAGTCCGGCCGTGGCCGCATCCGTCCACTCGAAGTGTTTGGTGCGTCGAAGAAGGCGATACATAGGTAGTGCCTTTTCTCCTAAGCGTGAGATAAAGCGGCTTAAGGCAGCCATGCATCCAGTTAATTTCTGGATCTACTTGAGGTCTGTTGGGGTAGCCAACTGTGACAGAGCTCGGATTTCTACCGGATTTGCTTCAATTCCTCTATTGGAAACGATGAAGCCGAGCAATTTCCCGGAGGGTACCCCGAAGACATATTTCTCCGGGTTGAGCTTGATGTCGTATGTTCGGAGGTTTTCAATGTGTCTTCTTTTGATGACCACGTCGTCTACATAGGCCTCTATTGTCTTGCCGATTTGTTTTTCCAAGCATGTCTGAATCATGCGTTGATAGGTTGCGCCGGCGTTTTTTAGCCCGAAAGGCATGGTGTTAACATAGAAAGGGCCGTATGGTGTAATGAAGGCCATTGCGGCCTGATCGGGCTCCGCCATCTTGATCTGATGGTATCCGGAGTATGCATCGAGGAAGAACAATGAGTCGTGTCCTGCGGTGGCGTCGATGATTTGGTCAATGCGGGGGAGGGGGAAGGGGTCCTTAGGGTAAGCTTTATTGAGGTCCTTGAAATCGACACATAAACGCCAGGATTTGTCCTTCTTTGGTACCATTATGAAGTTTGCTAGCCAATCCGGATGTTTGATGTCTCTGATGAATCCGGCCTCGAGTAGCTTGGCTAGCTCCTCTCCCATGGCTTGCCGCTTAGGCTCTGAGAAGCGCCTAAGAGTATGCTTGACTGGCTTGTATCCTTTGAGTATATTGAGGCTGTGTTCGGCCAGCCTGCGTGGGATTCCCAGCATGTCCGAAGGGTGCCAGGCGAAGATATCCCAATTCTCACGTAGGAAATCTCGCAGTGCGGCATCTATTGTGGGGTTCAACTGTGTCCCAATTGAAGTTGTCTTTGTAGGATCCGTTGGGTGGACCTGGAATTTGACTATCTCGTCCGCGGGTTTGAAGGAGGTGGATTTAGGTCACTTGTCGAGTATCACATCGTCTCTGTCCACTGTTGCTCGCATCGTTGTTAGCTCTTCGGCCACGAGGTCTTATGATAATGCTTCCAGGGAAAGGGCGGCGGTTTTATTTTCGGCACGGAGTGCGACGTCCGGGTCACTAGCTAGAGTGATGATTCCGTTGGGCCCGAGTATTTTGAGTTTCATGTACCCGTAATGGGGTATAGCCTGGAAACTTGTGAATGCGTCCCGCCCCAAGAGGGCGTGGTATCCGCTGCTGAACGGGGCCACTTGAAATGTAATTTCTTCAGACCTGTAATTCTCCGACGTGCCGAATACCACATCCAGTGTGATTTTTCCCGCGCATCGCGCCTCCCGACTAGGGATGATTCCCCTGAAGGTTGTGCTGCTTTGCTCAATGCGGCTCCTGTCAATTTCCATCTTGTTATGGGTTTGCTCGTAAATGAGGTTTAGCCCGCTTCCGCCGTCCATGAGCACTTTGGTGAGCTTGAAGCCGTCCACGATTAGACTAAGGACCAAAGCGGCTGGTGATCGGACTGTTCGGAACTGAGATTCGTCACTGGCATTGTAGGTTTTAGCCGTGTCATTCCATGGGTTTATTGTTTCCACGTGGCAAACTGCGGCGAGGCTGCGCTGAGCTTGCTTGCGCCTACTATTTGAGGCAAAGGTATCGAAGACTGTAAATACAGTATTGTTGTTTCCGGCGGGTTGTTGTTCTACCGTATGGTTTAAGAGGAGATCCTTGCCGCTCTTTGCTACCTGCAGGAATATCCAACATGCTCTAAGGCTATGAGTTGGTGTAGTATCCGGTGTACTTTGAATTTTGCACGGTCCACTAAGCCATTCTTCCAATACGGTTCCGCGCCTTGTATCAGGCTTTGGTTTTTTGGTATTTGAGTCGGGTAACTTATGAGAGCTTGCCCTTTTAGATCGGTTGAAGGGTTTAGTGAGGGCCGGATTGTCCCAGAAGTCCGTTTGGGTTTTCCAGGCGCTTTCCATCGCGCAGTACTTCTGCACTATGGCCACTAAGTAAGCGAAGTGTACTATGTCACGAGGACTTATAGCGTTGAGGATCCCTTTGTCCGTGCAATTGTTGCAGAAGAGGGAGATTGCGTCTTCCTCGCGACAGTCCTTAACCCTGTTTAACACAAGGAGGAATCTGGCCTAGTAAAGATGTACTGTCTCTTGTGACTCTTGTCTGATTTCTTGAATATTGAATAAATCTGGGTGGGTGGGTGGATTTGAATCCGAATCCTGATCCAATCTGAGACCCAGGGGCAAGGAAGTTCCTGAGCTTAACGGCCCGGGCTCTAAGGTGCTGCCCAATTTGTTTGACCCGTCGCCCGATACTAAGTTTGGGGTTTGGGTCGCGTCCTCCCGCGAGCGGGTGTCCGGCTCAGAGAGCTCGGAAATCCGGACACAGTTCGTCCTCAAAATAGAGGGAGAATTCGTATGATGCTCCTCCACTACCGCGATTTCGTGGGTGACCGGCGGAGAATAAATCTCCCTCCGGTCGGGTTTAAGCCCGATCCGATCATAGTCTGTAGCGACACCCAGGGCGGCGATGCGATCCAGAAGCTCATTAAAGGAAGAGAGCTCCATTGGATCCATCTGTTCGGTGAGTTCCAAACTGACGTGGAGGCTGTTTTTGATGACTTGAGAAGTCATTATCAGCGCGACAGCCGATCGAGCGGTCATGACGAAACCGCCCAGACGGAGAGTTTGGCCTTGGGCCAGTGCTCCTTCAAAGGTGATGTTGTCCCTGACAACGATACGAGCCATCGAGCCTTGCAGCGACGACACAGAGGAGCTCTCAATGAAATCACCAACCTTGGTGTCAAAACCGGCGGATCTCGGGTAGGGGGTCCCGAACTATGCGTCTAAGGCGAATGGTAACAGGAGGCTGGGGACACGATGTTGACCCAGGTTCGGGCCCTCTCGATGGAGGTAATACCCTACTTCCTACTTGACTGATCATGATGATATGAGTATTACAAGAGTTGATCTACCACAAGATCAGAGAGGCTAAACCCTAGAACCTAGCCTATGGTATGATTGTTGTTATGTCCTACGGACTAAACCCTCCGGTTTATATAGACACCGGAGGGGACTAGGGTTACACAGAGTTGGTTTACAGAGAAGGGGATCTACATCCAAATCGCCAAGCTTGCCTTCCACGCCAAGGAGAGTCCCATCCGAACACGGGACGAAGTCTTCAATCATGTATCTTCATAATCCAATAGTCCGGCCAAAGCATATAGTCCGGCTGTCCGGATACCCCCTTATCCAGGACTCCCTCGGCGGACACCCAGATCCGCGGAGGTGCAGCCCCCACTTCGGCCCACGGCGGCGCGGCGTCCCACCGGTGGTGGCTGTGGTGGTGCCGTTGGGAATCGGCTGGATGCACAGGGGGTGGTGGTGGCCCAGGCGGCGGCCCCATAGCTGGGTGGCGACGCGCCCGTTGGTCCGATCAGTTCCGGCTCATCCCGGATCTGGTGACCACCAGACGACGCAGGGGGTGGCGGCGGCCCGGCGTGGCCGGCGATCTGGACACGGTCGTGCCGGCGGCTCGCTGGTCTGCCGGAGATCCAGGAGTATCATCGTCTCTGACTCGATCTGCTCCGGTTCGTGCTAGCTCTGGTACGGGGAGACTGTCGTCATCTCCCAGTGCTAAGTGCATGGATCTGACGGCGGCTGGATCCTTTTGATATAGTCTCCGACAAAGAAGGCGGCGGTCTGTGCACAAGAAGCTGGATGGAGTTCTTCAAACAGATCTGGGTGAAAACCCGCTCTTGGCTAGATGCCAAAGCCGGCGATGGCGGCGTTCACGACGTCATTCCCTTCTTGAAGGCATCGCAGTGGATAAGTTCTAGACTACTATCTGCTCCCTCCGGGGGAAACCCTAAATCAACAGATCAGAAGACGACGGCGCATTTGTGTCGTTTCCCCTTAGGGGGCGTCTTTCTTGGAGGTGTACCCGGGCTCGAGGGACCAGTGGACGACGTCTTTGATGGAGCAGTGCTTCATCATACACATGGATGGCGACAAATCTCGATGGCATGGCGCCTTGGAGATTCAGAGTCTGATGTGCGATGATGAACTCATGCAGGAGGTCGACGCTATCTGGCGTCGTGGCGGCATCGGCGGCAGCTAGACCGGGCAAGGTCGATGCAGCAGTATAGCTCTGAAGATGAATTGGTGGCAAGTGGCTGCGGCGGCCTCATACCTGGCAGGCATCCTGGTTGAGGAGCACGCCGGACTGGTGGGTGCCCATACCCGAAAGACGTCTTGGTTGGTGACGGAGTCCTGGATTAGGGGGTGTCTAGATAGCCGAACTATCACCGTTGGCCGGACTCCTGGACTATGAAGATACAAGATTGAAGACTTCGTCCCGTGTTCGGATGGGACTTTCCTTGGCGTGGAAGGCAAGCTTGGCGATACAGATATGTAGATCTCCTACCATTGTAACCAACTCTGTGTAACCCTAACCCTATCTGGTGTCTATATAAACCGGAGGGTTTTAGTCCGTAGGACGAACAACAATCATACCATAGGATAGCTTCTAGGGTTTAGCCTCTCTGATCTCGTGGTAGATCCACTCTTGTACTACCCATATCATCAATATTAATCAAGCAGGAGTAGGGTATTACCTCGATCGAGAGGGCCCGAACCTGGGTAAAAACATCGTGTCCCTTGTCTCCTGTTACCATCCGCCTAGACGCACAGTTCGGGACCCCCTACCCGAGATCCGCCGGTTTTGACACCGAATTGGTGCTTTCATTGAGAGTTCCTCTGTGTCGTCATCTTTAGGCCCGATGGCTCCTTCGATCATCAACAACGACACGGTCCAGGGTGAGACTTTTCTCCCCGGATAGATCTTCGTATTTGGCGGCTTTGCACAGCGGGCCAATCCATCTGGAGCAGATCGAAAGCTACGCCCCTGGCCATAAGGTTAGATTTGGGAGTTTGAACTACACGGTCGACATCCGCGGAGACTTGATCTTCGACGGATTCGAGCCACAACCAAGCGTGCCGCACTGTCTCGATGGGCACGATCTAGCTCTGCCGCCGAACAGTGTCCTGGAGGCCGCACCAGCGTCCGCTCCGACCCTTAGCGCGGAGCTGACTCCCCCGATCGAGGAAGAGTGGTTGGACACCGCCTCGGGGGCTACGATCTCTACGGCGATTGAGCCGAACTCCATCCCTGTCCTTTGCGAAGGCCGTGACTCCGAGGTGCCGGACTCCTCTCCGGACTCTGAACCCTCCGCGCCCCTACCAATCGAATCTGATTGGGCGCCGGTTATGGAGTTCACTGCCCGCGGACATCTTTCAGCACTCGCCCTTTGGCGACATCCTGAATTCACTAAAGTCTCTCTCTTTATCAGGAGAGCCCTGGCCGGACTACGGTCAGGAAGGTTGGGATGCGAACGACAAAGAAATTCAACGCCCACCCACCGCCCACTTTGTAGCCACTGTCGATGATTTAACCGACATCCTCGACTTCGACTCCGAAGACATCGACGGTATGGACGACGATGCTGGAGACGATCAAGAACCAGCGCCTACAGGGCACTGGAAGGCCACGTCGACATACGACATATACATGGTGGACATCCCAAAAGATGGGAACGGCGATGGAACAATGGAGGATGACCCCTCCAAGAAGCAGCCCAAGCGCCGGCGTTAGCGGCGCCGCTCTAAATCCCGCCACAACAAAAACGGTGATTCCGGCACGGGAGATAATAACACCCCGGATAGTGCCGAAGACAACCCCCTCTAGCAGGATTCAACATAGGAGGAGGGAGAAGCCAGCCCTCATGATAGATCGGCAGACAGGGAGGTGGAGGACGATAATTATATGCCTCCCTCCGAAGATGAGGCAAGCCTCGACGACGACGAATTTGTCATGCCTGAGGACACCGCCGAACAGGAGCGTTTCAAACGCAGGTTTATGGCCACGACAAGCAGCCTCAAGAAAAAGCAGCAGCAGCTTAGAGCTGACCAAGACTTGCTAGCTGACAGATGGACTGAAGTCCTCGCAGCCGAAGAGTACGAACTCAAACGCCCCTCCAAGAGATACCCAAAACGCAGGCTGCTACCCCAATTAGAGGAAGCAGCACCCAAACCTACATCACCAGCGCATGATGCGGCCGACCGGCCACCCCGTGGTCGCGACAGAGAGGCCTCTAGACCCTCCATCCAAGTCGTACCCCGGCGTCGCTCGAAAAGTACCAAGGCACGGGGAAACGCGCCAGACCTGCAAGACATATTGGAGGACAAGTCAAGGCAAAAAAGAACGATCTATGGATCGCGTGGGCGCCTCACGACACGTGATGATAACCGTCACGCCGGATACAGCAATTCCGGCCGGGCCGAACACAGTAGACAAAGCTCATTTGAGCTGCGTCGTGATATAGCCCAATACAGAGGCGCCGCACACCCACTATGCTTCACAGACGAAGTAATGGATCATCAAATCCCCGAGGGTTTCAAACCCGTAAACATCGAATCATACGATGGCACAACAGATCCTGCGGTTTGGATCAAGGACTACCTCCTCCATATCCACATGGCTCGCGGTGCTGATCTACCTGCCATCAAATACCTCCCACTCAAGCTTAAAGGACCAGATCGGCATTGGCTTAACAGCTTGCCAGCAGAATCAATTGGTTGTTGGGAGGACCTGGAAGCCGCATTCCTTGATAACTTCCAGGGCACATATGTGCGACCACCAGACGCCGATGACCTCAGCCACATAATACAGCATCCAGAAGAATCGGCAAGACAATTCTCGACACGGTTCCTAACCAAGAAAAATCAAATCGTTGACTGTCCGTATGCAGACGCCCTTGCAGCCTTCAAACATAACATCCGCGACGAGTGGCTTGCCCGGCACATAGGACAGGAAAATCCGAAAGCCATGGAAGCCCTCACAACGCTCATGACCCGCTTTTGCACGGGAGAGGACAGCTGGCTAGCTCGAAGTAACAAGCTGACCAAAAACCCTAGTAGTTCGGATACCAAGGACAGCAATTGCAGGTCGCGTCGCAACAAGCACAAGCGCCGCATTAACCGCGACAATGATGAAGACACGACAGTCAATGCCGGATTCAGAGGCTCTAAACCCGGTCGGCGGAAGAAGCCGTTCAAAATAAATACTCAGGTCCCGTCCAATCTGGACCGAATACTCGATCGCTCGTGCCAAATACATGGCACCCCCGAAAAACCAGCCAACCATACCAACAGGGATTGCTGGGTCTTCAAACAGGCAGGCAAGTTAAATGCCGAACTCAATGACAAGGGGCTGCATAGCGATGATGAGGAGGAGCCCCGGCCGTCGAACAATAGAGGACATAAGGGCTTCCCCCCACAAGTGCGGACGGTGAACATGATATACGCAACCCACATACCCAAAAGGGAGCGGAAGCGTGCACTAAGGGATGTATATGAGATGGAGCCAGTCGCCCCGAAGTTCAACCCATGGTCCTCCTGCCCGATCACCTTTGATCGAAGGGACCACCCCACTAGCATCCGTCACGGCGGATTTGCCCCATTGGTCCTTGACCCAATCATCGAAGGATTTCACCTCACTAGAGTCCTGATGGACGGCGGTAGCAGCCTGAACCTGCTTTATCAGGATACAGTGCGCAAAATGGGCATAGACCCCTCAAGGATTAAACCCACAAAGACGACCTTTAAAGGCGTCATACCAGGTGTAGAGGCCAATTATACAGGCTCAGTTACACTCGAAGTGGTCTTCGGATCCCCGGATAACTTCCGAAGCGAAGAGTTAATCTTCGACATAGTCCCTTTCCGCAGCGGCTATCACGCACTGCTTGGACGAACCGCATTTGCAAAGTTCAATGCGGTGCCGCACTACGCATACCTCAAGCTCAAGATCCCAGGCCCTCGAGGAGTAATCACGGTCAATGAAAACACCGAACGCTCTCTCCGAACGGAGGAGCACGGCGGCCCTCGCGGTGGAGGTGCAAAGCAGCCTCTCACAGCAATTCTCGAGCCCGGCTATTAAACGTCCGGCCATCGTCAAGCGTGCCCGGAGTAACCTACAACAAGACCGCCTGGCACGATCCGAGCACGCGTAGCAATCCGGCCCCAACCCCAGCCCTCGCGAAACCGTGAAGCCAGTACTACGCGTACATAACTACGCTCTGGAGATACCATGGGCATAAGGGGAGGGGCACGACCACGGCACGCCCAGAATGCGGCTCAACCGCACCAGGGGCTCCCGATTGTGTCATTCTTTTCCTTTTCTTTTTTTTTCTTACTTTCAGGACTCCGTTTTCTAGAAGTCCTGTCCGGCACTAGAATTGCCGAACTCACGATGCAACAGCCAGGGAAGCAGAAATCTACGTCGAGTGTCCACGTGGTCTCTACTATGAGCATTATACCTGTTTTACATACCATCCCGCAGCTTACCCCTGGAGGGGGACATGTTAAATAGTCCCATCCCTTGCTTATCGCACTATTTGTATCATTCTTCTTCCATTGCAGTACCTTTTTGAATAAACAATAAATAGCTTTTGCCTATTATTGCACTACTTTCTTTATCTATATATATGTTCATTTTATGACATGTTGCACCCGTACACTTTGGTACGACCAATACACCAGGGGCTTAAGTACCCCAAAAGTATAGTGTGATACGTCCGAACATTTTCACAAGTGCGGCACCCCGAACTTATAGCATTATATGCATCGGCTCCGAATCATGTCTTGGGTCAATAGTTGGGTTTGCCCGGCTCCCATGTTTTGGTACCTTACGTTCCGTTATATCGGCTAAGGTAGCGCTGGGAGAACCACTACGATTGTGCCCCGGTTGAGCTGGGTTGAGCACCTCAGTGGAGAAAGCAAAAACTGACCGTCATGATAGGTTTTTTCGGGTCCCTAAAGATTTATGCCGCTTAGAGCGAGGAGTCGGCATTGTCCGGCCAAGGCGTGGATAGCGCCCAGAACTCGGTCTTCCAAATACTAGGGGCTTTGCCGAAATTTAAAATTATAGAATTCTATGGCTAAGTGAGAATGTTCAAGCACTATAAGTCTGGTTGCCTTGTTCATCGCGTTGAGCGCCTCCCTCGAAGGACCCAAGAATGGGAACAAGAGCGCTCAAGTTTATCCCGAACACCCCAACACTCGTGGCATGGGGGCTGAAGCCAACGACTTGCCATCTCTCAAATTTGATAAACGGCCGCACAGAAGGTAATATTTTAAATTCACAAGCGTTGCTTAGCTCATATGAACAAGTTTTCAGCGTACAGGATGACAAATGCGAGTCTATTCAAAAATTACATCTTTGGAGCATTCAACCGCTATACGGCAGGCACCCTTCAGGACGCCCTCATAGTACATTTCGGGCTTGCGATGCTCCTTGCCCTTCGGTGGCCCGTCCGTCACAAGCTTCTCCGCATCCAGCTTGCCCCAGTGCACTTTAGCACGGGCAAGGGCCCGACGGGAACCTTCAATTCAGACGGAGCGCTTGATGACTTCAATCCATAGACAGGCGTCCACCAGCCGCTGCACTAGCCCGAAGTAGCTCCCAGGCATGGCTTCCAATGGCCACACCTTCTCCGTCGAGCTCCCCTCCTTGTCGCGGTAGAACGCGGCAGCATCAGACACACTACGGGGCAGATCTGCGAATGCTCCTGGAGAGCTCCGGATTCGTGTAAGTAATAGGTAATTCACTTTCACATGCTTGCTTTGCATAAAGAATGCCTTACTCGTCGCTATCTTCTTCAAATTGGAGGGCTGCGAAGGTTAAATTGGAGCTCTGTTAGAGTACTGGGTGCACGAGAGAGCTGTTGACGTGGTTTGGGGGGTCGGAGGCGGCCTCACTTGAGTGGATCAAGCCGGAGCCCGAGGCGGATCGGGGCGGCCGGAGTCAGGGGAGGAGACCTCCTCGAGGTCCTCCTGGTGGCTCGGCGGCGCCCTGTGCTTGCCGGGCCACGGCGACGGTGCTCCAGCGTGCGCTGGCAAGCAGACGGCCACGCGGAGGCCTCGGGTGCATTGGGCGGCGCTGGACGGCGCAGAAAGCTGGTGCTAGCTCCCGCTGGCCGCCACGGGTGGCCCTGCCATCGCAGAAGCTGCCGGCGTCGGCGAGGCACGCCGCCACCGACACCTGCGCCCGTCCAAGAGAGCGTGCGATGCTATGGATAAGGAGGAGAGGCCATGCGCAACGCGCGAGAGCATGTATTGGTGATCGATGACAAGTCTCTGACGAAAACGACACTGACTGTCGAACTGCAACTCTGAATTTCTGAATATGTACAAAAACAGTGCAGGCCAAGTGTTCGATGAAATGATTTAGGCATGTGGAGAATTTATCCGGGGCTGATCTTTGGTGTGGTAGCCTCTCAAAGGACCTGGGGGCTGCCTGATTTTTGGTGGAATTTTTGGAGAAAAGGAAATATGAATTTCACCAAAAATGATGAATCTGGTCCAAACTTGCAGTGGTTGAAACTTGAAAATTTTGAATTGTGGAAGAGTGGATCTTGATGGATATAGGTTGGCGGTGCTACGGACTATCCAGAGGAGTTGGTTTGAGATCAAAACTCAAAGGAAATCAGGTACTTCCTTTGTAAATCATCTAGGCTTAAAATAAAAGACAGAATTGTTTTTGGGGATAAAATAAATGAAATAAAACTAAAAAATGGGCTAAACTTGTTGGAACAGAAAGTTTGGGTTGCCCCAAAGTGGAGGGAGGGGTTTTGGGAGAAATTACAACCTGAGGCATGGTAAAACAATGGGTGGTTTCAAAACAAAAGAATAGCCCCAAAACCCATAGGGTTTCTTTTTAATAGAAAATAAATACCAAAAATTTATTTGAGATGGGTAAAAATCAGAAGGAAGGTTTTTAATAACCAAACACCAAGGTTGAGGAATATACAAAATAAAATCCTTGCCATGGGGGAAATTTTTTGAGAAGGAGGGGTTTTTGGAAATATTTTAAATGGCCTCCTTCAAATCAAACAAAGTGTTTGTTGAAAACCAAATTAAAATTTTTGGAGTGTCACAACACCTACCCCCTTAGGAAAAATCTCGTCCCCGAGATTTCCGCTGATCCTCAAATAGGTGTGGGTGCTCTGTCCGAAGAAAATCCTCTCTTTCCCAAGTTGCTTTATTCTCGGTGTGATTGCTCCACTGAACTCTGAAAAACTTGATTGTTTTCTGACGGGGCATCCTTTCAGACTCCTCCAATATTTTTATTGGACGTTCCTGGTAGGTGAGGTCTGGTTGCTTGTCAATGTCTTCATGGGATACTTGCTTCTCTGGGTTGCTCATGCACTTCCTCAACTGCGAGACGTGGAACACGTCGTGGACGTCGGATAATTCTTCGGGTAAGTCTAGCTGGTAGGCTACCATGCCTCTTTGTGCCACTATACGGAAGGTTCTGATGAATCTTGGTGCTAGCTTTCCCTTAACCTTGAATCTTTGCGGACCCTCATAGGAGATACTCGTAGGTACACATACTCACCGGGTTCAAAACTGACTCCCCGATGCTTTTGATCGTAATAACTCTTCTATCGACTTTGAGCTGTCTTGAGTCGATCCCTAATTATCTTAACTTTCTCCTCAGCCTCCTTGAGCATGTCTGGGCCGATGTCTCCGGTTTCTGACATCTCCGCCCGTACAAAGCTTCAAATGGTGCCATTTGCAGGCTGGCTTCATAACTGTTGTTGTATGCGAACTTTGCATATGGCAAGCTTTCTTCCCAACTGGTTCCATAGGTGAGGACACATGCTCTCAGCATGTCTTCTAGAATTTGGTTTACGCGTTCAGTTTGTCCATCAGTCTGGGGGTGGTATGCGGTACTAAACGCTAGTTGAGTTCCCAGAGCTTGTTGTAATCGATCCCAAAATCAGGAGACGAATTGAGTGCCTCTGTCCGATATTATAGTCTTTGGAACTCCATGCAAGAAAATGATACAGGAAAGATAAAGCCTGGCAAGCTTCTGAGTGGTGTGGGTTGTCTTCACGGGGATGAAGTGTGCCACCTTAGTCAGTCTATCTGTGATGACCCATATGGCATCATTCCCGTGTCGTGACCGAGGTAGTCCAACAACAAAATCCATTCCAATTTCGTCCCATTTCCACTCGGGTATCTGGTTTGGCTGTAATAGTCCAGCCGGTTTCTGGTGCTCGGCCTTGATGCATTGACATGAATCACAACATGCAATGAACGTGGCTATGTCCCTTTTCATACCGTGCCACAAAAAGTTTTCCTGAAGGTCCTTGTACATTTTTGTTCCTCCAGGATGGATTGAATACGGAGCGGTGTGGCCTTCAGCTAGAATTTGCCGTTTAAGGTCCTCGATATTTGGTACGCAAAGCCTATCTCCGTACCACAATATTCCCTGCTCGTCTATGACGAATTCTGAGGCCTTGCCCAAACTCACTTTCCTTTTTATGCCTTCAATGCTGGGGTGTCCATGCTGAGCCTCCTTAATCTTTTCTATCAGGGTAGGCTGTATTTCTAAATTCGACACACTGCCGTCGGTGACCATTATCAAGTTGAGTTTAGCAAACTCCTGCCGAAATTCAGGTCTCAGATTTGGTAGGTTGTCGTTGTCCGAGCTGGGGTTCTGACTAAGAGCATCCGCCACTACATTTGCTTTTCCTGGATGGTAGTGGATACCAACATCATAATCCTTCACTAATTCCAACCAGCGTCGTTGCCGTAAATTGAGTTCCGGTTGTGTGAAAATATACTTGAGGCTTTTATGGTCTGTGTATATTTCACAACGATTTCCAAGTAGAAAGTGTCTCCACTCTTTGAGTGCATGGATGACTGCTGCCAACTCCAAGTCACGAGTAGGATAATTTTCTTCATGCTTGCGAAGTTGCCTGGAAGCATACGCGACTACCTTGCCTTCTTGCATTAATACGCATCCGAGGCCCTTCCGGGATGTGTCACAATACACCTTAAAATTCTTGTGTATGTCTGGCACAATTAATACTGGTGCTGTCGTTAATTTCCTTTTTAGTTTTTGGGAAACTTTTCTCGCAAGCTTCAGTCCATTCAAACTTCTTATCCTTCTTGAGTAACTGCGTCATTGGCTTTGCTATGGTGGAGAATCCTTCAATAAATCTTCGGTAGTATCCTGCCATTCCCAAGAAACTTCGTACGTCCGGTACGCTGGCTGGTGGTTTCCAGCCAAGTACGGCCTTGACCTTTTCTGGGTCTACGGCAATACCTTCTTGGGTCAGTACGTGGCCCAGAAAACTCACCTGTCTTAGCCAAAATTCACATTTGCTGAACTTGGCGCACAATCGATGTTTCCTTAGTTCTCCTAGTACAATTCTGAGATGTTCAGCGTGCTCTTCTGGTGTCTTGGAGTATATCAGAATATCATCGATGAATGCCACAACAAACTTGTCCATAAACTTCATAAATACTTTGTTCATGAGGTGAACAAAATATGCGGGGGCGTTTGTAAGTCCAAGCGGCATTACTGTGAACTCATACAGTCCGTATCTGGAGGTGAAGGCTGTCTTGGGGATATCTTCTGTTCGTACTTTTAATTGATGGTATCCCGACCTTAAGTCAATTTTTGAGAAAACCTTGGCTTGACCGAGCTGATCAAATAAATCATTTATCCGTGGCATCGGGTATTTGTTCTTGATTGTGACCATGTTAAGTGCTCGATAGTCTATACACAATCTCAGTGTCCCATCCTTTTTCTTGGCAAATAAAATTGGTGAACCCCAAGGTGAGGAGCTGGCTCGTATATATCCTTTGTCCAGTAATTCTTTTATTTTCTTCTTTCATTCTACCAACTCAGGTGGTGCCATTCTATATGGTTTCTTGTAAATGTGGGTGGTTCGGGGTGCTAGTTCAATGCTGAATTCTATTTCCCGGTCTGGTGGCATGCCTGGTAGTTCTTCGAGAAATACGTCTGGAAACTCACACACCACTAGGACTTTGTTCAACTCTGAAACGTCCACCTTGTTCAACCATGGTTGCCGTGATATTTGTCTTTCTTGAGCTGAAACTTTTATTTGCTTCCCGTGATGATGAGTAAGAATTACCGTCCGGTTGAAGCAATCAATAAATCCTTTGTTGGTGGTTAACCAGTCCATTCCTAGGATAACGTCCAGTCCCTTATTTTCTAATACGATGAGGTTTGCATGAAACTTCAATCCTTCAAGATCAATAACCACACCTTGGCAGTAATTCTGAGTAACTTGCTTAATCCCAGGGGACTTGATGATCATGGAGTTTTCCAAGGGAAGCATCAAAAAATCATTTTGCAAAGCAAATCTCTTTGAAATGAACGAGTGAGAAGCTCCAGAATCAAACAAAACTGTGGCAGGTATTGTGTTGACACGGAACATACCGAGTAAGATATCTGGGGCATTCTGTGCTTCCTCTCTGTTCACGTGGTTCAAGTGACCCTTCTTGTGGTTGTTATTGGGGTTGAAGTTGTTTCGCTTGGGTGCTGAATTATTGCCACAGTTGTTCGGCTTTGGGGTCGAGTTCCTTGGCTTGGGGCACTGCTTGGCATAGTGTCCTTCTTCTCCACAGGCGTAGCAAGTAACGCCTGGGCGATATGTGAATTCCTTGTCCCTTGTATGGAAATTCTTGATTGGGCGTGAAACAGTTGTCGTGGGTTTGTTTGTCCCACCTTTCTGAAAATCCGTCTTGCTCTTGTGGTGGCGAGCAAGAGTGGTCTGGTCCATTTTGCGCTTGCGGAAATCCTCCAAGCTGCGTCGCTCATTTTCTAAGGTAATAGCCTTATCCACTAGTGTTTTGAAATCTGGGAAGGTGTGTACGACCAGCTGGCATTTATGCGCTGGTGCCAGACCGTCCAGGAATTTTTTTTCATCTTCTTGTTTTCAGTCATATGCTCTTCGTTAGCATAGCGAGACAATAGAGTAAACTGACTGTTGTATTCAGTCACTGTCATGGTTCTTTGTTTGAGGTCATCAAACTCCCTCTTCTTGATCTTCATAATACTTCTAGGAATGTGCGCCCCACAAAAATCTTCCTTGAATTCCTCCCAGGTTATATCATTTTCGTTGGGGTGCATGTGTAGGAAATTTTCCCACCATGATGCAGCCGCTCCAGTGAGATAGTGCGGTGCATATAGTACTTTCTCACGGTCTGAACATTGCGCAATAACTAATTTTCTTTCCATGCCCCGAAGCCAATCATCGGCCTCAAGAGGTTTGTCCGTATGAGAAAATGTTGGGGGACGCATCTTTTGTAGCTCAGACAGTTTGGATTGTTGCTGATATGGTCCACGGTGATTACCCATATTGATGACTTGGTTCATCATTTCCTGATGTTGTTGCTGACTCTGTTCTTAAAGGTGGCATACTTGAGAAAATGCGGTGTCACTGCCCTGCTTACTTGACTGTCCCTGCGTGAAATTGTTGCTTGTTTGGGTGCCATGATATTCTTCTGACGGATTTGGCATGGAACGAGTCCAAGGACGAGACATTTTTCCACTCTGGGGATACATTTTGTAAGACTCATAAGAAAAAGAAATTGAGTCGCAAAAATCAATAAATTTATAAATACGGAAAATTTTTAAACGCTCCAAGATTTTTCAAGAGAATAATTGATTGCGCATGGAGAAGGACTGCTCAGTACATATCTTACACGCAAGCAGAAATTATACAATACACCACTCAGGATGTGCGTACACATTCCTGACATGTTATTTAGGCTAGTGCACTTCTCCCAGTTCCTACATGATGCGCAAACAAGCTACTTCTCACAACCTATGTACATATAAACATATCGTACAAGCTGGTACATCGCATGGCGGCTAAGCGCACTTAATCGGAGATGGTAAGGATCTCCCTTGGCCTACCGAGGGTGAGGCCCAGTGAGGCTGGGGACTCAACCTCCTCCTCGCTAATAGGGTCCAGACATGAAGTGTTGTGCTGAGTCGTTGGAGCGGGCGCCGTAGGTGGAGCAACACGGACTGGAGTGGGCGCAATAGGTGGTGCAGTACGGACTGAAGTGGGCGCAATGACTTGGTCAAACTCCTTAGCGGTAGGTAGGCAACGAGCGGTGGCGAGAATGGTAGGTGAATAAGATGCTGAGGACGAGACGAAAGTCAGTGGTGGTGATGTGTGGAAGAGCTCCCTCCTGTTGGCGAAACAGCCATGAACTGAGTCCATACGAGCAGCCACAAGGTCTTCCACCAGGTTATCAAAAGCTGCCTCAAGCGCCTGGAGATACTCAACAAGCATCTCAATAGCTTCATCTCGCTCTCCCCTAGGGCAAGCGAATGCATAGTGATAGGTGTATGGCACGTGGCATGGGAGGTAGCGGTAGCGACGAGTCTTCATCGAAGGAAGAACATCTCTGAGACGAGCTATCGCCTCACGGGCAGCCATCTGCATAGCATGCCTCTCCGTAGGCATGGCTCTCCCCAAGAACCGGAAGCGGCATAACTCAACACGCCCTCCCTTGAATTGCACCGCGGCCTGGTGCATGGACAGACTGTCGTTGATCTTGTGCTGGTAGAGTGTGAATACTGGGCGCACTGATGGCCCAATCGCGATCTTGACGATGAAGGAGAGGAGCTTGACGAACCCCTCAGGCACGTTGGTGAACACCTGTGACTGACAGTCGTTGCCAGCCATCTACAAAAGTAGGCAAAAATTGTGAATGGTCAGATCATAAATTTATGTTGACTGTCAGAAAATGACTACATTTGCAAAAAAAATAGCACTATTATGCTAGTAACCGATTAGCGATCGCACCTAGTGGCTTACTACAGTCAGCATGGCTCTGATACCAAGTTTGTCACGACCGGTTTTTCAATAAAATACTTATTGAGAAACCGATCTTTTTGATTCCAGTATAGGAAGAATTCTCCATACTGGTAGACAAATACTTGATACAGAAGTCCAGTAGCATTAAATATAATACAGGGTTGAGTTGAGGTTGCTCAACAATTATTACAAACACGCCAATATTGTACATAAGGGCGGCTATGACCCAAGGGTGTGGTGTCATACTACTGACTCGAGATAAAAGTGGTGGTGGATATGTCACATTGGAGTGGTCGACATGAATCCTAATCTGGCAGCTCATCGAGCGTCGAGGTGAGGCTCAATACATTTATTCGGGTAGCGGAAGCGGATATAATACAAGTGACCAAATCCAGGATCGCATGGGACTGACTGGGACTCCTCTAGGCGTCGGACTCGCTATCGAACTCTTCATCCATGAGATCGCCTTCGTCAACATCTGGCCAAATCAACATGCCAGGTGAGTACTTTGAAAGTACTCGCAAGACAGTTCAGACATAAGATATAACAAATGCAAGCATGAATGCGCCATGAGGAAATAGCAATGCACACTCAAATAATAATTTTTTGCACGACATGATAAGTAAAAAGGAAGTCAGGCGGTAGTCCTCCCGAAATCCCAACAAAATAACTGAAAACCGATCGGGTGTCTGGAGCGACGCCTCGAAGGGTAAACAAATAAGTTATCATACCGCAGTCGGGCGTCTAAGCGACACCACAAAAAGGGCTTATATTGAAAAGTAAATAACAAGAGTGCCACAGTCGGATGTCTGAGCGACATCACATAAAGGGCTTATATTGAAAAGTAAATAACAAGAGTGCCACAGTCGGACGTCTGGGCGACATCACATAAAGGGCTTATATTGAAAGTAAATAACAAGCGTGCCACAGTCGGACGTCTGAGGGACATCGCAGAAAGGGCTTATAGTGAAAGTAAATAACAAGCGTGGCATAGTCGAACGTCTGAGCGACATCGCAGAAATGGCTTATATTGAAAGTAAATAACGAACGTGCCACAGTCGGACGTCTGAGCGACATCGCAGAAATGGCTTGTATTTCATTATTCATATCCGATAAATTCACGAAGATATAACACTCACAGGAAATATTCAACACATAATAATGAACGGGTTAGTCCATCCACAGGAATAATCATTTAGCTGGACTTAACACTCATGTGGTTCACCGGAGTTTTGTCACTGAGACTGACACTGACAAAGATAAGTTGAACACAGTACTCGGACATGGATAAGGTTATTCGAATGATTTTGACTCTGCAGAGTTTGTACTAATTATCCACAGCCAACGGATTTCCGTAGTCACGAAGGACTAGTTCCGTTTACGGTATTTCGGTAGAAGCACATCTAACCAGTACACACCCATCCCACCTCACGATGCCAGGAATCACCCTAGACAACGTTCAAGAAAAACTTTGAGACGGGGAGGTCACAACCTCGAATAGTATGGGATCAAATTTATATTCGCGCGCTCTAAGGGGTGCCCCCCTCTTGGTCCCAACCGGAAACACCCATGCCCCATGACCGGATGACTGGCTTTAATCCAGGGCCATGGAACCCTCTTCACGGCCTCTCTATTTGGTGTGTACCAGGAAAGAGGTTTGCAACTTACTAAGCCATATCCCTTGCGGAAAACATGTGGTAGTACAGGAAGGGAAAACGGATGGAAACGTGACTTGATTCATGTTAAAACACGAGTCAAATAGTCTGGCATAAGACTTGCATGCTTCAACACTGCCATCTTACCCCCTCCCATGCCATCACATGGTCATGCAAACTCATATCCAACAACATATGGATTTTCGAAATGCTCATAAACATGCCATGAAACTACTCAATGCAAACATGCAAAAAAACACTCATCATATCAAAAGTTCAAACATGCTTGCCTGGTTCGGAGTAGTCGGAGTCTAGCTTGGTGAAGTTCGCGGTTCCGTCACCTCCTCCGGTATCTACGGTATAAGAAAATACGTACTAACGTAAATATCGTGTGTGCACAAAAAGGTGTTCCAAATATTTTTCAAATAAATATGATAAAAAAATAGACAGAAAAATAAAGGTGACAGAAAAAGAATCAATCAAAAATCGTTTTCTGTTTAAAAGTTATTAAAGATTTAGCCCAGGGACTTTTCTGTAATGAAACAGAAAGTTTCCAGGGGCAGAACAGAAAAAGGACAGAAAACGTTTCAGATTGAAAGCGTATTTGCCCGAAGGCGTCTTCAGAAAACGGTTCAAAAAAAGAAAAACTGACGAGGGGTCCCACCCGTCAGGTTTGAATTTTCAAACGGGGGGGGGGGGGGGGCCCCGGGGGGCGAGCCGGGGGGGGGGGGGGGCCCCGGGGGGCGAGCCGGGGGGGGGGGGGGGCCCCGGGGGGCGAGCCGGGGGGGGGGGGGGGCCCCGGGGGGCGAGCCGGGGGGGGGGGGGGGCCCCGGGGGGCGAGCCGGGGGGGGGGGGGGGCCCCGGGGGGCGAGCCGGGGGGGGGGGGGGGCCCCGGGGGGCGAGCCGGGGGGGGGGGGGGGCCCCGGGGGGCGAGCCGGGGGGGGGGGGGGGCCCCGGGGGGCGAGCCGGGGGGGGGGGGGGGCCCCGGGGGGCGAGCCGGGGGGGGGGGGGGGCCCCGGGGGGCGAGCCGGGGGGGGGGGGGGGCCCCGGGGGGCGAGCCGGGGGGGGGGGGGGGCCCCGGGGGGCGAGCCGGGGGGGGGGGGGGGGCGGGGGGGGGGGGGGGGGACAGAGCGCGCCGGCGCCCGAGAATTGCGGTGGTCCCCGGCGGCGATCCACGCCGAGTTAGGAGGAGTGGGTGGTACCTACGGGTTCCTGGGGCTCTTCCGCACCTGTAGGTGGTGGAGTTGGTCGACGGTGATCACCACGTCGACGACAGCCTCAACTCCGGCGGGCGGTGGTTCGGACGTTGGTGGATCTCGTCGGGGAGGGCTGGGAAGGTTAAATTGGAGCTCTGGTTAGAGTACTGGGTGCACGAGAGAGCTGTTGACGTGGTTTGGGGGGGTCGGAGGTGGCCTCACCTGAGTCGATCAAGCCGGAGCCCGAGGCGGATCGGGGCGGCCGGAGTCGGGGGAGGAGACCTCCTCGAGGTCCTCCTGGTGGCTTGGCGGGGCTCTGGTGAGGTGGAGTGGTGGTGCGGGCTCGAGAACGAGCTCGGGACCTCCTTTTATAGGTGATCCGAGGCGGTGGCCGCGAACGGGAAATCTCCGGCGACGGTTACGGCGGTGCAGTGGTTGGTCGGGTAGTTTAGGGGGTTGGGCATCAACCTGGATATCCACTGGTTCCATTCAGATGCTAACCTAGGCTGGATTAGCCGTGCTTGGTGGTTTCCACAGAACGGAGCTTCGCGGGCCCGTCGGCGGCAGAGGGCGCGCCCTGTGCTTGCCGGGCCACGGCGACGTTGCTGCGGCATGCGCTGGCAAGCAGATGGCCACGCGGAGGCCTCGGGTGCATTGGGCGGCGCTGGACGGCGCAGAAAGCTGGCGCTACCTCCCGCTGGCCGCAACGGGTGGCTCTGCCACCGTGGAAGCCGCCGGCGTCGGCGAGGCACGCCGCCACCGACACCAGCGGCCGTTCAAGAGAGCGTGCGATGCTCTGGATAAGGAGGAGAGGCCGTGCGCAACGCGCCAGAGCGTGTACTGGTGATCGATGACAAGTCTCTGACGAAAACGACATTGACTGTCGAACCGCAACTCTGAATTTCTGATTATTTACAGAAACAGTGCAGATCAAGTGTTCGATGAAATGATTTAGGCATGTGGAAAATTTATCTGGGGCTGATCTTTGGTGTGGTAGCCTTCAAAGCACCTGGGGGCTGCCTGATTTTTGGTGGAATTTTCGGAGAAAAGAAAATATGAATTTCACCAAAAAAGATGAATCTAGTCCAAACTTGCAGTGGTAGAAACTTGAAAATTTTGAATTGTGGAAGAGTGGATCTTGATGGATCTAGGTTGGGGGTGCTAGGGACTATCCAGAGGAGTTGGTTTGAGATCAAAACTCAAAGGAAATTAGGTACTTCCTTTGGAAATCATCTAGGCTTAAAATAAAAAAATAGAATTGTTTTTGGGGATAAAATAAATGAAATAAATTTCAAAAATGGGTTGAACTTGTTGGAACAGAAAGTTTGGGTTGCCCCAAAGTGGAGGGAGGGGTTTTGGGAGAAATTACAACATGAGGCATGGTAAAACAATGGGTGGTTTCGAAACAAAAGAATAGCCCCAAAACCCATAGGGTTTCTTTTTAATATAAAATAAATACCAAAAATTTATTTGAGATGGGTAAAAATCAGAAGGAAGGTTTTTAATAACCAAACACCAAGGTTGAGGAAGATACAAAATAAAATCCTTGCCATGGGGGAAATTTTTTGAGAAGGAGGGGTTTTTGGAAAGATTTTAAATGGCCTCCTTCAAATCAAACAAAGTGTTTGTTGAAAACCAAATTAAAATTTTTGGAGTGTCACAAAACAGCACCTTCCAGGCGTCTTTGTACGTAGTGTCGAAGAGCCTTTTCAGAGTTGGGTGCTGTGCCGGATCGAACTCCCACAATTTGAAGGCCTGTTGTTGGCATGGGAGAATCCAGCGGATGAGCATTGTCGTGGTTCTAAGTCTGACAGTAGAATGGGGGGTAGGTATGGAGAGGCAAGATCCTAGCTATGGAGTAGTTGTATACGCAAGGGATTTACGAGTTCAGGCCCTTCTCGGAGGAAGTAATAGCCCTACGTCTCGGAGCCCGGAGGCGGTCGACTGGATTATATGCGTATGAGTTACAGGGGTGCGAACCCTTCTACCTATGGAGGGGGGTGGCTTATATAGAGTGCGCCAGGACCCCAGCCAGCCCACGTAGTAGAGGGTTTAAGGTGCGTTAAAGCTAGGTGTTACTGGTAAAGCCTTACATAAAGTGTCATTAAGATCATAAAGACTATTTAACTACAGACCGTTTGGACACCGAGTGGCTCTTGGACTCCTGGTGGTCGAGTGTCTTTGAATCTGTCGAGTGGAAACCTACCAGGTCGACTGGAAGGTTGCTTCTCTTGCGAGTGTCCTTGTGGAGGGTACCTTTGGGCAGGTCTATGACCCTACCCCAGGTACATGACTTCATCATTAGCCCCTGAATGGATCGAGGTTTGAGTGAGGAAGGAGTTGATAATCTTTCCGACCTGTTCTTCGTGTTGTGAGTGCGTCTTACTCTGGATAAACGACCTTTTAGTGATGGCATCAACTTCTCTTTCAGTCGCCTTGATCCATTCTTCACGTTTGTCGAGTGAACTCCGTGAACCTGAGGATTTCCGAGCGACGGATAGGAGGAAATCTGTTATCTGACGAGTTGCTCCGCGGTTAGCGGATTTCGCGGGATCCGAATTTTGGGATACGCGCGAAGCGGAGAAAACTGCGGCACTTGGATGGGATAGGACGATGACGCCTCAATCTTCGCGCCGCCTTTTTCGCCACGTATCGTGTGCGCGCCTGTTGCGGGATTGTGACGGGATTGCCTGGGCCTACTGGTCAGCCACTCGGAAGCGGCTCCATATAAAGCGTTGGACGGAGCATTTTGAACAGTGCAGCCCCAATCTTCTCCTCCCTCCGCCTCCAAAACTTCTCACTGCGCTCTTCGCCTGTCCAGCGCCGCAGCTCGATACTCGCTTCGCCAGCGACAATGGTGAAGGAGAAGACCGCAGCCCTGGAACGGATGAAGAAGGCGGCGCCGAAGGCCAAGGGGAGAGCGCCCAGTCGGCGCGGATCCTCTTCGAGGTCCAAGCTGTCGCAAGGCTGGGTCCAAGGAGATTGGATCCGCTCGACCATCACCGAGAAGGATCTCACCGATCTGGCCAATGAAGGACTGATCCCCCATGGGTCGGCGAGGCTTCCGGGTACGGAGTCGCAACCGCAGCCTGAAGAGGGTGAGTGTGTCCTTCTGGCCACCCATGTAGTTGGGGGTTTTCTCTGCCGCCAAATCCTTTTTTCCGGGGGTTTTTGAACTTTTTCGGAGCGCCACTCCATCATTTCACTCCAAACTCCATTGTCTATCTTGCTGCTTTCATTTTGCTATGCGAGAACTTCTTGGGTTGTCGACCGCACTGGGGTTTCTTCAAGCACATATTCACCTGTCGCTCTCAGACGGTGATGAAAACGAACCCGAATGACGAGAGGACCCAAGTAATCTAGATGTGTGGGGGACTCGGGGTCCAGATGAGGGGGAAGAGCGCCTTTCCAGCTATGACTCTCCCTGACTCGGTTAGAGGGTGGCAATCGACCTGGTTCTACTGCCAAGACCAGCCGACGCCGGGGCAGTCGACTGGGCTCCCTCCTTTCTCCATGAGTCGAGTGAACAAGCCACCTTCCCTAAAGGTGTTACCAGAGGAGAAGGCCCAAGTAAAGTTGCTGATGGAGCGTGTAGTCCAGCTTATTCGCTATGGGGTGACCGGCATGGATCTCCTGGAGGTTTTTCTCCGACGGCGTATTCAGCCACTCCAATACCGAGGTCATCCGACGTGGATGTACTCTGGTATGGATGATACCACTCGGGTCCATCCAGAGGAGGTCGATGACGCCACGCTGGAGAAGTGGATGACTGCCATCACAGGAAACAAAGACAACCCTCGCGGAGCTAGGAGGATTCCACCACTCGACCAGAGTTACCAACCAAACAAAGTATAACCACTTATCTCCGGCTGTGATTCTGCTGCATTCATTCTGTTTTGATGCCAATTCGTCGACTGAATTTCGCCTTTTTTGTTGTCTTCTAGGTCACCATTGAGATGTACTCGATGCCCAACGGGGCGCAGGAAACAGTCGAAGAAGAAGAAGGAACTGGAGGTGAAAGTCCGGAGGAATGGGAGTCCAACGGCGAGGAGGATGAGGAGGACGATAGCTCTAATGACGAGGAGGAGGAGGAGGAAGAGGAGGAAGACGTCGATCCTCCTCGCTCGGAGGGAAGGTCCAAGTTGACGCATGACCCGGCGGCCGGGCGCGGTAAAGCTGTTGCGCCCACTGGGCAGTTGACGAAGCGACCTAGGACAACTTCCCCTGCACCGACTGAGAAACCACCGAAGCAACCTCGAGCGACGTCATCAAAGCCGGCGAAGGCCCTGCCCAAGATGCGAATGGTCATCCCCACCATCTCCGGGTAACCAACAGAACCCTGTATTTCCTTATTCAACATGAGTGAACTTTTGGTCGACTTGATGACTGATCAGCCGATTCTTGAAATCTACAGCGCCGCTACCTCTGAGACTTCAGCCAAGCACGAAGATCAGGAAATGGAGGATGCTGCCACCTCCAACCTTGGTAAGATCTCTAAGGTTTCGCTTTTGGTTGACTGGAGCTTTTAGTCGATTGGACTTCCATGTTTACTTCTGAATCTTTCTTGTAGTTCCGCCTCACGTCATTGATCTCCCCGATGATGACGAGGAAGCGCCATTGAGGAAGAGGAAGAACAAGAAAGTGCCAGCTGGCAAGGCTGCTCCAGTCGCGGCGATTCCTGAGACGCTGATTTCCGAGGGAGGCAACCCCACTCGGACTTCTGTGTCTTTCGCTGTACCGCTGACAAGTGCCCGACCCACTTCGTCGACTGCTGATCCACCATCTCTCTTTGCTATACACCACGTCCCGAAAGACCAAGTGAGTGCTGCTAAGGAGGCCATACGCCAGGCAGGGATCATGATGGAGCAAGTAAAAGCGGTCCGAGAGGCTAGTCAGGCGGCCTATGATGCTAGTTCAGCTCTCCAGAGGAATGTCCAAGTAAGTCAATCGTTGCTTGCTTTGTTAGGATATGCTACCTGAAACTGCTTCCTTCTGGAGATTTTCATATCTGTACACCCACTGGGTGGGTTTGTCGATTTAACTTTTGTGGGGGCACGCTGAGTGCACCCACTGGGTGTAGTCCCCAAGACTATGGTCGACTGCGCGCAGTCGGCTATAGTCTGTATGTTGTGAACTTCTTCACTCGACCTGGACGGACCAAGTCGAATGGAACCGTAAACCGGTGGGGGAACGCTAAGTGCACCCACTGGGTGTAGTCCCCGAGACTATGGTCGACTGCGTGCAATCGACTATAGTCTAAAGAACTGTTTTTTTTTACTGCGGCTGACCGCTGACAATTAGCCATGGTTTTAAAATCATAACCTTTTTGCCTCTTTTGGTCGACCGGTCGAACCAAATTGGTAAACCAGTGGGGGCACGCTGAGTGCACCCGCTGGGTCTAGTCCCCGATTCTACTGTCGAATGTTTTGATTCGACTGTAGTCTTAGAAATGCTACTATTTTTCCTTAATCACTCGGAAGTGATCTGTCTTTGATGTCTTTCGTTGGTTGACTCTTTGTAGAAATCTTGCGAGCATGTGGCTCGCTATACTGAGTTAGAGAACAAGCAGATCCAGCTCAACCTCGATTTGAAGCTTGCTCAGGAGAATTTGCAGAAGGCAAAGGATGAAGCAAAAGGTATGGCTGGTGAGAATTTTTGACGACTGCCTTTGTTTTTCTGTTCATTCTCAACTTTGTTCTCATTGTTGCTTTGCAGATAAACTGGAAGAGACTTTGAAGAAGAAGGACCTTGACCTTGCAGAGGCACATAAGGCGGCTTTGGAGAAAACAAAGCTCGCTGAAGAGAAGCTTGCCTCAGTCGACAAACTTGAAGATGAAAATGCCAAGCTGAAAGCCGCTCTTGACGCGGCTAACAAGGAAGTTAGTCGACTGAAGAACGACAAGATTGTTCTGTCTGACAAGGCTGGCCAACTGGCGGGGAAGCGAAACGACCTGGAGATTTATCTTGGAGGGCTCGCCAAGAAGGTGTTTCTCATGCTTGAAGGTAATCTCTTTTATCCGTCTGTCTTGCTCTCACCGGCTCATCACACAATCATTATTTTGAGTCTGAGTTGTGTTTTCAGAATTCTGCCGAAACTTTGAAGAAGAAACCAGTCGAGTGGAGACCAGCTTGGACCCCATCAACTCTCCTGTGAAGGACGAAGCTGCTATGAATGTGCTCCGACTGGAGTCTCGCTTTGCTAGCGTGGTGGACTATCTTGCTCGACTGAAAGTTGCAGTGTCGCGGATCGACTCGACTCTCTGGCTAGAACAGACTCTTCAGAATGATCTTGAATCCCTGATGACTCGACTGAATGAGATTCCAAGTTGAGTAAAGGAATGGAAAAAGTCTTCTGCCAGGTGTGGTGCTGATGTTGATCTATCTCTGGTTCGTGTCCACTGCAAAGAAGCGCAAGAGGACAAGCTGGTGTCTCTCAAGGTTGCCAATACCAGGAAGCACGACTTCAGATCTTTCATGGAGACTTTCATCGCTGCTGCTACCCGTATTGCCGACGGAATCGACCTCGACCAGTTTGTTGCACCTTCTAGTCCTCCGCCGGAGGAGTAAAAAACTTCTAAGTCCCACTTTAAATTTGCCTCGGAATGCCGAGTGGTTTTTGTAACCGATAAACTTTAACAGGCTTGACGCCTGAGCACCTTTGGATCCGTAGGACGTTTATCTGAACTTGATTTTTTCCTTTAACATGCTTTGTTTGCCTTCGAGAGAACTTTATCCCTCATTCGGAAGATATTCCGTTGAAATTCCAGTCGACTTGTGCTTCATCTATCCTGCAGGTAAAAATGGAACACAGACTGCAACTGAACTTGTCATCCTTGCGGATCGGGATGAACCGTGCGTTGTACTTGTGGCGAAGCTCCGAAGGAGGAGGTAGCAGTTGACCTGCACCTCGTCGTCCTTGCGGATTGGGATGAATTCCTTACTTAGGCGAGCACTGGGCTGCAGCTAAGCCTCCGAGTGGGAGGTTTGCTCTCCACTCGGTAGGATTTTTATTACTTAGGCGAGCACTAGGCTGCAGCTAAGCCTCCGAGTGGGAGGTTTTCTCTCCACTCGGTAGGATTTTTATTACTTAGGCGAGCATTGTGCTGCAGCTAAGCCTCCGAGTGGGAGGTTTGCTCTCCACTCGGTAGGATTTCTATTTCTTAGGCGAGTGCTGGGCTGCAGCTAAGCCCCCGAGTGGGAGGTTTTCTCACCACTCGGTAGGATTTCTATTTCTTAGGTGAGCGCTGGGCTGCAGCTAAGCCCCCGAGTGGGAGGTTTTCTCACCACTCGGTAGGATTTCTATTACTTAGGCGAGCACTGGGCTGCAGCTAATCCCCCGAGTGGGAGGTTTGCTCTCCATTCGGTAGGATTTTTATTATTTTGGATGTTAAGGAGAATCCTTGGGCTGTTGTAAGCCCCCGAGTGGGAGGCTGGCTCGCCACTTGGTAGGATTTTGAATACTTAGGCGAGTATTTGGACTGCAGCTAAGCCTCCGAGTGGGAGGCTGGCTTGCCACTCGGTAGGATTTTGAATACTTAGGCGAGTACTTGGACTGCAGCTAAGCCTCTGAGTGGGAGGCTGGCTCGCCACTCGGTAGGATTTTGAATACTTAGGCGAGTACTTGGACTGCAGCTAAGCCTCCGAGTGGGAGGCTGGCTCGCCACTCGGTAGGATTTTGAATACTTAGGCGAGTGCTTAGACTGCAGCTAAGCCTCCGAGTGGGAGGCTGGCTCGCCACTCGGTAGGATTTTGAATACTTAGGCGAGTGCTTAGACTGCAGCTAAGCCTCCGAGTGGGAGGCTGGCTCGCCACTCGGTAGGATTTTGAATACTTAGGCGAGTACTTGGACTGCAGCTAAGCCTCCGAGTGGGAGGCTGGCTCGCCACTCGGTAGGATTTTGAATACTTAGGCGAGTGCTTAGACTGCAGCTAAGCCTCCGAGTGGGAGGCTGGCTCGCCACTCGGTAGGATTTTGAATACTTAGGCGAGTGCTTAGACTGCAGCTAAGCCTCCGAGTGGGAGGCTGGCTCGCCACTCGGTAGGATTTTGAATACTTAGGCGAAGCGGATTGGCAGCTAAGCCCCCGAGTGAGAGACTGGCTCGCACTCGGAAAGGAATTTTTTTTTACAAACTTAGGCGAATCGGATTCGCAACTAAGCCACCAACTGGGGGAAATTTCGACAAAAAGTAATAACAATCACTGGGAAAATTATAACATTCTTGTCTTAGATAAACAAACTACAAAAGTACTCTTATTACATCTCAACCGAGTGAGTTTTAAGTGTAAAAGGGGCGGAGCAGCTCCGCGTTCCAAGCTAGAGGCTCGTCGATCTGGCGATCAACGTTGTAGAGATGATATGCTCCATTGTGGAGGACTCTTGTGACTATGAAGGGACCTTCCCAAGTGGGGGCGAGCTTGTGTGGTTTCTGTTGATCCACTCGGAGGACCAAATCTCCCTCTTGGAAGGCTCGACTCTTCACATTTCTTGCATGGAATCGACGCAAGTCTTGCTGATAGATGGTCGAGCGGATCAGGGCCATTTCTCTCTCCTCTTCCAAGAGGTCGACTGCATCTTGCCGGGCTTGTTCCGCTTCTTCCTCAGAGTATAGCTCGATTCGAGGCGCATTGTGAAGCAGGTCACTCGGCAGAACTGCTTCAGCTCCATAGACCAAGAAGAATGGAGTTCTCCAAGTCGACCGATTAGGAGTGGTCCTCAATCCCCAGAGAACTGATGGAAGTTCGTCGACCCAAGATCCTGCTGCGTGTTTGAGATCACGCATCAGCCGTGGTTTCATCCCTTTGAGAATGAGGCCGTTTGCACGTTCTGCTTGTCCATTCGACTGAGGATGAGCCACTGAAGCATAGTCGACCCGCGTGCCTTGAGAGGCGCAGAAGGCTTTGAACTTGTCATTATCGAAGTTTGACCCATTGTCGGTGATGATGCTATGCGGAACACCATATCTGAATATTAACTCTCTGATGAAACTGATAGCAGTGCATGCATCGACGTTCTTGATGGGCTTAGCTTCGATCCACTTGGTGAACTTGTCGACTGCTACTAGCGAATGAGTGAAGCCGCTTCTGCCAGTTCTCAACGGTCCAATCATGTCCAATCCCCAAACAGCGAAGGGCCAGACGAGTGGAATGGTCTTCAAGGCTGAGGCGGGCTTGTGCGACATGTTGGAATAGAACTGACATCCTTCACACTTGTCAACTATTTCTTTTGCCATTTCATTTGCTTTCGGCCAGTAAAATCACGCTCGGTATGCTTTAGCCACAATGGTCTGAGAGGACGCATGATGGCCACAGGTCCCCGAGTCGATATCCTCAAGAATTATCTGACCTTCTTCTGGCGTGATACACTTCTGGCCGACTCCAGTCGCGCTTTCTCTGAACAACTGTCCCTTGATCACTGTAAAAGGCCTTGGATCGTCGGACGATCTGTCGAGCCTCTTCTTCATTCTCTGGGAGCTCTTTCCTTAGGATATATGCGATATACGGCACTGTCCAGTCGGAAGTGATGACCACCACTTCCATAATTAGGTCAACCATGGCTGGGACCTCAACTTCAGTCAGATCATTGGCACTCTTTTGCTGCGGGGCTTCTTCCGTGAAAGGATCCTCCTGTACTAAAGGTGCATGAATGTGCTCCAAAAATACATTACTGGGAATGGCTTCCCTTTTGGATCCTATCTTCGCCAAATCATCCGCAGCATGATTTTTCAGTCGGGGTATATGATGAAGCTCTAACCCCTCGAATTTCTTCTACAGCTTTCTCACTTCATTACAATAACCTGTCATAGCTGGGCTTCTGACATCCCACTCCTTCATCACTTGATTAACAACCAGATCCGAGTCGCTGTAGACCATAAGGAGACGGACGCCGAGTGAAATGGCCATGCACAACCCGTACAGGAGTGCTTCATATTCTGCTTCGTTGTTGGAAGAATCAAAGTGAATCTGGAGAACATACTTGAGCCTATCTCCTCGGGGGGAAACCAATACAACCCCTGCACCAGAACCGTTCAGCATCTTGGAACCGTCGAAAAACATAGTCCAGTGTTTTGAGTGAACTTGAGTCGGAAGTTGCTGCTCGGTCCACTCGGCGAGGAAAACTGCTATTGCTTGGGACTTGATGGCTTTCCTTGCCTCGAATTTGATATCAAGGGGAAGGAGTTCAATCGCCCATTTTGCCACTCGACCAGTTGCATCTCTGTTATGAAGAATTTCCGACAAAGGGGCGTCGCTGACGACTGTAATGGAATGATCAGAGAAATAATGAGCAACCTTCTTCGTGGTCATATAGATCCCATAAACAAGCTTCTGATAGTGAGGGTATCTTTGCTTTGATGGGGTCAGCACTTCAGAAAGATAATAAACTGGGCGTTGAACTTTGAAGGCTTTTCCTTCTTCTTCCCGCTCGACCGTAAGTACGGTACTGACGACTTGTCCAGTGTCTGCAATGTAAAGCAGCAAAGGCTCTTTGCTGATTGGAGTAGCAAGCACCGGCTGGGTGGAGAGCAGAGCTTTGAGCTCTGCAAACGCTGCATCAGCTTCTAGAGTCCACTCGAACTAGTCTGACTTCTTCATCAGTCGGTAAAGAGGCAATGCCTTTTCACCGAGGCGAGAGATGAATCGACTTAAAGCGGCCAAGCATCCAGTAAGTTTCTGGACATCGTGCACACGCACAGGGCGCTTCATTCGGAGTATGGTGCCAACCTTTTCTGGGTTAGCATCGATTCCTCGCTCAGAAACGAGAAAACCGAGTAACTTTCCACCAGGAACTCCAAATGTACACTTTAATGGGTTAAGCTTGATATCATACCTCCTGAGATTGGCAAATGTTTCAGCAAGGTCAGTCACCAGGTCGGAACGCTTTCGTGACTTGTCCACTATATCATCCATGTACGCTTCCACATTCTGACTGATTTGAGTGAGCAAACACGTCTGAATCATCCTCATGAATGTGGCTCCGGCATTCTTGAGACCGAATGGCATGGTGACATAACAGAAGCACCCGAATGGAGTGATGAACGCTGTTTTAATCTCATCGGGTCCATACAGATGGATCTGATGGTACCAGGAATAAGCGTCTAAAAAAGACAACCTCTCACATCCCGCAGTTGAGTCGACTATTTGGTCGATGCGAGGAAGAGGGAAATGATCTTTCGGGCAGGCCCGATTGATATGCTTGAAATCGATGCACATGCGCAACGACTTTTCCTTCTTGGGGACCATGACGACATTGGCGAGCCACTCGGAGTGGTAGATCTCTCGGATGAACTCTGCTGCTAAGAGCTGAGCCACCTCCTCGCCAATGGCCTTTCTCTTCTGGACGGCGGACCGCCGAAGATACTCTTTAACCGGTTTGAATTTTGGGTCGACTCGTAGGCGATGCTCAGCCAGCCCCCTGGGAACACCCGGCATGTCAGCAGGCTTCCATGCAAAGATGTCCCAGTTCTCACGGAGGAACTGGATGAGCGCTTCTTCCTATTTTGCGTCGAGTGTTGTTGAGATGTTGGTCGGAGCAGCATTGGGATCCGCCGGGTGAATGTGAACTTGTTTCGTCTCACCAGTCGACTGAAATGCTGACTCCGTAGCAGGCTTCTTAGCTCGCAACAAATCACTCGGATCTGCAGTTTTCTGATACTCTTGTAGCTCTACCACTGCCAACTGAGCATCGGCGATCTTAGAGCCTTTCTGGAAGCACTCTTCTGTTTCTTCCGATTGCCCGTGACAGTGATCACGCCTTTGGGACCAGGCATCTTCAATTTAAGATACACGGAACATGGTCGGGCCATGAAACGTGCATAAGCTGGCCTTCCCGGGATAGCGTGCTAAGCGCTCTGGAAATCCACGACCTCAAAGGTCAACTTTTCTTTTCGGAAATGCTTCGAATCACCAAAAACTACATCAAGAGCAATTTGGCCGAGTGATTCAGCCTTATTTCCAGGAATGACTCCCTGGAAGCTCATGTTACTGGTACTGAGTCTGGACATCGGAATGCCCATCCCTTTCAACGTCTCCGCGTATAATATGTTCAAGTCACTACCACCATCCATCAGGACTTTGGTCAGTCGAGTGCCCTCAACAACTGGGTCGACCACCAATGCCTTCCTCCCAGGGGTGGAAATGTGCGTCGGGTGATCAGACTGATCGAATGTGATGGTGGTCTGGGACCATTTCAGATAATTGGGAGTCGCCAGAGCAACCAAGTTCACTTCCTGATTAATAACCTTCAATCGACTTTTGCTTTCGACGTCAGCAAAAATCATCAGGGTGGAATTGACCTGGGGATATCCACCATCACTGTCATCTCTGTCCTCAACTTTGTCTGTTTCCTTATCCTTATCCTTGAGTTGTTTCCCTTGGAACTGCTGAATCAAGAGCCGACACTGTCGAGTGGTATGTTTCGGGTAAATGAGTTTACCCTCTTCATCTTTCTTTGTATGAATATGACATGGCAAATCCAACACGTCGTTTCCATCCTGGTCTTTCACCTTCTTGGGGTTCCAAGGACCCTTGGGTTTCCCCTTGAACTTTCCTGGTGTCACGTCCAAGGCCTCTCCGGGAGCGGCTGGCTCGGCTTTGCGCTTCTGCTTCCGACTGGAATTTCCTCCGCCGGCCTCATTGGCGGCCGATTTATATTTACCACTCCGGAGCCGATCTTCTTCTTCACCATTTGCATACTTGGTGGAAATCTCCATCATCCGACTCAGGGTCATATCTCCGGCTCGACCAAATTTCAAACTCAACTCTCTGTTCTTGGCTCCTTCTTTGAAGGCACAGACTGCCTGGTGATCAGATACATTCTCAACTGTGTGGTGAAAATTGATCCACCTCTGGATATAATCTCTCAAAGTTTCACTCGACTTTTGCACACACGACTGCAACTCCGTCAATCCTGCTGGTCGTTTGCAAGTTCCTTCAAATGTCTTGACAAACACTCGGGCAAGATCTTCCCAAGTGTAAATACTGCTGGGTGCCAACTGATTCAGCCACGCCCTGGCTGAACCCTCCAACATAAGAGGAAAATGCTTCATGGCTACTTCATCGTTGCCGCCGCCGATCTGAACAGCCACTCGGTAATCTTCAAGCCAAGTGTCAGGCTTGGATTCACCAGTGAACTTACTGACTCCAGTCGCCAACCTGAAGTTGGGAGGAATTACCGCGGCTCTGATGGCTCTGCTGAAACAGTCTGGTCCTGAAACATGAACTCTGCTGCTGGAAGGAACATCTCTATCATGGCCGTCTCGGTGAGCTCTGTTCCTGTCGACAAAAACTTGAACGATAATAGATCTCGCATCAAAGCCTGGTTCCCTGGGGTCGATTGGAACTCTTCGCCCAGCACTATGCTGGCGTCTGTCGTCCTGCTGCCGAGGAGCGTATGATCCACCCCTTGGGGGAGGAGTGGGCACTCGACGTCGATCGTTGCGATCGAATCGGTGCTCATACTGCTCGCGGCCCTTGTATTGATCATCATGCCGGCCCCCACGTTCCTCACGCCTCGGGGGCGATCTCGGACTATGGGCCGACTGGACTGAATTCGCAGCGACGGATCGACTGTGAACCCTATTCCGCGACTGGGATACAACTGAGTTTTGATCTCCTGCCGCCCGGAGCAGATCCCTAATTTGCTGCAAACCTCTACCCGCCTCCAACTGGGAAGGCTGAATTGACTCAGCTATACGGGCGGCAGCTGCTAAATTCTGAACCGGAGTTCGATATACCTGAGTTGGCGGTTGAAAGAGCTGACGTCGACTGGATTCTGGAACCCTTGGTCGCGTGCGCTCGTCGAGTACTCGCTGAAGATTCTCCAGTCGAGTGCACTCAGCCAGGTTGGCCAAGCGCGCATCCTCCAAGGCACGAGCCTCGCGGGTTTCTCCAACGATAGGAGTGTGAAGTGCATCCATGTTCCGACGGCGAAGCTCCTCCCTCTGGAGCGAAGTGAGGGGCTCGGGCAGGTACTCTTCGTGGGCTTGCTCCGGATCGCCTCCACCGTCACCTCCGTTGGTGCGGGTGAATCCGGGGGGACTGCGTGGTCCATCGACCATCAGAACCTCTGTCGTCGGGTCACTGCTATCGCATTCGGACGCAGTCTCTGCGGAGCCAGTCGACAGGTCGAACAGGCCGTAGAGAGATTCGTCGGGCTCGATCGCCGCGACTTGGGGGTGGCCGACTGGCGGGCCACTGCATGCCTCACCCACCGTTGAAGCCTCGACCGACCGGAACGCTTGCGCCGGTGGGAGACTGGGAGTGAAAACGGCGCAGGAGCCGACCAATACTAGGTCGACGGTTGCCGCAGGAGGACGCCGCGGACACACGCGCGAAAGTGCGTCGCCCCACGGACGGGGAGCGCGTCCACGTCAAGTGGAGCCTCCTGAAGCCAAGCGGAGTCGTCGGCGATGAACGTGAGCGCACCGAGACAGATCTCGTGGCCGTCGACCAGAACTCCACCTGAAACCATGATGTAGGAAATCGAAAGAATCCCAACTTCTCCAACAAATCGCTAGAACACCTGCCCCAAGGTGGGCGCCAACTGTCGTGGTTCTAAGTCTGACAGTAGAATGGGGGGTAGGTATGGAGAGGCAAGATCCTAGCTATGGAGTAGTTGTATACGCAAGGGATTTACGAGTTCAGGCCCTTCTCGGAGGAAGTAATAGCCCTACGTCTCGGAGCCCGGAGGCAGTCGACTGGATTATATGCGTATGAGTTACAGGGGTGCGAACCCTTCTACCTGTGGAGGGGGTGGCTTATATAGAGTGCGCCAGGACCCCAGCCAGCCCACGTAGTAGAGGGTTTAAGGTGAGTTAAAGCTAGGCGCTACTGGCAATGCCTTACATAAAGTGTCATTAAGATCATAAAGACTATTTAACTACATACCGTTTGGACACCGAGTGGCTCTTGGACTTCTGGTGGTCGAGTGGGTCTTCATGGTCAAGTGTCTTTGAATCTGTCGAGTGGAAACCTACCAGGTCGACTGGAAGTCTGCTTCTCTTGCGAGTGTCCTTGTGGAGGGTACCTTTGGGCAGGTCTATGATACTACCCCAGGTACATGACTTCATCAAGCATCACCTGGATTACGTTGACAAGCCTGAGATTCTTGTCCACCAGGTTTCGGATGCGGGTTTGGAGTCCGGACAGCTCGCCCGAATCCCCCCATGTCAGGCCCGTCTCTTTCCATGATGTGAGCCGTGTGGGGAAGCCAGATCAGAATTCGGGGGCCGCTGCCCATTGAGAGTCGCGCGGCTCGGTGATGTAGAACCACCACGATCGCCACCCCTTTATGGTCTCCACAAGGGAGCCCTCGAACTATAGGAGTTTGGCCATCTTGCCAACCATGGCGCCTACGCACTCCTCTTGGCGGCCGCCCACTACCTTCGGCTTGACATTGAAGATGTTCAGCCATAAGCCGAAGTGGGGCTGGATGCAGAGGAAGGCCTCGCACACGACGATAAACGCCGAGATGTTGAGGATGAAGTTCGGGGCCAGATCGTGGAAATCCAGGCCGTAGTAGAACATGAGCCCCCGGACAAATGGGTGAAGTGGAAAACCTAGTCCGCGGAGGAAGTGGGTGAGGAACACCACCCTCTCATGGGGCCTGGGGGTGGGAATGAGCTGCCCCTCGTCGGGTAGCCGGTGCGCGATGTCGCTAGACAAGTATCCGGCCTTCCGTAGCTTTTTGATGTGCCCCTCCGTGACGGAGGAGGCCATCCACTTGCCTCCCGCTCCAGACATAGTTGGAGAAGGTTGAGGTGGGATGTGCGGACTTGGGCGCTGGAGCTCGAGTGCGCGGAAATGGATGAGCAAAGGAGGAAGAAGGCGTAGGTGAAAAGGTGGATCCTTATCCCCTTATATGGATGGACGAAGCTATGCGTCCCCCGCCAGCCTGGTGAAACTCGCTTATCTCCCAAGCGTCGTAATCAATGGCGCGGTTGGGTTACCCACGTCCTATTGATGGGAATCCCGGAATAACGGGGCACGATCTCCGCTTTGATAAGACGTGCCAAGAAAACCGCCTCGCTAAAAGCGCTGACGTGGAACAGTAAGAAAACGATTCGAATAAAGGCTTGGCCGTGGTGTGATGTCATGCCGCGGGATACGTCAGCAGATCTGTGCAAAAGTTATTCTCTCTACGGTAGTACGTGGAACTTGTTTTGCAGAGCCGGACACTATCCTTTTGTTCAAAATCTTCTATGAAGTATTCGGAGGAGGAACCCGCCTTGCAATGCCGAAGACAATATGCGCGCCGGACTCGTCATCATTGAAGCCTGGTTCAGGGACTACTGAGGGAGTCCTGGATTAGGGGGTGTCCGGATAGCCGAACTATCACCATGTCCGGATGGGACTTTCCTTTGCGTGGAAGGCAAGCTTGGCGATACGGATATGTAGATCTCCTACCATTGTAACCGACTCTATGTAACCCTAACCCTATCCGGTGTCTATATAAACCGGAGGGTTTTAGTCCGTAGGACGAACAACAATCATACCATAGGCTAGCTTCTAGGGTTTAGCCTCTCTGATCTCATGGTAGATCCACTCTTGTACTACCCATATCATCAATATTAATCAAGCAGGAGTAGGGTATTACCTCCATCGAGAGGGCCCGAACCTGGGTAAAAACATCGTGTCCCTTGTCTCCTGTTACCATCCGCCTAGACGCACAGTTCGGGACCCCCTACCCGAGATCCGCCGGTTTTGACACCGACAGTCGGGACCTCGGGTCTTAGATGTTAGGTCTGGCTGTGATGTCTGTTTGGTATTAGGCCCAGACTATCAGTGCCCCTTCATCAATTGGATAGGTGTAGCGACATTTGTTGCGTAGACGGTGGCTTTAGTCTTACTATTGTATGAATTTGTAAGGTCTTGTTAGAATAATTAATAAAGTGGTTGTATGCATCGTCCAGATGCAGAGGCCGGGGGTCCTCCTCTTTTTCTAAAATACATGCCAGAAGATAAAATGTGTTCTAGATGTCACTGCAAACAATAAATCTATATAGTTTCTACAATCGAAAGATCAGGAACAGAGTGTATGTTTCTCTTACTTAAGAACATGTGTTAGCAATGACCCTCGGTTGCATTTTATAAATCTCAGCAAATTTAATTGAATTATAATGTTATAGGTAACAAAGGTCATACTGATTTCAGTAGTAAAAGTTTGAAGCAAAATAATTTGGCACACAAGCTTGAAACATAACAAATCTATGCATAATTGTTGCTTCCAAATTCTCTAGTAATAAACACTTCACTCGAGCATACACTACATGGCATGCCTCCTGTGCATCCGTTTTCAACTCATTAATGATTCATCTATAATTACCGTCTAGAATCAACCTACAGAATCGTTCTACTGGCTACATAGACAATCAAAGACATTCTTAATCTTGCATTGTTCAACCTTATCTCTGCGGTGTTGCTATAAAATAGAGTCATGCCCGACTATAATTTGTAGAAAAGAGTGTTGAAGTGAAAAAGAGTCATGCCCAACTAAAATATTCAGGGATGATAGGCACATGAATGAACCATCTGGCTCTGTTCAGTAATTATTTGCCACATTTCCTCATTTACTAAGATAGGACAAATAGCATATGAAGAAACAATTGTGTCTGCTCAATACAAAACAAAATCAAATTTGAAGTAAGTTCCTATGGAAGGCGCAAGTACATGAAAATGCAATTCTTTAAGGAGTAGATGCAATAGTGCGGAAACTTCATGTCATTTTTTTATCATGGCAACTTCTACTACTTACTCTTGTAAAACAAAACAAATTACTTGCTAGTTTTGTGGTTTACACTTCACTCCTTTAGCTAACTCTATTAGGCATTGGGGAGGTGAAAAAAAAGGAAATTAGAAGCAAAATAAGAAAGCTTATTAAGCAATACTTACCGAAGATACTGAAAATTAAAAAGAAAAAAGACGAAATGGTTCCTTGGTAATCTAAGATGAGAAAACACTGAATGATGATGAGATAAAGAGAGAAGTAGTATCTTAACTCTGCATAGTGAGGTAGCATGTTTCCAGTATTTTAAGACGGCCGACGAGCACTTTTTATAGGATAAAGTTGAAAAAGGATACTAACATAGTGTTTTTTCTCAACAACTCCTCATCAAAAACTAAACTGGTCGTCGTCAAGGCATAATCAAAATTGAGCATTAGCTGGATACCATTTACTTGAAAGTTGTGTGAAGAAATAGAGAAGCACATGCTCTCACACAAAAGCAAGGACTGGACTGATATGACATAATCGGTTGCGGATTCACAAGACGCCTCTTTGTTTCCATACATGTAGCATGCTTTCACACAAAAACACGTCAAAGGAGTTCCGCACTCTAGTTCTACTAACGAACGTCTAGATGTGAATTCTCAGACCAAAGTCGTAGGAGAAACATCATACGTGTAGTATGCATGATCATACTTTCTATCTCAGGGCCACAAGTGTATTTCAGTAACAGACTAACAGTGCAACCGCCTTTGAGTCTGAATGAGTTCGTTTAGGTGGATTAAGTTATTAAGGAAATTTTGACATGGCATTAGAGAGCTAGATTAGGTGTGATTTAGAAGTCAATCAGATACAAATATGCATGCACCTAGCCTATAGGATTTAGCAGACATACATTCAGAGAAGGAAATCAACCGGATGAGACATACTAGCTAGGACTGCGAAACTTGTGACGAATTAGTAAGTACCTAGTGAGTAGTACATAACCTGCGGATATGAATGGAGAGATGGGATCTGCTTGGAATGGCTTCCCTTTGTCTCCATGGATGAACTGATGTAGATGGACGGATTGGTTGTTCTCCAGGGGGTGGGGTCAGGTGGGGCTATACTTTACTTGGTGTTGGATTGAGGAGAAAGGAGGAGCAGGGGGTATTGGATGTAGAGCAAGGCCATTTATAGGGAGAGGCGTGAAATCGATAGGATTGGGCGAGGAACGCGGCGAGCATCGAATGGGAGCCCGATCCACGTGAGTCGAGTGAGAGCCATCAGATTGATTGGATCACACACGCAGAGGAACGAGTGAGGTGGCGCATTGGTTTGGGATGTCTCCCTAAACTCTAGCTTGATCGTGAGAGGGAGAGAATTCAGAGAGGAAGAACACGCAGAGACACTGAAGTTTTTGTGCTGCGCTCAATACCTGCAACTTTCTTTTTTGCTCTTCTTAGTCATCAAGAGTACACCAACGTGCCCGAGCAACGTGCTCCACTACTGACCACGTCCATCCCCATGATCCGAGCTTCATGATGGGCCTACTACGACTGAGCCAAGGCGCACAAAACACAACCAATTGGCGAGAAAAAACGCTAACAGAAAAACGACTAGCTACTGTCGAAACTGAATGTGTCTAGCGACACTTATCTGAAAAGACAAACTAAATTCAGAGAAGGCGGAGGGAGACAGGGTTTAAGCCAACTATCTCCCCCTCAACCCTGGCGAACGAGCTTGACGTCGCCGATCCCAATCTTGCCAAGAAGCTCCTGGAAGCGAACACGGCTCAACAACTTCGTCGGTATGTCTGCTTTCTGATCCCTCGTACCGATGAACTCCAGGGCCACCCATCTCTTCTCAACATAATCACAAATGAAATGATATCGAAGGTCGATGTGCTCACTGCGATCATGGAGAACTGGGTTCTTGCAGAGGGAGATCGCAGATTTGTTGTCAATGAACAGAGAGAACAACGCTGCTGGTCGATTCATCAGCTCGCCGAAGAGACGCGCAAGCCAAATGCCTTGGCAAGCCGTCGCCGCCGCCGCGATGTACTCCGCTTCGCAAGATGAGATTGCGACGACCTTTTGCTTTTGATATTGCCAGCTGACGGGGCTTTCACCAAGAAAGAACAGCACGCCAGAAGTGCTCTTCCTGGTGTCCACATCGCCGTCGTGATCGGAGTCGCTGAAGCCTGTCCATGTATCGAAGGAGGTGCTTCACTGCTGCATAGTGGTCTGCTGCTGGCACATCCATGAACCTGCTCAGAAAACCCACGGCGAACGAAATGTCCGGGCGTGTGTGTACGAGATACCTCAGGCTGCCGATCACAATGCAGTAGAGCGTTGCGTCCACCGCGGCTTCCTTGCTTTCCTTTCTCAACTGGCATCGTGGCTCCATAGGAGTGCGAGTTGGGTAGCACCCTGTCAGCCCAGTTTTGTCGAGCAGCTTGCAGGCGTACGCTGCCTGTGTGATCATGGTGTGTCCACGCTCCTGCTTTACTTCCAAGACGAGGTAGTAGCAAAGCAGGCCCAGGTCGCTCATGGAGAAGAGCTGCTTCATCTCCTCCTTGAACCCGAGTACCTCCTGTTCCTTTGCGCCGGTGATCACCAGATCGTCGACGTACACCCCGATGATGAGCAGGCTCTTGCCGGTTCCACGCGCGTACATGACGTGCTCCGCGACGCTGCGCGTGAACCCGAGAGATGTGAGACTGGCATCCAGCTTATCATTCCACGCCCTTGAAGCTTGAGACAGACCATACAGAGCCTTGTGCTGCCTGTACACATCCTGCTCACGCCCCTCCGCGACGAACCCAGGTGGCTGAGACACATAGACCACTTCCTTGAGGTCGCCGTCCAAGAACGCCGATTTGACATCCATGTGGTGCACTTGCCAGCCACGGTGCGCCACCAGCGCCAGGATGAGCCGCACGAACTCCATTCTGGTAACCGGCGCGAACACCTCCTCGAAGTCCACCCCAGCGCACTGCACGTAACCTTTAGCAACGAGGCGGGCTTTGTGCTTGACGACGTTCCCTTCCTCATCCTTCTTCAGCTTGAACACCCATTTGAGGCCGATCGATTGATGACCTGCAAGGAGCGTGGTGAGCGTCCAGGATGTTGTTGTCGTCGATGGACTGGAGCTCATCGAGCATCACCCGGCGCCAACAGTCCTCGTGCTCGGCTTCGGTGAATGATGTCAGTTCCTCCCCCGTCACTAGGTGTAGTTCCTCATCATCGCCACTGTCCTCCGGCGGCGGGGCCCTCTCAGCATGTCGTGGTGCTTCAGAGGTTGAACCGAGCAGATCCTTGGCCAGGCGGTATCGATGTTGTGCGGAGACGTCGTCCGCGTTGTTGAACATCTCTGGCTGTACTGCCGGTGGTGACACGAAGGGCACCGGCGTGGCCTCTGGAGTGAACGCATCCGCCCCTCCCCCGCGCGTGGGCGCTGACGTGGCCGCGGGCATGTCGGGGACGATGCTGCCTGCAGCAGACGAGGCATGAGATGAACTTGCAGAGGTAGGTGACGACGCTGATCTTTCTAGTGCAGCGGCCTTGGCGGCCCCGGTTCTCGCGGCATACATAGGGTACTCGACGGTAAAGGAGCTGCACACCGGCGACTCCCCGGGCGCCTCCCTGTTCCAGCGCGCGTCCTCGTCAAATACCACGTCTCTAGACACGTGCAGGCGCTTCGTCACTGGATCGTACATGCGGTACGCCTTGGACCGGATCTCATAGCCGATGAAGACCATCGGCATGCTCCTGTCGTCCAGCTTGCGCAGATGTGGTCCAGCTGCCTTGACATGGCCAATGCAGCCAAAGATGCACAGGAACCTCACATCAGGCTTCCTGCCGTACCACGCCTCGTACGGTGTCATGCCATCGACGGAGCGCGTGAAGCTGCGGTTGAGGATGAAGGCAGCAGTGAGAACGGCCTCCCCCCAAAACAGGTTGGGCACCTGCTTCGCCTTAAGCATGCTCCTCGCCATGCCTAGGAGCGTCTGGTTACGCCGTTCGACGACGCCGTTCTGCTGTGGCGTGTACGGCGCAGTCAGGTGCCGCTGCACACCGCTCTCCTCGTAGTGTTTGTAGAACGTGGTCGTGGTGAACTCTCCGCCACGATCGGTGCGGAGCACGGGAAGCTTGTGCCCGCTGTCGGTGTCAAAACCGGCGGATCTCGGGTAGGGTGTCCCGAACTGTGCATCTAAGGCTAATGGTAACAGGAGGCTGGGGACACGATGTTTACCCAGGTTCGGGCCCTCTCGATGGAGGTAATACCCTACTTCCTGCTTGATTGATCTTGATGATATGAGAATTACAAGAGTTGATCTACCACGAGATCAGAGAGGCTAAACCCTAGAAGCTAGCCTATGGTATGATTGTTGTTGTCCTACGGACTAAACCCTCCAGTTTATATAGACACCAGAGGGGGCTAGGGTTACACGGAGTCGGTTTACAGAGAAGGAGATCTACATCCGAATCACCAAGCTTGCCTTCCACGCCAAGGAGAGTCCCATCCAGACACGGGACGAAGTCTTCAATCTTGTATCTTCATAGTCCAACAGTCCGGCCAAAGCATATAGTCCGACTGTCCGGATACCCCCTTATACAGGACTCCCTCAGTAGCCCCTGAACCAGGCTTCAATGACGATGAGTCCGGCGCGTAGATTGTCTTCGGCATTGCGAGGCGGGTTTCATCTCCGAATACTCCAAGATAAATTCCAAACACAAGGACCGTCTCTGGCTCTGCAAGATAAATTCCATATACCACCGTAGAGAGAATAATAATCCACGAATTTAATCTGCTGACAGCTCTTTGAAAAGTGACATCACGCCACGGTCTTGTTTTTATTCGAACCGTTTTTACAACCTGCTACCGCACACATCAGGAGGCGGTTTTCTTGGCACGTCTTGTCAAAGTAGAGATCGTGTCCCCCCTTACTACAGGACCCTCATCAATACGGGTATGGGTAATCCAACTGTGCTTGTTGGCATGACTCCGTGTTTTTAGGCAAGTCCCAAACGGTTACGCTGGGGACGCTTGATATTCTCCCCCCTTTATAAAGGAGTTGAGGCCTATCCCTCTATCTCTACGCTAGCGCCTCTCGCACCCTGAGTTCCAACACCCAAAGCTCGAGCCTAAGCACCCTGGATCTTCGATCATGTTCGGATCCGACCATCAAGGCCAGTGGATGGCTTCCTCTGTCATAGAGGAGGATATTGTGAAGTTCAGGGAGGCCGGGTATTTGACTGCCGATGTCAAGCACAGGCTTCCTGCCCCCGGACAGGTTGTCCCCACACCCGAGCCCAATGAGAGCGTCGTATTTGTCTCCCACTTCCTCCGGGGCTTGGGCCTTACTCTTGACCCCTTCGTGAGGGGGCTCATGTTCTACTACAGGCTAGATTTCCACGATCTAGCCCCGGATTCCATCCTCCACATCTCGTCGTTTATCGTCATGTGTGAAGCCTTCCTCCACATTACCCCCCACTTCGACTTATGGCTCAAGACTTTCAATGTGAAGCCGAAGATGATTGAGGGGCGACACGCAGAGTGCGGAGGCGCCACAATAAGCAGGAACGCCGATGCCCCGTGGCCCGAAGGGTCCTTCCCGGAGGTATCTGATTTATGGCAATGGAGGTGGTTCTATGTCACAGCTCCTCGAGGCTCAAAGTGGGCGGCCGCACCCGCCTTCCGCTCGGGCCCTCCTCCTCAACGGGCGTCGTGGGCCAACGTGGGACTGAACTGGGGGCCTGCGAACGATGTACCATTGCTGCAAAGCCGCATTCGGGAGCTCCTCGAGAGGGACATTAGTCCTGTCAAAATAATCCAGGTAATGCTAGTTCGGCGGGCCCTGCCGTGCAAACGTCGGCCTCTCCGGATGTGGTAGTTCAATCCAGAAGGTCTGTGAACCATTCTGCACTTCTTCGGCATGACGCCCGAAGGGATGTATAAGTAGTTCTTCGGACCACGAATAAAGTGTCCGGACACCACCGAGGATGCGGGCCTGAGCTGCAATCGCCCAAATACCCAAGTAAGTAACCCTATAACCAAACACTTCGCTTATATTTGTCATAGCATTGTTCTGAATACTGTCCGCAACCAGGATTGGCTTAGTAATGGCCAGGATTCTTAAACGGACGCTAAGTCAAGCGCCACCGGAGAAAGAGGAAGGGAAGAGTGGGGAGGCCAAGAGTGGGCCTCACACATTGTGCATCTGAACCGGGGGAATTAATGTCTCCATGGAGGAGGAGAATCGGGGAGGCGAATCTGAGGTTTCCTCCCCCTGCGGGAAGAAGAGGGCCGCTTCCGAAGACTTGGGAACGGGGGCGCCCAAACAAGGGAAGAAAACTTCACCAAAGGGCCCTTCCGCGAAGGGCGTTCTTACCGCACCGTGCCCGCTAACGGGCCAGCCCTCCACCGAGCTGTAAGTTTAATAAACAAGAAGCTTATTGCTTTTTCCTCCGAGAGTAATAACCGGGACCTATTTTTTGCAGTCCGGCTAGCAGTTCATCTCAACAGGGTTTGTCCTCAGGGGATCTTCTTCCGGAGATGATGGAGATTGAAACCCCACCTACCTCTCCGCCCCGTGAGGCGGGCGACCCTGAGGTATCGTCACGTAGGAGTCCAGATCCAATGGGGTCGGAAGCTAACACTTCGGCCGCCCCGAGCCCAGCTCGTTTGGCTCCTATGGAGGACAATGAAAAGGGTCCCGAAGAGTCCGGTGTCCGGCCAAACACGCTGATGGGCCTCCTGGAGTCAGCTGCTCTCTTGGAGGATCATCGTACACTAATGGGTACGGTGTTGGAGAAAATCTCCTCCGCCACAAGCGGTTTAAACGAAGCTTTCAAGAGCTTGCTCAAAGGCTTTGAGGTAAGCCACAAAATACGAAGCTTTTGGTTGCGCCGCATGCGCTCTGTATAGATAATAGCCCCTGAGACTGCGGATGCCAGCCTATGGCGGCAAACGGAGGATCATACTCCTAGGTAATGATCGCACTTGTATTGATGTGCAGGTTGCTAAGGGTCCGGTGATAAACCAGACCGCTGAATGCGCCGAATTGAGGTGGCATATTGACGTGGTGGAGGCCGACGTCATGCTTGTAAACAAGCGGTTCGAGGAGTCGCAGAGTATGCGCTCTTGTGTCCATATTTTCTTTAGGAAATCGCAAGAAGGTTGTGATATTAATATGATGCGATGTGGCTGCAGGCGGAGCTGCTGCCATTGAGGCCCTGAGGCAGAGCTTGCCCTAGCCAAGGAACAAGCCTGGGTTAGCAATGCGGCCGCTCTAAAGGCAGTCGAAGAATTGAAAGCCGAACAGGCCGCTCATCTTCGAAGCGAAGAAAAGATAGCCGAGATGGCTGTGGAGCTGAGGGATACTGTCGGCCGGTATGAGCTTCTCGAGAAGGAGAATCACGCAAAGGCGGCTGACCTGAAGAAGGCACTGGATTCGTCTAAGGAGAAGCGCTCTCAGATTAGAGACGCGTGGGAGGAACTTCGACAAGCCGGAGAAATCGCGGCTGGAAATCCGTATTTGTTGCGGATGAAGTTTTTAGATCCAAAGTATACTCCGCTGGATAAGCTGTGGAGCGCTGCAGATGAGTATGCGGACTTGGCGAAGAGTACGGCTGATGCGCCCAAGTTATTCAAGGATCATGAAGATAACAAAATAGAAAGGATGTTCTGGTCGCAATTTAATGCCCCAGCGCGCTCCTTACCCTTGAGTGAGAAGATGGCCGCTATAGCCGAGCTCCATAGACTGCCCGGCCTTGCAATGAGGTATGTAATAGACCATCTGTGGCCGAAGGGGCCGAAGCCGGACAGTTACTTTGGTTTGGTGCAACAATTATTTGGCGCCAGAGCGCGAATAGATGCCGAGAAGAGGTCGGCATGCATAGAGGGTGCGCAGATGGCCCTTGCCCGTGTAAATACATACTGGGCGGACATGGAAGCCACCAGCATTGCAACCCAGGGTCCGGCAGGAAGCCAAGACCCAGCCGAGCACTATTTTGAGCAGGCCATAGAAGGTGACCGTAAAATAGAGGCTTAGTGCTCGAAGAATGTCATGTTTGAGTGACAGTTCTATTAATTGTAAACAATTATGTGTTTAATTATAAAGACTGTTTTTTATACTTTTGCCTGAAAGTATTATAATGTCTCCTGTGCGGCTGTTTATGTATGCATATTAGGTGAAAGTTAGGAGTCGTAGGCTTCAGCCCCCACGCACATAATGCGGGGGTGTTCGAGAAAATATGCGTGAACACACTTGATCCAACGTCCTGGTCCGTTAAGGAGGTGATCGCACGTCGAACCAGGCAACCGGACATATAGCTGTAACACTTTTCACTTAGCCATAGGATTTTGAAAGGTGGGGCTACTATGTAGCCCCTGGTACTTCCGCGAGCGTTCGGATACGGTGCACGTACTTGACCGGGAAACAGGTCCTTCATTAATGCGGTGGAATCCTATAGAGTCTGATGAGTCCTCGAGTGGTTGGCCAGTCTCTCGCTGTATCATGACAGTCAGTTTTCGGCTTTTTCTACTTAGGTGCTTGTCGGTGTCAAAACCGGCGGATCTCGTGTAGGGGGTCCCGAACTGTGCGTCTAGGCGGATGGTAACAGGAGACAAGGGACACGATGTTTTTACCCAGGTTCGGGCCCTCTCGATGGAGTTAATACCCTACTCCTGCTTGATTAATATTGATGATATGGGTAGTACAAGAGTAGATCTACCACGAGATCAAGGAGGCTAAACCCTAGAAGCTAGCCTATGGTATGATTGTTGTCCTTCCTACGGACTAAAACCCTCCGGTTTATATAGACACCGGATAGGTTAGGGTTACACAGAGTCGGTTACAATGGTAGGAGGTCTACATATCCGTATCGCCAAGCTTGCCTTCCACGCCAAGGAAAGTCCCATCCGGACACGGGACGAAGTCTTCAATCTTGTATCTTCATAGTCCAGGAGTCCGGCCAACGGTGATAGTTCGGCTATCCGGACACCCCCTAATCCGGGACTCCCTGAGTAGCCCCTGAACCAGGCTTCAATGACGATGAGTCCGGCGCGTTGATTTTCTTCGGCTTTGCGAGGCGGGTTCTTCTCCAAATTCCATATACTTGTCGAATAGTGTCCGGCTTCTGATAAATGCTGCACTCCTTGGCTTCTACGCCCAATAATGGCCATCTTCCACGTGTTTGAATGAATGCGAAAAGCCATGGTATTTTTACACTACCCCCCTAGCTGCGCAAATGAGCTGCCTATAAAAGGGGCGAGGATCTAGATCTGAGTCACACCATCCGCCCTTCGCGAGCTTTCGTCGGAGCGCCTCTGACCAAAGCCCATTCCATCATGGACAGTCGACGCGGCTCCTCCTCTCGCGCTCCCAGCCCTCAGCATGGAAATTGGGAGAGATGCTCAGTCCCGCATAGCGAGCTAGTTATACTCCAAACCAAGGGATTCCTTCCCCCGGCCTTCTTGGTTCTGGTTCGAGCCGTACTTGCCACCTACAAGGGCGGAAAGCAAGCGGAGAGTGCGCCTGATCCCTCTAAAGGAGAGAGGGTATGCTTCATCTCTTATCTAGTAAGAGGACTCGGATTTCCAATCCATCCGTTTCTCCGGGGGCTCTTGGAGTTCTACGGCCTCCAGTTGCACCACCTTACGCTTGCCTCCATTTTGCACATCGCGGGCTCCGTGGCCCTTTGCGAACTGTTCTTGGGCGTCGAGGCTCACTTCGGGCTGTGGAAGAGATTATTCTGCCTAGTACCCCGTTCTTATGAGGGGTCAATATATCAAGTGGGCGGAGCCGAGCTATGGCGCATCGCTGGGACCGGATACCTATCCGGAACCCCGAAGAAGGCATCCGAAGACTGGCCGTCGGAATGGTTTTACATGGAGGACGTCCCGCTGCCGGATCCTGTTCGGATCGGCCTTCCGGAGTTCAGCAATGCTCCTCTAAAGAAGCGCCTAAGCTGGCTCCCTCGGAGCCCCCGGAGGGAAAATGACCGGGATGTCCTCTATTTGATGAGCCGAATAAGGTTACTGGCTCATGCCGGATTGACCATGATAGGAGTCATGGCAATCTGCATTATGAGGGAGTGCAGCCGCTCCAATATAGGGGCCACCCCATGTGGGACTTCAACGGGGAGGACGATGCCATCCTCCATGGCCGCAAAGGGCCAGGATCGGTCACCGAACTGGTGAAGATCTTGTCTGCCATGTATAAAGGGGAGGAGGAGGATTTCCTCCGCGTCAATCCACTCAAGGAGTTTTCTTCGAATAATCCTCGAAGCTGGGTAAGAAAACATCTTTGTGACCTGTCCGATCCATGTTCCCGTGGTTAAATATCTCATTTTATGGTTTCTGCGCAGGAACTGCGCCGGACTGTGGAGAAGATACACAGCCCGCCCCCACAACCCGAGGATCCGGAACGGTCCCTCGATCCGACCTCCGAAGAGGATCCGGATATAAAGGTGGATTTGATCGACGGTGTGTTCCACCAACTTAGCATCGACAATGCTTTGGTTGCCATTACGGCCGATTACCCCGGAATACCTCCAGCCTCACAGGTAACTGAGACCGAGGTCCCAATATTCTGATAATGACCCATCCGTGTTTATTTCTTGATCACCGTATACGAATGGTGTTTCGCAGGGGGTAACTTCTAGGCAAGAAGCCGAGCCCGCGGCGGCTGGCCAACAAGGGGCAGTACGGCCCCGCAGGCTAAAAAGGAGGGCGGTCCGGATCGAAACTCTGCCGCAAAGGTATGGCGTGTCACCATGTTCCTAGGATCGATTCCTGGAAGGCGTACTAACGCTGACGCTCTTTTCAGGAAAAAGAGCGCTCGCCGGACTGAGTCCAGAGAGGTTGCCAATCGAACCTCCGCCGACCAGGCTCCAAAGCCGGGTCCAGAAGCGGAGGCGAACACGAGGCGTACGTCGGATGCTCCTCCGACAGAGGATGCCGACAGATTGTCCGCCACCAACTCCGAGGTGGAGAGCGCCTTGAATCACAGGCGCTGCCGGACAGTTCTTCGTGACGCGTGTTTCTCCCAAGAGGCCTTGAATGCCTTCAATTCGGGAGATGCGCACCTCCGTGCCGCTCAAGATGGTCTAGCCAGAGCCACGGAGCAGTATGTAAAGGACATACGGGTAAGGAAATTTGACAGTTATATATGCCAGTAGCCCCCGAGACTTAAAATAGTTAGAATAACTGATTTAAGGATCATTTGTTATCCAGGATCTTACAAAAAAGAGTACCCGACTGTCCCAGGAGCTTGAAGAGTGCAAGGCCCAACTTGAGGCCGCACTAGCCGCTACAGGGGGAGCCCACGGAGACCCCCTCTGGTAATATACGCTTCAAAAGATAAATAGTTTATGAAGTGCGGCGGGTGTGTTAATCTGACAAAAACATTGCAGATGGCGCCGAACTAGATCCGGACAAGCAACAGCTCTTACGCCAGCTAAAGGCCGGCGAGAGCGTGCTTACGAGGGTGCGGCAGGAGAAAAATAACCTCCAAGATGCCAACACCAAGCTGGGTGAGGAACTAAAGGATGTTCGTGCCCAGTTGTCTGACTCTGTATAGGAGAATCGGCGGCTTCGTCGCGGCATTTTCAGTAAGTGCTTGAGCGAACTTTGAAAGAGTTCTGCGAGGAAGGCGACTAACATAAACATGTATGTAGGTTTGCTCACAGGTCGTCCTGAGGAGGAGATGCCCAGTTCTTCGGGTGATCTTCTTCCCGAATTGCGTCAGCTGCACGAACGAGTCCGGCAGGTGATGAAAGGCGTCGGCCAGGCCTTGTGGCCATCTATGTCCCTGCCCGAAGGCATTGGGGAGCTGGCAGAGCAGCTTCAAGGAGCACGGCGGCGCTTCCGACTATGGAAGATATCGGCCTGCCGTCAAGGCGCCAGGGAGGCCTGGGCCATGGTAAAGACGCGGTACACGAAGGCTGACCCAAACCACATGGCCGAGGTCGGACCTGTGGGGCCTGATGGGATGGAGATCCCTGTAAGCTTAGTGTACGGCCAAGTAGAATTGGCCGCCAAGTATTCCCAGCAAGATTGTAAATTAGATAGCCTATTAGATGGCATTGAGGAGGAATACAATGAGTCGAGTTGACTATGTAAAAAATATGACATGAAAAAATGTCTTCTAGCCGGATTGTAGATCGTTTGTCATAGCGGACCTTTTCGCTTCGACCTCAGGACCCAATATTCCGGAGTGTGTCCGAATACCTTCGTGGTTATATAAGAACCGGGGTATGCATGGAGACAAGGCGTAGGGGTCATTATTGCTGTATCAGACAAGTGCCCAACTAGTTATGTTCTATTACATGGGTAGTAAAAAACATCTTCCAGGGAGAATAGTTCCGTTAAGGGTTCCTTTCGCTGGGATGCATGCCCTAAAGTGCATGTCAAGGCTGCTATGAAAGCAGAAAATCATCTGGGGGCAGATGGGTAAATAGTAGAAAATCATCTTTCAGTTCGCCGACCGAATATTCCCTTAAGAACGCTAGCTTTCGGCTTCACCCAGTCTGAGGTACACATCCGGCTGACCCGGCAGTAACAATCGCAGAGGTGCTCCCTTTACCACCTAGCCGAACAATCGGGAACGTAGGGGTAAGCACAGGAGCCAGGAAACCCAGCTTGTCCAAAACTTAAGTCATATCGATGCATATAATGGTGAATAAAAGGTACATGCAGAAATTTAACGCATGTGTTGGGCATGAAGCCCGTATAAATAAGCTTCTGTTAAAGAAGCCCCTAGGTATAATGAGCGCGGACATCGCGGCAAGTATGTGCGAAAAAAGCGCAAACGAGCCTCTAGAGGCTTCAAGAAGAAGGAGGAGGAAGGAGAGAAATAAAAGACAGCAAAAATAGCAAATGTGGACGGAGGAAGGAGACGAACTTGGAGTCCGGCGCTTAGGCGTAGAATCTTCGTAGACGGGTTGCGTTCCATGGGTTTGGCTCGAGTCGGTTATCCGATGCGTTTCGCAGACGGTATGCTCCGCCGGTCAGGACCTGGTCGATGATGAAGGGACCTTCCCATTTGGGCTTGAGTTTGTCCTTTTTCTTGTCCGGCAGGCGTAGAACTAGTTCGCCAACGTTATAGGCTTTGGCTCGTACTTCCCTGCTTTGATATCTTCGAGCCTACTATTGATAGAATGCGGAACGAGCTTTTGCCACGTCGCGCTCCTCCTCCAATGCGTCCAAACTGTCCTGCCGATCGAGCTCGGCTTCTCTTTCTTCATACATGCGCACGCGAGGTGAGTCGGGTATTATGTCGCAGGGCAAGACTGCCTCTGCGCCGTACACCATAAAGAATGGTGTGAATCCGGTAGTACGATTCGGCGTGGTCCGCAGCCCCCAGAGTACGGAGTTGAGCTCCTCAACCCGGTGCGTGTTAGATTCCTTGAGGGACCGCACTAGTCTGGGTTTAATGCCTCTCATGATTAGACCATTTGCTCGTTCGACTTGACCGTTGGTTTGAGGGTGATAGACTGAGGCGTAATCGAGCTTGATGCCCATGTTTTTGCACCACAATTTGACCTCATCGGCCGTGATGTTGGTGCCATTATCAGTGATGATACTGTGGGGGACACCGTAACGGTGCACTACCCCTCATATGAAGTCTATCACTGGTCCGGATTCGACCGTTTTAACAGGCTTGGCATCTATCCATTTGGTGAATTTATCCACCATGACCAATAGGTAATTTTACTTGTGGGTTCCTCCCTTAAGGGGTCCAACCATGTCAAGCCCTCAGACCGTGAACGGCCAGGTGATGGGTATAGTTTTGAGTGCGGTGTGTGGCATGTGGCTTTGGTTAGCAAAAAGCTGGCAACCGACGCATCGTTGGACTAAATCCTGCGCATCTGCCCGGGCCGTCGGCCAATAAAATCCTGTACGGAAGGCCTTGCCTACAAGGGCCCGGGCTGCGGCGTGGTGCCCACCCAGTCCGGCATGAATTTCAGCCAGGAGGTTTTGCCCTTCCTCTTCGGAGATACACCTTTGAAGGACTCCGGTAGTGCTTTTCTTATAAAGCTCTCCCTCATGGACTTTATAGGCTTTAGATCACCGTACTATGCAGTGAGCCTCATTTTGGTCTTCGGGGAGTTCCTGCCTGGTTAGGTAGGCTAGGAATGGTTCCGTCCATGGGGCGATAACCACCATTATTTCGTGGGCAGAGGGTGTTATCTCGGTGGCAGAGCCTCCGATTGTGTCAGAGTGTTCGGCGTCAGGCAGTGCGGTTGGGTCCGGATTGTTATTGCCGGACTCCCCTTCCCATAGTACGGATGGCTTGAACAGCCGTTCCAGAAAGATATTGGGTGGGACGGCATCGCGTTTTGCACCGATGCGTGACAATATGTCCGCCGCCTGGTTGTTATCCCGGGCTATATGATGAAATTCGAGCCCTTCGAACCGTGCTGACATTTTTAGGTCCGCATTGCAGTATGCTGCCATTTTCGGATCTTTGGCATCAAAGTCTCCGTTTATTTGAGATATCGCGAGGTTCGAATCCCCGCGCACCTCTAGGCGTTTAATGCCCATGGAGACAGCCATCCGGAGGCCGTGCAGAAGGGCCTCGTATTCGGCTGCGTTGTTGGAGTCCATATACATTATCTGAAGGACGTATTGGACTGTGTCCCTGGTTGGGGACGTCAAGACGACGCCAGCCCCCAGGCCGGCCAACATTTTGGAGCCGTCGAAGTGCATGATCCAATTGGAGTATGCGTCGTACTCTTTAGGGAGTTCGGCTTCGGTCCATTCGGCCAGGAAGTCGGCTAAAACATGCGACTTAATAGCTCGTCGTGGCTTATAAGTTATGTCGAATGGAAGGAGCTCTATGGCCCATTTAGCAATCCGGCCCGTCGCGTCGCGGTTGTTTATAATGTCGTTAAGAGGTACTTCGGAGGCTACCGTTATCGAACACTCTTGAAAGTAGTGTCGCAGCTTCCGAGATGCCATGAACACCGCGTATGCTATCTTTTGATAGTGTGGGTACCGGGACTTGCATGGAGTTAGGACAGTGGACACATAGTAAACGGGTTTTTGAATAGGGAACCGGTGTCCGTTCGTTTCTCGTTCGACAACGAGCACCGCGCTGACAACTTGATTTTTTGCGGCGATATATAATAGCATTGGTTCGCCCACGTTGGGCACGGCCAGGACTGGATTTTTTGCCAAAATGGCCTTTATTACTTCGACTCCGGCCGTGGCGGCATCCGTCCACTCGAAGTGTTCGGTGCGCCGGAGGAGGCTGTAAAGGGGTAACGCCTTTTCTCCCAAACGGGAAATAAAGCGGCTTAGAGCCGCTACGCATCCCGTCAATTTTTGTATTTGTTTGAGGTCTTTTGGAATATCCAATTGTTACAGAGCTCGGATCTTGGATGGGTTTGCTTCAATTCCTCTACCGGACACAATGAAGCCTAGGAGCTTTCCGGCTGGAACGCCGAAGACGCATTTTTCCGGATTGAGCTTGATGTCATATTTTCGAAGATTGTCGAATGTGAGCCTCAAGTTGTCTACTAGAGTTTCGACGTGCTTGGTTTTGATGACCACGTCATCTACATATGCTTCCACTGTTTTGCCGATCTGGTTTGCCAGACATGTCTGAATCATGCGCTGATATGTTGCGCCGGTGTTTTTGAGCCCAAAGGGCATTGTGTTGAGGCTTGGTCTGGCTCCGCCATCTTGATTTGGTGGTAGCCGGAGTATGCATCGAGGAAGCACAATGAGTCGTGTCCTACTGTAGCGTCAATAATTTGATCAATTCGAGGGAGGGGGAAGGATCCTTTGGGCAAGCCTTATTAAGGTCTTTAAAATCAACACATAGGCGCCAGGATTTATCCTTCTTTGATACCATCAGCGGGTTTGCTAGCCAGTCCGGATGTTTTATATCTCTGATGAATCCGGCTTCCAAAAGTTTGGCTAGCTCCTCTCCCATGGCTTGTCTCTTGGGTCCAGAAAAGCACTGAAGAGCCTGTTTGACTGGCTTGAATCCTTTTAGGATATTTAGGTTGTGCTCGGCCAGCCGACGTGGGATTCCTGACATGTGTGAAGGGTGCCAGGCAAAGATGCCCCAGTTTTCTCGTAGAAATTCTCGTAGTGCGGCGTCTACATCAGGGTTGTAATTGTGCCCCAATGGAGGCCGTCTTTGCAGGGTCCGTTGGGTGGACTTGGAATTTGACTATTTCATCCGCTGGTTTTAAAGAGGTGGACTTGGATCTTTTATCAAGTATCACATCGTCCCTGTTCACCGTGGAGCGCATCGCGGTGAGTTCCTCGGCCGCTAGGGCTTCGGATAGTGCCTCGAGGGCTAGTGCGGCTGTCTTGTTTTCGGCGCGGAGTGCTATGTTCGGATCACTAGCGAGAGTGATGATTCCATTAGGTCCGGGCATTTTAAGATTCATGTACCCATAATGGGGTATAGCTTGAAAAATTGTGAATGCCTCTCTTCCTAATAAAGCATGATATCCACTGTTGAACGGGGCCACTTGAAATGTGACCTCCTCGGACCTGTAATTGTCCGGCGAGCCGAACACTACGTCCAGTGTGATTTTTCCTGTGCAGCATGCTTCCCGGCTGGGGATTATTCCTCTAAAGCTTGTGCTGCTTCGCTCAATGCGGTTCCAGTCTATTTCCATTTTTCGGAGGGTTTCCTCATAGATGAGGTTTAGTCCGCTGCCGTCATCCATGAGTACCTTAGTAAGGGGAAAGCCATCCACTATTGGACTGAGAACCAATGCGGCTCGTGCTCGGGCTGTTCGGAATTTAGGTTCGTCACTGGCATTAAAGGTAACTAGTCATCAACCCGTGCATCTGCACGGCTAGTTTTTCAAATGGTACAATACTTCTATACTTGTAGTGAACATTAGTTGTTTGAAGCCTGCGATTTTTGACTTAGTTTCCCTCTAGTCTCCAAATGTCGGCGCCACCTATCGAGTAGTGTTTCCACCATACTCGTGGATGATGTGTTAAAGTTTCTCATAGTGATGGATCTGCTTCTTTTCTCACGATAAAGACATATATGAGTCTATTTGTGTGATCTTTAACAATTCAACGTACATAAACTTTTAACATGCACATATGTACCGTTAATTTAAGGAATAACAGTTTTATACCTTCACTCATATGACACAGAAACACATCACGTGTAATGCAACAAATATTAAACATACCACTAACTGGTCTAGACAAAATTGACCGGTATGCTAGCATTAGGAAAGTAAATTCCGTAATTATTCCTATTCAGTTCGAACACTTCTTTAGATGCCAGTTTTCATTAATAGTTATAATTTTGGAAAATCTACGTAACTTTGTATTTTGGACATATTTTAGCAAATATGACACAAACTGTTATCTTTTGCCACATACATGTCTATGAAATAAGTACACCCTTATTTTAAATGTGATTTTTATTATATAATATTTTGAATCATATATTACTATGCTATTATTTTTAAATCACCCATCTTAATTATTGCGCTTACATTTTTAAACTCTGCCTTTGGAAATTATGATTTAAAATTAGTTTTAGCAGATCTGGCACCATATCTTTGTTATAGTTTTATCGGATTCCCAAACCAAAACTCCAAGTGACACACTCAGAAAAAAACTCCAAGTGACACATAATTTATTGTTTGCTCTTAAAAATGTAACTCACTCGGTTCAGTTCAGAGTACTATATAATTATTTCCCATTACCCATTAACTTACTCTTTTCTCAACAGTAAACCTAATCATTTAACCTCGGTCACTATATTCAGCTTAGTAAGACATACGATAGTTTTATGTTTTAATAAATGGTTAAAAATCCACACATGTAGAGGCCACGTACGACATATATATGTGAAATTTGGTAAAATAATGTGATAATTTTTAACTCAAAGAAAATTTTAATACATTTTACGGCATATGTTACTATTACCTAGTGTCACATAGTGCACAAATAACTTAATTTCCTATTTTCACAACTTGAAAATGATATTTCCTCGTATGTATATATGTGTCTATATATGTCTACATGCACGTAAATTTTCATATTTTAAAGTAAAATAGAATAGGATTTCCCCAAGTTACTTCATCATGATGTCCAGTTAGTGGAGGCCGATTCATGTTACTTTTTTTTGTAACTGTTGGAGTTCAGGTGAATGTGTGCATGTAACTTCACGGGGAGCTTCTTAACTCAAATTTGCACATATATTCACATTGTGCATGCATATCCGAACAAATCGTACACATGGAAGTAACCCACTGTTTGACTATGGGGAGATTCATTGAGTGCCTCATCTGCGAATATAGTCACTGAAAAAATGAATATAGAGAAACAAACTTTCCAGGTCAACTTGTAATATTATATTGCTGGCCTGTAAAATATCCTAAGGACTACGGTGTTAGTGAAGACGTATAGAGACTGTNTAACTTAATTTCCTATTTTCACAACTTGAAAATGATATTTCCTCGTATGTATATATGTGTCTATATATGTCTACATGCACGTAAATTTTCATATTTTAAAGTAAAATAGAATAGGATTTCCCCAAGTTACTTCATCATGATGTCCAGTTAGTGGAGGCCGATTCATGTTACTTTTTTTTGTAACTGTTGGAGTTCAGGTGAATGTGTGCATGTAACTTCACGGGGAGCTTCTTAACTCAAATTTGCACATATATTCACATTGTGCATGCATATCCGAACAAATCGTACACATGGAAGTAACCCACTGTTTGACTATGGGGAGATTCATTGAGTGCCTCATCTGCGAATATAGTCACTGAAAAAATGAATATAGAGAAACAAACTTTCCAGGTCAACTTGTAATATTATATTGCTGGCCTGTAAAATATCCTAAGGACTACGGTGTTAGTGAAGACGTATAGAGACTGTTATTTTGATTGACGTTATCACAATTGCTTACCGGAGATCCGAGTAGATTTCGGGGCAGAGATTGTGCCATCTCTTGATCATCTACTCCAGGAGCAAGCAGTCAGAACGTGACCCGCCGGTGATCCGCAAGCACCAGCAAAATCTGGAAAGGAAGAAAAGAGGATGGTTCGCATATTGTTCTTCAACAATTTCATCTGTTCAAAAGCCTGGATACCATACGTGTGCGCACCATGCATCATATAGGCATCCAGCCACCGGCTAGCTTCATCTATGTGCGTTTCTCAAGGCCAAAAGCATTGGCAATCAACCATATTGCAGGCCAGCTTTGGACAGCGCCATAACACCGGCTGAAAAGTCGTCGGTGACTTCCATCGTAAAAATCTCCAGGTCGGGCTTGCGCCAATACATCTTGCCGTTGCATGTATCTCGACACAGTAACAGAAATTAATTTGTTTATTCAAGGAATCACAGGGAGATAGAGACCATGGATAAGACAACTCACTTCATGGGATAGCGGAAGGGCATGTTAGGCTTCATGAATGGCTACAAATAGGTTAAGTTTTAATCAGAGGAACGAAACCCCTCATAGAATGTGAGGAGTTAGGCGGAATCCAGATTGAAGGATAGCATATAAGAGATTATGAGGGACGAAAATCCTGAGTACATGCACTGCCCACTGCCATGAAATAAAACAATGGAACTCGGGATGGAGTAGTTAAATGATGTGTACCATGCTCTAGATAGGACGGAGTACAACTTAGGGCTGATTGCATCCTCGCCATTGACATCAACGGCGAGATATAGCTCTGGCCACGCCCGCATGGAACATACTGTGTGGGTGCATCGTCGAGTTCTTGATAATCACAGCGGTGTATTTCGCCTCGCCCTCGAGACTCTTTTATTGCCACCTCAGAAGAACCCTCTACGGGAAGTTGGCCGCTTAGATATTGACATAGGCAACTGATCCAGGAGAGAAAGCCATGCACAAACAGGAAGAAGCAGCGGCAGAGATGCGAGAGCGAAGAGCGACCTGAGGGGAGGAGACATCCCTGAGGGCCGGCGGCGAGAATTGCGAGAGATTTTTGTAGAGTATTTTTAGAGGTTGCTAGACAGATTTCTTTTGTGAACGTGGGATATTTTTTTTTCTAGTTGTGAACGTGGGATAGAATGTGTGGACTCCTAGATGCACTATATCTCTCACGACTGTAGATTTTGTTTTGTTTTTTTTTAGCTGTAAACGTGGGATTGATTGTGAGGACTCTTTGAGGCACCTTTTTTTCTTTTTAGTTGTGAACGTGGGATAGATTTTGAGGACTCTTTGAGGCACTTCATCCAACGGCTGTAAATATATAATTTCCAGATCTAACGGACAATTTATTATCTTTTCTTAAATTAACGTGGAGCCTCGATTGGTGCTTCCAATTAGTAAATATAAGATATAAGATGGCCGTGTCACTCCATGGATTTATTGTTGCTACTTGGTAGACTTCGGCAAGGTTGCGGATTGTTCATTTTCACATGTTATTTGATGCGAAAGTCTTGAAGACTGTTAACACCGTACTGGTGTTGCTGGGCTGGGATTCTGAAGCTAGAAGCTCTTCGCCACTTTTGGCCACCTGCCGTGGTATCCAACATGCTCGAAGGCTATGAGTTGGAGTGACGCCCTCTGTGCTAGGAATTTTGCAGGGTCCGTTTAGCCAACCCTCCAGTACAGTTCCGTACCCTTTAGGGGTTTTTGGTTTTTTGGTATTTGACCTAGGTGCTTTATAATGATGCACCCTTTTATTTCGGACTAGGGATGTATTCGGGGCCGGATTATCCCAAAATTTACTTTCGGTTTTCCAGGCGCTCTCCATCGCACAGTACTTTTGTACTATGGTCACCAAGTCAGCAAAGAGTATAATTTCGCGACGACTTATGGCGTTTAGGATTCCCTTGTCCGCGCAATTATTGCAGAAAATTGGGATTGCGTCCTCTTCTCGGCAGTCCTTTATCCTGTTCATAACCAGGAGGAATCTGGCCCAGTAATGATGTACTGTTTCAGCGGGCTCTTGCCGAATTCGAGAGAGATCGCTAACGTTTGGGTGGGCGGGTGGAACTAGATCCGGAACCCCGTCCAATTTAGGACTCAGGGGCCGAGAAGTTTCCGAACTCGGAAGTTTGGATTTTTGAGTTTTATCCAATGAGTCCGACCCGCCGCCTGACTTTAAGTTCAGGGTTTGATCGACAACCGTCCCTCTGCGGGAATCCGGCATGAAGGGATCGGGAATCCGGACGTATCTAGTCCTTAAGATAGAAGAAGAATCACCGCATTGCTCCTCTATTACAGCAACATGATGATGAGCCTGGGGAGAGTTGATCTCTCTCAGATTGGTTTTAGGCCCGATCCGGTCGTAGTCTGTGGCGACTCCCAGGGCGACGATGCGATCCAAGAGCTCGTTTGCGGAGGAGAGCTCGATCGGATCTAACTGTTCGGCAAGTTCCGAATTAACATGGAGATTGGTTTCGATGACTCGAGAGGTCATCGTCGGTGCGGTGGCCGAACTGGCGGTCATAAGAAAACCACCTAGCCGAAGAGTCTGACCAGCAGCCAAGGCTCCTTTGGCGATAGTATCATCTTTAAAGACGGGATGAGGCATCCTACCTGACGGCGACGGCACAGAGGAACTCTCAATGAAAGCACCAATGTCGGTGTCAAAACTGGCGGATCTCGGGTAGGGGGTCCCGAACTGTGCGTCTAGGCGGATGGTAACAGGAGAAAAGGGACATGATGTTTTTACCCAGGTTCGGGCCCTCTCGATGGAGGTAATACCCTACTCCTTCTTGATTAATACTGATGATATGCGCAGTACAAGAGTAGATCTACCACGAGAACAAGGAGGCTAAACCCTAGAAGCTAGCCTATGGTATGATTGTTGTCCTTCCTACGGACTAAAACCCTCCAGTTTATATAGACATCGGATAGGTTAGGGTTACACAGAGTCGGTTACAATGGTAGGAGATCTACATATCTGTATCGCCAAGCTTGCCTTCCACGCCAAGGAAAGTCCCATCCGGACACGGGACGAAGTCTTCAATCTTGTATCTTCATAGTCCAGGAGTTCGGCCAACGGTGATAGTTCGACTATCCAGACACTCCCTAATCTGGGACTCCCTCAGTGCTCATCCAGAATAACCAGGGCACAATCGCAGTAGTTCTCCTTTGGCCGCCTTTGCCGATAGAACGGAACGTAAGGCAGCAAGCCCGGCAGCCGGGCTAACCCAACATTTGACCAAAGACATGATTCGGAGCTAATGCATATAAGGCCAAACTCGTGACACCGAACACTCTCGAAGGTATTCGGACTTTATAACGTATATTGGGCTGAATAACGCCCTTGACCCTGTAATTCCAGGTACGTGCATTGATCTGTCATGGAAAAAGCCCTATAACGCCAGTATCCCTTATGGGTGTATAAAATACCCATGGGATGTCAAGCAACAAGAGACAGTAAAGAAGGTTTATGCAGGGGCTTAATCTAAAGAGAAACCTGTGGGCGGGGCCTTGCTGCACATCTGCGCCTTTGTCTCCATTCTGCAATATCCTGGAAGGGTGTCGCACTGGTAGTGTCTGTAGGAACGAAAACTCATGAAAAAAAGAGTAAGCATGCGAAAAGTTAGTTATGCTCAATGGATGTTCGAGATATTTGCCTATTAATGAGGCAAGCCGAATTATGGGCTTTGTTACATGTTTGCAGCCCCTCGTATTATTTATGGGGACACATGTACAACACCTAGCTCAGGTTTATCCGAGCTATTGTGAAAAATGGTGTATTGGACTCGTCTAGCCGTGTCCGTGGTCTTGACGACCGGTCATGCGTTCCGGTGGGAGAGGCCGCCTAGAGTCCGGCAGCGGGAGCTGCCGCATACTGCTTTGTGTTTCCGCTAGCCGTTATGACGTCGCGTGGACCGGGCATCTTGATTTTAAGGCAGGCGTAGTTTGGTATTGCGTTAAAGCTGGCGAAGGCCGCTCTTCCAAGCAATGCATGATAATCGCTGCTGAAGGGAGCGATGTTGAAGAGTAAGTTCTCGCTTCTGAAGTTGTCGGGAGAACCGAATGTCACTTCTAATACGAGGGAGCCACAGTCGTGGGCCACGACGCCTGGAATCACTCCATTGGAGGTGGCGCTATTTTGGCTTATTCTGGACGGGTCTATCCCCATCTTGCGGATGGTGTCTTGATATATCAGATTAAGACTACTGCCGCTGTTTGTTAGGATGCGAGTGAGATGGTATCCATCAATTATTGGGTCGAGCACCAAGGCAGCCGATCCTCCATGCCGGATATTGTCCGGGTAGTCCCTGTGATCAAAAGTGATCGGGCAGGCCACCCAGGGATTGAATTTGGGGGCGGCGAACTCTGCGTGAGTTGCGTTTACCATGTAAACCGTTTTGACTTCTGGTGGGAATTGTTTCTGGCCCCTGGTGTTCGGCTGGCGAGGCTCATCCTCGTCTTCGATTGGTGTTTCCCTTCCCTTGTGTTCGGTGTTTAACTTGCCGGCCTGTTTGAAGACCCAACATTCTCGGTGGGTATGATTTGCAGGTTTGTCGGAAGTGCTATGGATTTGGCACAATCTGTCCAGGACTTTATTCAGGCCGGATGGTCCCTCTTTACTGCCCTTAAATGGCTTCTTTCTTTGACCAGGTCGAGAGCCCCTCAATCCGGCGTTAACCGCCGTGTTGTCCGGACTATCGTTATTCCGATGTTTGTGCTTAGTGCGCTGTGGCTTCCCGTTGCCATCTCTAATTTCGGATGTGCTTGGGTCGCTGGTGCCTCTATGGGCCGACCAGCTGTCCTCGCCCGCACAAAATCGGGTCATAAAGCTTGTTAAGGCTGCCATCATCCTCGGCTTTTCTTGGCAGAGGTGTCTGGCAAGCCACTCGTTTGGGATACTGTGTTTGAAGGCCGCTAGGGCTGCGGTGTCCGGACAGTCGACAATTTGATTCTTTTTAGTGAGGAATCGATCCGAGAGCTTTCGGGCTGACTCTCCGAGCTGCTGTATTATGTGACTTAAATCGTCAGCATCCGGAGGCCGGACATAGGTTCCTTGAAAGTTGGCCCTGGAAGCATCCTCAAGTTCCTCCCAACTTTCAATTGAGTTTTTGGGGAGGCTTTTCAGCCAGTGACGAGCTGGTCCTTTTAACTTGAGGGGAAGGTATTTGATGGCGTGGAGGTCATCCCCACGAGCCATGTTTATGTGAAGGATAAAATCTTCAATCCAGACCCCAGGGTCTGTCATTCTGTCGTATGGCTCTATATTCACGGGTTTGAATCCCTGTGGAAATTCATGATCCAACACCTCATCGGTGAAGCATAGGGGGTGCACAGCCCCTCTGTATCTAGTTGTGTCGCGGCATGCTGTCGGCTGTTGTTGCTCCCGGTGTTGATTCCGGACTGGTATTCGATCAGTATGATCGTTGTGGTGACCATTATCCCGCGTCGGAGCATGTCCTCTGGACCCATAGATGGATCTGGCCGCACTGGCCTTTTTGTCTAGGAGCTCTCGTAAATCGTGTGCGGTATCGGTGGCTGCTCTACCGTGGCCACGAGGTGGTTGGTCCGGCCTAGTGGTTGTATTGTTTTTTGGCGGAATGGGCGTTGCGGCTTCGTGTCGAATTCGGGTAGCAGTTTGCGCTTTGGGTAGCTCTTCGTGTGGCGATCGTCGCCACATTTTCCTTCGGTGTCCAACACCTTGTTCCATCTTCGGTTGAGCGTATCCTGCGTGGTTTTAAGCCCTTGCTTCTGCTTGTTCAAGCTCCTCGCCATGGCCAGGAGCTTTCTGCGGAGGTTATCTTGCTCTCGACGGTTTTCCAGGATGATGAATGCATCGTCAACCGGACTGTCCTCCTCTTTGGAGGTAGTGTGATGAGTTCGACCCTCTGGATCACTGTGATCGGGCGTCTGCTCCAGGTTGTGTTCGGCGTGACCTGGCTTGTCCTGCTCCATCGCTGGGTCCCTATGGTCATTGTTGCCTTCGGAGTCAACCGGAGTGTCATCCTTTTTTTGTGTTGTTATCGCTATTTTTACTGTGACTGGACTTAGAGCGGCGCCTGCGCTGTCGTTTTTGCCTTTTTCCGGGGGGTTTATCCTCCATTGTGTCCTTTTTGTCACCATTGTCTTCTTTAGGCGTATCCACAATGTAGACATCGTATGATGAAGTGGCAGTCCAGCACCCCGTGGGCGGTAGTTCCATGTCGTCCCCTGCATCGACGTCCATACCATCGATGTTGTCGGAGTCAACGTCAAGCATGTATGTTAGGTCATCGAAAGTGGCTATAAAGTGGGCGATGGGTGGGTCGCGGTTTTCTTCGTCCTCCATATCCCACACGGGCCGGATATAGTCCGGCCAAGAGTTTCCTGATAGAGACAGAGATTTTAATGAATTTAGCACATCATCGAAGGGGGAGTGCTGGAAGATATCCGCGGGGGTGAATTCCATTATTGGAGCCCAATCAGATTCGATGGGCATGGATGCGCGTGGTACGGCACCTACGACCGAAGTTGAGTCCAGGGGTCCGGAGACACAGATCTCCTTAGGAACAAAGTTTGTGTCCGGCTCCAATGCCGAGGAGTGTGCGGCCTCCGGGGCGGGGTCCATCCACCCTTCCTCGGAAGGCACGACCTGCTCTGGAACAAAGTTCGGAGCCGCAGCAGGTGCGATGTTCCGAATATTGTCCGACTGCATATCTAGGTCATGTGCGGCACGATCATTCGGCGCTCCTGATATGGGCCTGAATCCGTCGAATATCAAGTCTCCGCAGACGTGGATGGTGTAGTTTAGGTTCCCGAACCTGACCTGACGGCCAGGGGCGTAGCTATCGATCTGCTCTAGATGGCCAAGCGAGTTGGCCCGCAGTGCGAAGCTACCGAACACGAAAATCTATCCGGGGAGAAAAGTCTCACCCTGGACGGAGTTGTTGAAGGTTGGAGAAGCCATCGAGCCTTACAGTGACGACACAGAGGAACTCTCCATGAAAGCACCAATGTCGGTGTCAAAACCGGCGGATCTCGGGTAGGGGGTCCCGAACTGTGCGTCTAAGGCTAATGGTAACAGGAGGCTAGGGACACGATGTTTACCCAGGTTCAGGCCCTCTCGATGGAGGTAATACCCTACTTCCTGCTTGATTGATCTTGATGATATGAGTATTACAAGAGTTGATCTATCTACCACGAGATCAGAGAGGCTAAACCCAAGAAGCTAGCCTATGGTATGATTGTTGTTGTCCTACGGACTAAACCCTCCGGTTTATATAGACACCGGAGGGGGCTAGGGTTACACGGAGTCGGTTTACAGAGAAGGAGATCTACATCTGAATCGCCAGGCTTGCCTTCCATGCCAAGGAGAGTCCAATCCAAACACGGGACGAAGTCTTCAATCTTGTATCTTCATAGTCCAACAGTCCGGCCAAAGCATATAGTCCGACTGTCCAGATACCACCTTATCCAGGACTCCCTCACCCGCACTCCACCTCTGCCGCGGCCTGGAAGTTGATGATGGCGCGCGCGGCTTCATCTTTCATCTTGAGAAGCTCCCCCCACATGAAGCGACTGCGATCGTCGATCAGTACGAGCACGTAACGCCGCCCCCCAGGTGTTGGTGGGGAGACGAGGACGCACAAGTCACCGTGCACAAGCTCCAGCGGTGTCGTCGCCCTGTACTTGGCCTTCTGCGGGAATGGAATGCGCCGCAGTTTCCCTGCGAGATAGGCCTCGCACAGCTCCTCGGCATGAGCTATGTGAGGGAGCCCGCGCACCAGCTCTTTCTTGGCCATCTTCTCCAGGTCATCGAAGTGGAGGTGGCCGAGCCTTGCATGCCAGCGCCAGGCGTCAGAGACCGCCCCCACAGCAAGGCACACTGGATGCACAAGCGTGAAGACGAGTTTGTACAGGCGATTGGTGGAGCGTGATACCTTGACGAGGAGCTGCCCGCGATCGTCGCGGATGGTGAGTACGCCATGACGGATGTGCACATCGTACCAGCTCTCATCGAGCTTTCCCAGGCTGACCACGATGTTCTTCAGTGCAGGTATGAAGTACACCTGAGTGAAGGCGTTGTGATGACCCGTCTCGATGGCTAACACCACCGTCCCATGGCCGCATATCTTCACCNTAGCCTATGGTATGATTGTTGTTGTCCTACGGACTAAACCCTCCGGTTTATATAGACACCGGAGGGGGCTAGGGTTACACGGAGTCGGTTTACAGAGAAGGAGATCTACATCTGAATCGCCAGGCTTGCCTTCCATGCCAAGGAGAGTCCAATCCAAACACGGGACGAAGTCTTCAATCTTGTATCTTCATAGTCCAACAGTCCGGCCAAAGCATATAGTCCGACTGTCCAGATACCACCTTATCCAGGACTCCCTCACCCGCACTCCACCTCTGCCGCGGCCTGGAAGTTGATGATGGCGCGCGCGGCTTCATCTTTCATCTTGAGAAGCTCCCCCCACATGAAGCGACTGCGATCGTCGATCAGTACGAGCACGTAACGCCGCCCCCCAGGTGTTGGTGGGGAGACGAGGACGCACAAGTCACCGTGCACAAGCTCCAGCGGTGTCGTCGCCCTGTACTTGGCCTTCTGCGGGAATGGAATGCGCCGCAGTTTCCCTGCGAGATAGGCCTCGCACAGCTCCTCGGCATGAGCTATGTGAGGGAGCCCGCGCACCAGCTCTTTCTTGGCCATCTTCTCCAGGTCATCGAAGTGGAGGTGGCCGAGCCTTGCATGCCAGCGCCAGGCGTCAGAGACCGCCCCCACAGCAAGGCACACTGGATGCACAAGCGTGAAGACGAGTTTGTACAGGCGATTGGTGGAGCGTGATACCTTGACGAGGAGCTGCCCGCGATCGTCGCGGATGGTGAGTACGCCATGACGGATGTGCACATCGTACCAGCTCTCATCGAGCTTTCCCAGGCTGACCACGATGTTCTTCAGTGCAGGTATGAAGTACACCTGAGTGAAGGCGTTGTGATGACCCGTCTCGATGGCTAACACCACCGTCCCATGGCCGCATATCTTCACCATTGATCCGTCAGCGAAGCGCACCGTGCCAGACACTGACATGTCCAGCTCCGTGAAGGACTCCAGGGAGCCTGTCATGTGATTCGTGGCTCCACTGTCGAGGAACCACGACTGCCGCCCTTGATCACCGTCGAGGGAGGGCGTGATGACGGCCTTCTCTTTGTTCAAAAAGACTTGGCCGCCATTGTGCAACGCAGAGTTGCACGACGCGGTCACCAGTGTTGATGCAGGGATGGATGAGGGAGTCCTGGATAAGGGGGTATCCGGACAACCGGACTGTTGGACTATGAAGATACAAGATTGAAGACTTCATCCCGTGTCCGTATGGGACTCTCCTTGGCGTGGAAGGCATGCTTGACGATTCGGATATAGATCTCCTCTGTAAACCGACTCTGTGTAACCCTAGCCCCCTCTGGTGTGTATATAAACCGGAGGGTTTAGTCCGTAGGACAACAAGAATCATACCATAGGCTAGCTTCTAGGGTTTAGCCTCTCCGAACTCGTGGTAGATCAACTCTTGTAATACTCATATCATCAAGATCAATCAAGCAGGAAGTAGGGTATTACCTCCATCGAGAGGGCCCGAACCTGGGTAAACATCGTGTCCCCAGCCTCCTGTTACCATTAGCCTTAGACGCATAGTTCGGGACCCCCTACCCGAGATCCGCCGGTTTTGACACCGACATTGGTGCTTTCATTGAGAGTTCCTCTGTGTCGTCGTTGTAAGGCTTGATGGCTCCTCCAAGCTTCAACAACACCGTCCTGGGTGAGGCTTTCCTACCTGGACAGATCTTCGTGTTCGGCGGCTTCGCACTACAGGCCAACTCGCTTGGCCATCTAGATCATGTCGACAGCTACGCCCCTGGCCATTAGGTCAGGTTTGGAAACTTAAACTACACTGCTGACATCCGCGGAGACTTGATCTTCGACGGATTCAGGCCCATGTCAGGAGCACCGAACGAACGCGACGTGCACGACCTAGATCTTCCGTCGGACAGTGTTCGGAACATCGCACCTGCTACGGCTCCGGACTTTGATCCAGAGCAGGTCATGCCCCCTGAGGATGGGTGGATGGACCCCGCCCCGGAGGCCGCAACTCATCGGCGATGGAGCCGAACACAGACTCCGCTCCTAAGGAGATATGTGTCTCCGGACCCCCGGACTTGTCTCCGGCCGTGTGTTCCAGACCGCGCGCATCCGTGCCCATCAAATCTAATTAGGCTCCGGTTATGGAGTTCACCGCCACGGATATCTTTCAGCACTCACCCTTCGGAGATGTGCTAGATTCATTAAGGTCTCTCTCTCTGGCAGGAGATTCTTGGCCGAACTATGTTCGGCTCGAGTGGGAAGCTGGCAACGAAGAAATTCGTTACCCACCCACCACCCACTTAATAGCCACGGTCGATGACTTGACCGACGTGCTTAACTTCGATTCCGAAGACATCGACGGTATAGACGACGATGCGGGAGAAGAATAGGAACCACCGCACACAGGGCGCTGGACTGCCACTCTTCATATGATATATATATATATATATATATAGATATATATATATATATATATATAGATATATATATATATATATATATAGATATATATATATATATATATATAGATATATATATATATATATATATAGATATATATATATATATATATATAGATATATATATATATATATATATAGATATATATATATATATATATATAGATATATATATATATATATATATAGATATATATATATATATATATATAGATATATATATATATATATATATAGATATATATATATATATATATATAGATATATATATATATATATATATAGATATATATATATATATATATATAGATATATATATATATATATATATAGATATATATATATATATATATATAGATATATATATATATATATATATAGATATATATATATATATATATATAGATATATATATATATATATATATAGATATATATATATATATATATATAGATATATATATATATATATATATAGATATATATATATATATATATATAGATATATATATATATATATATATAGATATATATATATATATATATATAGATATATATATATATATATATATAGATATATATATATATATATATATAGATATATATATATATATATATATAGATATATATATATATATATATATAGATATATATATATATATATATATAGATATATATATATATATATATATAGATATATATATATATATATATATAGATATATATATATATATATATATAGATATATATATATATATATATATAGATATATATATATATATATATATAGATATATATATATATATATATATAGATATATATATATATATATATATAGATATATATATATATATATATATAGATATATATATATATATATATATAGATATATATATATATATATATATAGATATATATATATATATATATATAGATATATATATATATATATATATAGATATATATATATATATATATATAGATATATATATATATATATATATAGATATATATATATATATATATATAGATATATATATATATATATATATAGATATATATATATATATATATATAGATATATATATATATATATATATAGATATATATATATATATATATATAGATATATATATATATATATATATAGATATATATATATATATATATATAGATATATATATATATATATATATAGATATATATATATATATATATATAGATATATATATATATATATATATAGATATATATATATATATATATATACATATATATGGTGGATATTCCAAAGAAAACAATGGCGATGAGGCAACAAGAGATAACCCCTCAGAGAAGAAATCAAAACAGGGGCGTCACCGGCGCCGCTCCAAGCCTCGCCACAGCAACACCGACACTGGAGAAGATAATCCAAATGGTGCCGAAGAGGAATACGATCCTGATCAACCCACCTTCGAGCAAGCCGAACAAGAACATGGGCAGCTCAGCCCAGAGGAACAGGCGACAGACAGATACTTGGAGGTAGATAACTATATGCCTCCCCCCGAAGACGAGGTGAGCCTCGGTGACGACGAATTCGGCGTACCAGAGGATCCCATAGAGCAGGAGCGCTTAAAGCGCCGGCTTATAGCCACTGCAAGAAGCCTGAAAAAGAAGCAGCGGCGGCTCCAAGCTGATCAAGATCTGCTCGCAGACAGATGGACTGAAGTCCTGGCGGCCGAGGAATACGGACTCGAGCCCCCGATCATGGGATACCCAAAGCACAAATCGCTAGAAGAGGCCGAAGAGCCTGAACTTCCAGCACAAGATGAGGTTGACCGGCCACCCCGTGGCCGGGATAAAACGACATATAAGGCCGGATACCAGCCCGCACCCCCACGCCGGTTCACTATGGCCCAGGGCAATACTCAAGACCTGCGAGACATATTGGAAAACAACACAGGACAACCAAGATCGATTTACGGATCACGGGGGCGCGCCACTGATCGCTATGCCAGATATAATACTGATATATCAGGCCGGGCCGAACACAACCGACGAGACCTAATCGGACTGCACCGCGACATATCCCGGCACAGAGGCGCCGCACACCCCCTCGGCTTCACTGATGAAGTAATGGAACATGAATTCCTAGAAGGGTTTAAACCCGTCAACATCGAGTCATACGATGGCACAACAGACCCCATGGTGTGGATCGAAGATTTTCTTCTCCACATTCACATGGCCCGCGGTGATGACCTACACGCCATCAAGTATCTCCCACTCAAGCTTAAAGGGCTAGTCAGACATTGGCTGAATAGCCTGCCAGCAAACTCCATTGGCAGTTGGGAGAATCTTGAGGACGCATTCCTCGATAACTTCCAGGGCACCTACGTGTGACCACCGGATACTGATGACTTAAGTCAGCTAGGAAATTCTGGACTCGGTTCCTAACTAAAAAGAACCAAATTGTCGACTGTCCGGATGCCGAGGCCCTGGTGGCCTTTAAGAATTATATCCGCGACGAGTGGCTTGCCCGACACCTCGGCCAAGAAAAACCAAAGTCCATGGCGGCCCTCACGACATTAATGACCCGCTTTTGCGCAGGTGAGGACAGCTGACTAGCTCACAGTAACACCGCGCCAGGACACTCTGGCACTTCAGATATCCGTGACTGTAACGGAAAGCCATGGCACAACAGACACAAACATCAAAACAATGGCGACAATGCTGAGGATACGGCAGTCAATGCCGGATTCAGCAACTCCAAATCTGGTCAGCGGACGTTTAAAAGAAACAATCCGGGATCGTCCAGTCTGGACCGCATACTCGACCGCTCGTGCCAGATTCACGGCACCCCCGATAAACCAGCCAATCACACTAACAGAGATTGTTGGGTGTTCAAACAGGCCGGCAAGATAAATGCCGAGAACAAGGACAAGGGGCTGCACAACGATGATGATGAGGAGCCCCAGCGTCCGAACACTGGGGGACAGAAGAAATCCCCCCCTCCCCCCAAGTGAAAACAGTGAACATGATCTATGCCACTCACATCCCCAAACGGGAGCGAAAGCGTGCACTTAGGGACGTCTATGCAATGAAGCCCGTCGCCCCAAAGTTCAACCCATGGTCATCCTGCCCGATCACCTTTGATCGTAGGGACCATCCAACCAGCACCCGTCACGGCGGCTCAGCCGCATTGGTCCTTGACCCAATCATCGACGGATTCCACCTCACAAGTCCTCATGGACGGTGCCAGCAGCCTGAACCTGCTTTATCAGGACACAGTGCGCAAAATGGGCATCGATCCGTCACGAATCAAACCCACCAAAACCACCTTCAAGGGTGTAATTCCAGGGGTAGAGGCCCGCTGTACGGGCTCAATAACACTGGAAGTGGTCTTCGGATCTCCGGATAACTTCCGAAGCAAGGAGTTAATCTTCGACATCGTCCCTTTCCGTAGTGGCTATCATGCACTATTTGGACGAACCGCGTTTGCTCGATTCGATGCAGTACCACACTATGCATACCTCAAGCTCAAAATGCCAGGACCTCGCGGGGTTATAACAGTCAACGGAAACACAAACCGCTCCATCCGTACGGAAGAGCACACTGCGGCCCTCGCGTCAGAAGTACAAAGCAGCCTCCTTCGACAAACAGCCAATTCGGCAGCAACAACCCCGAACACCGTCAAGCGAGTCCGAAGCACCCCGCAGCAGGACCGTCTGGCACACCAGGAGCTCGATTAGCAATCTGGCCTCCACCCCAGCCCCATTCAGGCGGTATTCATGCCACGCGTACACAAATACGCGCTTAAAATACCATGGGCATGGTGGAGGCGATACGACCATGTGGCCTGCAGTGCGGTTCAGCCGCCATGAGGCCCGTACACCATTTTTCTTTCTTTCTTTCAGGACCCTACTTTCAGGCAGCCCCTTCAGAGAGATCGGATAACTGGACTCATCACAGGAGGGAACACCAAGGAGGCAAGCGGCTTTGCACAAAAGTGAGTACCCAGGTGGTCTCTGTTAATGACCGTTATACCTGTTTTACGCACCTGCATGCAGCCTGCCCTTGGATAGGACATGTCAAATGGCCCTTTTTCTCTTAAAGCATTAATTGTAAACATACGCCTCGACGTATTATACAAATAACAATGGGAAACAATATACCAGCTCAGCTTCTTACTAATATCTTCATATTTTCCCTGGAATATTTATTTAATATTGCATCCGTACATTTTGGTACTCTCAATTTGCCAGGGGCTACTTTTCGAGCCCCATAACATGGCAAGAAAAGTCCGAACACTTTCGACAGTGCGGCACCCTGAACTTATAGCATTATATGCATCAGCTCCGAATCATGTCTTGGGTCAATAGTTGGGTTAGCCCGGCTCCCTTGTTTTGGTACCTTACGTTCTGTTATATCGGCTAAGGTAGCGCAGGGAGAACTACTGCGATTGTGTCCCGGTTCTTCCGGACGAGCACCTCAGTAGAGAAAGCCGAAAACTGACCGTCATGATGCGGCGAGAGCTGGTCGTTGTTCGCGAGGTACTAAATCCTTAAAGATTTTTTCCGCTTAAGGCGAGGTACACTCTCATGCAGTAGGCAGTTAGCATGGGGGGTTCTTCGTCGGCTTACCACCAGGCGGATTGCCTTGAGCATCTCCCTATTCGCATATGACATCGTCATGTTCTACCACCAGGACGAGAACAAGATGACCTCCGTCAAGGCCATCCTCCACACTTTTGGGGCGGCATCCGGTCTCCACACCTACTATGCTAAATGCTCTGTCACCCCTATTCAATGCTCCGGTGAGACAAAGACTGCGATGGGCGCAACTCTAGCCTGCCAAGTGTCCTCCTTCCCGGTCAAGTACCTTGGGTTGCCGCTTTCGATCTGCAAGATCCACTCTTCGGCCCTCATGCCTTTGATCGACAGCCTTTCTAGGAAATTATCCTCCTGGCGGGCCTCACTCCTCACCCGAGGTGAGAGATTGGCTCTTGTTCGTCATGTCCTCATGGTGATGCCAGTACACATCATGCTTGCCATGGCGCTCTGTCCTACCATCTTGAATCTAGCAAATTGCCTCATCCGGGATTTTCTTTGGCATGGTAGCAAGATGCTAGGTCGGGCAGCTGCCCCGTCACTGGAAAAGGGTGTGCCGGCCATGACAGCTTGGGGGCCTTGGCATTCGCGACTTGCAGCGCGCCGGGATCGCGCTGCATGCGCGCTGGCTTTGGCTCTAGGCCACCGACCTGACAAGGCCCTGGAGCCATCTTCATCTGCCCGCTGCCTCCGACGTGCGGCAGATTTTTCGCGCCTCGACCTCCTGGACTCTTGGAGATGGAAACACTTGTCGCTTTTGGACTGGCCCTTGGCTTGACGGCTCCTCCATCGCCGAGATTGCTCCCGCCTTAGTTGCCCTTGTTTCCAAGCACTGCCGCAGCCGCCGGCTTGTCTCCGAGGGCATCCATGGAAGGGCCTGGATTGGTGACATCCAGGGGGGCCTGGGGGTGGAGTCCACATCCAGTACGTGGATATTCGGTGGTGCCTTAGCGTTATATCGCTTCAAAACTCACCGGACTCCATCCGTTGGAAGTGGACCGAGAGCGGCACTTACTTTGCCAAGTCATGCTACCTCGCGCTACTCCAAGGATCCATTGCCTCCCCGACCTGGAGCCTCACTTGGAAGCCTTGGGCGATAGAGGGGGGTCAAGGTCTTCCTCTGGCTTGCCGTCCTTGATCGCTGTTGGACCTCTGCTCACCTCGCCCGCCATGGACTACCGCACAATGCCTCCTGTGCACTCTGCGATCAGGATGAGGAGACGTTGCACCACTTGCTTGTGGGATGTGTCGTGACACGCACTGTATGGTACGATATCCTTTCCTGGTGCCGCATCACTATGCCTCCTCCGGACGGCACCATGGATTTCTATGATTGATGGGCTACGGCCCTCCATGACTCCTCGGCGGGCCAGCGCAAAGGCCTTGCCTCTCTCGTCGCGCTGACTGCATGGACCATTTGGAGGCATCGCAACGCCTTTATCTTCGACGGCGCAACTCCTTCCACCACCCTCCTGATTCACGACATTAAGGAGGAAGCTCACACGTGGGCCAACGCCGGTGCTAGAGGGCTTAGTTCGATCATTGGTGTAACCTGATACTTTGTACGCGGGCTGAGCACCCCCTTTCCCTGCTCATTGAGACCTCATAAGCGCCTACTGGTGTACGCTTCATGAGGTCAACCATTGTTTTTTCTCCCCTTCTATCAATGGAATGATATGCTCGGGAAAAAAAGAGCCATGTCCTTCTCCTTTTTTAGACGCAGTAGAATCGTCAAACGGGACATGAAAAGTAGGAAGTTGATTGTAGGACCACTTATCGTTTCCAAAACAAATACTAGCTAGGTCCCAATGTATCCATAAGTGAGACATTTGTTGAAGGAGGAAACTTTCCAGGAATGTAATCTATCTATCTATTATATAATTAAAACAAGAGTCAAACAAGCCATCACGTTCGTCCACATCTATTAAATTATCTCGACCGTAAATTTTGTATATTAACGGTCAAGATTTAAAATATCTACGTTACATACAAATATAGGTACGTACTAATAATTAGGCATGGCAACCAAAAAATAGTTGAACACGTCTCCCATCCAAGTCTTATGTTTTTCCTATTAAAAAAACTATCCAAACCAATTATACATGAACCTCACGTTAGCATTACAAAAACTAGGGCAGCCAGCTGCCGTCAAAAATAAAAGTCCACGGCTGCCAGACCGCTAACAAAAGGGACGGCTGCAAGAGTCAATGTCGTAGAAAAATAGGAGTCCGGTCATAGTACTATATCCGGACTTCTATTTTGTGTAGAAGAAAAATCAATTCATACTACTTCAATTGTTGGGATAAAAACTTTCTCTATTCACGGGCAATCAACCTTTTCTCTCCAGATTAAAAACGTACATATGTACATACATAGCATAGAGTGGGGCAAACAAATTATCCTACTTTTTATGTATAATAAAGTCTTCCTACAATAGGATGTTAGGGGCAATAAATAATGAATGGACTGCTGATACTGAAAATATGTAAAAAAATCTAAGTGCCAAAAACATAATTTTATTCCCACAATTTGTTTTTTCCAAATGAATCATGACATGTTTCCTAATCACAATGGTTGATACAAATTTTAGTTTTTTCATTAAAAATATCATGAGAAGTACCCAGTAAACGCATACACAACATAAATGCAAAAAAAATACGCCATCCTTCCCAACATATAAGGCATGTAACCGAACATACAATCAATGCTTTCATTTTTGTATACTAATATTAAGGCAAAAGTATACAGATTGAACATGGAATAATAAAATCGTATTGACTACAAAATACTTTTATACCATATGTCNAAATCAATTCATACTACTTCAATTGTTGGGATAAAAACTTTCTCTATTCACGGGCAATCAACCTTTTCTCTCCAGATTAAAAACGTACATATGTACATACATAGCATAGAGTGGGGCAAACAAATTATCCTACTTTTTATGTATAATAAAGTCTTCCTACAATAGGATGTTAGGGGCAATAAATAATGAATGGACTGCTGATACTGAAAATATGTAAAAAAAATCTAAGTGCCAAAAACATAATTTTATTCCCACAATTTGTTTTTTCCAAATGAAACATAATTTTAGTTTTTTCATTAAAAATATCATGAGAAGTACCCAGTAAACGCATACACAACATAAATGCAAAAAAAATACGCCATCCTTCCCAACATATAAGGCATGTAACCGAACATACAATCAATGCTTTCATTTTTGTATACTAATATTAAGGCAAAAGTATACAGATTGAACATGGAATAATAAAATCGTATTGACTACAAAATACTTTTATACCATATGTCATTTTGTTTTTGATGTATTGCAAATGAAAATCATAAGCTAAAATTGTGGATTGGAAACTAAAAACAATTAGGTGTAATTCTATCATCATAAAGACATGTCATCAGGCATATCAATAGAATCCAATTATATCATGTTGTCTCAGAGTGGCGACCTCATGAAGATATGATATTAAGCACATATTGGGGTCGTTGACCGAGGAACAGAGAGAACAAAGAAAATAGTAGACATTACATTGGTCCACGGGGGCTAAATAATCCGCTATGGTGACTATATGATGGATCCTAATTTCCACTTAGTACCAAAATCGAATTTAATGGTAGTCACTCTGTAGCAAACTGCATTGCATGAAGTGCATGGAATACCATCATTGCTTTTTTTTGCGGGTAGCAATACCATCGTTGCTGATGGCACAAATTAACCAACCAATGAACCAACTAATCAATGGGATCTATTTTACACAATTATGAGAATCAATTATATTAGATGGCCATCAAAAAATATCTTTTCCTGAGAGTAGGAACGCAAAAGATATTACTTATAGGTCATGGTCAAGTTTATTCTCTAAGTTCTGTTAAATAATCCACATTGAGGACACCTTGCGATTTTGTCTATCAAATTATAGATGTAGCTGGAAAATGGTGAGTACAGACTCAATAGAAATATAAGTATAATTTTGGTAAGACTGAGCATATGTAGTAAATCTGTGATAACGAATGCATGAGCTGCCACATCGCAAATGATGATACATACGAAGCAAGAAAAATCTAGGTTCAAAAGGGAAATATATATTTATATTTTATTCTTGGTTAAAGTATGTGTGTGTGTGTGTGTCTATTTATATATATATATATATATATATATATATATATATATATATATATATATATATATATATGTATATATATATAATATCATAATGATCTACGCCGGATTTGGTGTCATTGCAAACCACTGATGAAAAGAAAAAAAAGGCCAAGAGCAATAAGAATGTGTGTTGCCTAACTTTATGAAATTAGCTTCCAATATATTAATTATATTTTCATATTCAATGAAAATGGTTTTCAATTTATCAATTATTAATTCAAAGAACTAAACTCTAGAATATTCATATGAAAATATAGAGAATTTTTTTTTCATCTAGAGACCCTATCTAAATCTAAAATAGCATGTGTGGGTACATGTTTAAATTCTAGCCGCGCAAATGCGCGGGTCACACAACTAGTTATGAATAAATGGTCTATTTCCAAATTCTATTGAGGGGGTCAATGGAATCTGAAGCATTAGCTTAATGTGGTCCTTATATTGCTTCTATGAAAAAAAATGGATGGTCGGGAAGAACAAGTAGCTCATAAATGTGTGAGTTCGGCAATCTTGTCCCACCTTCCATGCAACCTCAAAATTTCTTGTCGAACTTCCTCTCGGTCCTTTCCGAGAGCTTCTCAGGGAGCCTAGGTTTATAAAAACGTGTACCCAACTCCATCAAGTGGCTCTAACTACTAAATAATTCATCAAAAGGGACACCTGGATCCCCCCCCCCCCATTGCTCATCTTCATTTTTGTGCCAACGGACAAAAGCAGATGCGACATTGAAGTAAAACGGTGGGAGGGGTCGCCAGACATGACTCGAGAAATGGCTAAGGAATGATGCAGAACACAACACACATGAGGGGTTTATAGAATGAGCAAGGCAAGAAAAGGGCTAGAGAGGGATGGTGTGAAGAAAAGCACGTGAGAGGTGATGGCAGGAAGATAAGGCACAAGGAAGGTGATGGTGGAAAGGGAAAGGGTGGGAGAGGGATTGTAGGAAGGGAAAGGGACTGAGAGGAACGGAAGGGAAAGGGCATGACAAGGAATGACAAAGCGCAATCAGCAGACAAATAAACTTTTCATCCATGATAGAAAAGAAGATCAACTCTTCGTCCTCCCTATAAAGGCATGCAACTTCATTCGGTAGTTACGCGTAGAGGTGGGCCTAGAATCCTTTTTTTAGGGAGCTTGGAAGCCCTCTTCTGCCTAAGAGGGGTGCAAGAGATGATTTTCGACCTGAGCTGCAATGAAGAGCCCATATTCTCCCCCTATACACGGATGAAAACTGGCTCTTTGGCCTAGCCGCAAACAAAGAGTACCTCTTCGGCTCACACGCGGCCGGGGTCATAGAAATGCGCTTTTTGAAATCGATACTAAAGTTTTGAGATTTCATAAATATAAATAAAATATATATACTTTTGGGGCAATGGCTTGGAAAAGCTCCACGCTTGGTTCAATTTCCTTGTCTTGTCTGTTAATGTCTTAACAGAACTACTTTCATTTACCTCCAAATTTTGTTATNGTTTATAGAATGAGAAAGGCAAGAAAAGGGCTAGAGAGGGATGGTGTGAAGAAAAGCACATGAGAGGTGATGGCAGGAAGAGAAAGCACAAGGAAGGTGATGGTGGAAAGGGAAAGGGCGGGAGAGGGATTGTAGGAAGGGAAAGGGAGTGAGAGGAATGGAAGGGAAAGGGCATGACAAGGAATGACAAAGGGCAATCAGCAGACAAATAAACTTTTCATCCATGATAGAAAATAAGATCAACTCTTCGTCCTCCCTATAAAGGCATGCAACTTCATTCGGTAGTTACGCGTAGAGGTGGGCCTAGAATCCTTTTTTTAGGGAGCGTGGAAGCCCTCTTCTGCCTAAGAGGGGTGCAAGAGATGATTTTCGACCTGAGCTGCAATGTAGAGCCCATATTCTCCCCCTATACACGGACGAAAACTGGCTCTTTGGCCTAGCCGCAAACAAAGAATACCTCTTCGGCTCACACGCGGCCGGGTCATAGAAATGCGCTTTCTGAAATCGATACTAAAGTTTTGAGATTTCATAAAAATAAATAAAATATATATACTTTCGGGGCAATGGCTTGGAAAAGCTCCACGCTTGGTTCAATTTCCTTGTCTTGTCTATTAATGTCGTAACAGAACTACTTTCATTTACCTCCAAATTTTGTTATTCTCTTCCTCACGCAATGCCCAACTTGCATTTCCTTCCAAAATCTGCTTGAACAAATTAATCAATTGGGCGGTAGTTCATCATGGTCACATAACACGCAACACATCCGTCATCATGTCAACTAAATTCTGTTTCAACAGATTAATCAATTGCTCACCAGTTCATCATCATCACATAACCCGTAACACATCCTCATCTTGTCAGCCAAATTCTGTTGCAACAAATTAATCAACTGGGATCCAGTTCATCACCATCATCACATGAACCATCCAACGAACACACCCTCGTAGGAGAAACATCATACGTGTAGTATGCATGATCATACTTCCTATCTCAAGGCCACAAGTGTATTTCACTAACGGACTAACGGTGCAACCGCCTTTGAGTCTGAATGAGTTCGTTCAGGTGGCTTAAGTTATTAAAGAAATTTTGACATGGCATTAGAGAGCTAGATTAGGTGTGATTTAGAAGTCAATCAGATACAGATATGCATGCACCTAGCCTATAGGATTTAGCAGACATACATTCAGAGAAGGAAATCAACCGGATGAGACATACTAGCTAGGACTGCGAAACTTGTGAAGAATTAGTAAGTACCTGGTGAGTAGTACATAACCTGCGAAGATGAATGGAGAGAGGGGTCTGCTTGGAATGGGTTCCCTTTGTCTCCATGGATGAACTGATGTAGATGGACGGATTGGTTGTTCTCCATTGGGTGGTGTGGGGTGGGGGTTGTACTTTACTTGGTGTTGGATTGAGGAGAAAGGAGGAGCAGGGGGGATTGGATGTAGAGCAAGGCCATTTATAGGGAGAGGCGTGACATCGATAGGATTGGGCGAGGAACGCAGCGAGGCATCAGATGGGAGCCCGATCCGCGTGAGGCGAGTGAGGGCCATCGGATTGATGGGATCACACATGCAGAGGAACGAGTGAGGTGGCGCGTTGGTTTGGGAGAGAATTGAAGTCGAGGAGCCCCTTGAAAAACGATTCATTTGTTGTTTCCTCGTAAAAATAAGCAGCGGCTAGCACATGGGATCCCTCAAATAACGCAACTAGTTTTTCTTTTTGCTGCTAGCTCTCGCTTGCCACTTCTTCCCTCTTTTCTAGTATCTTTTTCCATTTTAGCTCCTGCTGGCCTTTTATTTATGTTTGAACCACCAAAACAAAAGGGACTAGTACTCGAGATTTGATTCAGGAATTTCTGTTCTGATTTAGTGTTTGTCTGAATAGGGAGACTTATACATGAGAATTCAGAAAACAAGTTTTAGGCGGATTTTTAGCAAAACCAGTTTTGGTTAGTTATTCTGCTAAGGCAAATAGATAGTACAATTCCTTGTTCGGATAGCAAAAAATTAGGAAAGCACGGCTATGCGTTTTCTTTGGCCGCCTCTTGCAAAAAACTAGATTGCTATCGTCTCCTCACAATTCTACGTTCCTGGATCAGCTCAGGTATCTCCACTGTCGAGTCCCAAGCTGGTCGTCTCCTTCTCCAAGAGTATCGGGGAGGTGCTGAAGACGCGTGAAGGCTGCCACCCTTGCTTTGCTCGATTGCCGGCGAGTGCGCCATGCTTGACATGACAAACATGACATACGGCGTCATAGTGCGGTCTGGCAACCGGCGCCAAAGTTCCTGGACAAGCCCCACAACTTGCCCAAGTTTGCCGGGGGCTTCCACCAGACCTACTTTTTTTAGGGTAAAACTAATGCATAAGTAGGATCGATAACATGTGAGTATTGGGAAGTAGTTGTTGAGGTAGGAACCTATTGTATTTTATCAAACCCTGGGATTCATACGTTATGCTCATACTGCTTTGCTATGCTCGTAAACGTGGATTGGTTTGAGAGAATTCATGAAAGATGTGAGAGTTATTGTTAACTAAGGTTCAACTTAAGGTGGCTACTTTAATACACATCTGGGTGGATTGGTTGAGGCACCCTGGAGTACCCAGTGGTTGTCTGGGCACCTGGAGAACCCGGTGCTTTCCCAAGGGAATCCCGGAGTACCCGTGTGATTACCCTACGGAATGTCACCCAGGCTCAAAGGGATCATGAGATTATTCATGCTAGAAACTTCCGTGTGCAGCCGCAAGCCATTATGGGCTCTGGCATAATTGAGTATGTTGTGTGACCTCTTTCAGTTGTAGGCTAGCAGATGTAGGGGAAAGTAGGTGTAACTGTCTACCCATAGTAAAGAGTTAATGCTTCTGAAAGACTATGTCTCGGTTATCCGTTTCTCAAACACCATGTAGTGCGAGAAATCCAACGGAGGAGATCGAGTCTTGTGGGGAAAAGTGCACAAACCTCTGCAGAGTGTACAAACTAATAATGATTAGCCGTGTCCCCGGTTATGGACATCTTAAGTATCTGGTACTTAAATTATTGATTTGAGATTGAGTTGGAGGAACTTTATCAATGATTTCAATCAAACTTTGTAGTTAAATAAAATATATTCCTTTGTTGTAGGGAAAAACTAACTTTATGCAAAATTAAACTTGGAGCCTCCACCAGCCATATATGCATGTAGTGATAGCTATTATTCATTATCATCCTATGGTGTGAATTTGCCAGTACATTCAATGTACTGACCTACATGGCCTGCAAAGACTCATGTTGCAGGAATCTTACGACGAGTAAGTGATACGTTAGGGTTATGATTTCTACACTCAACTTTGCCGTTGGTGTTGATGGGAATCCAAAACGTTGTTGTTTCTTCCGCTTTATGGATTGAGGTAATAGTATTTACATTACTTTATACATGTGATTTAATTCTGTTATAAATCCTCGAGTATTGTGTGTGTCAGCATACCGATCCAGGGATGACACTTAAGTGCAAAGACTTCACCGTCTGAGGTCGGGTCGCTACACTAACGGGTGGGTCTTGTCCATCACATCATTCTCCTAATGATGTGATCCCGTTATCAAATGACAACACATGTCCACGGTTAGGAAAGCTTAACCATCTTTGATCAACGAGCTAGTCTAATAGAGCCTTACTAGGGACACGACATTTTTTTATGTATTCACACATGTATTTAAGTTTCCGATCAATACAATTCTAGCATGAATAATAAACCTTTATCATGAATAAGGAAATATAAAGTAACAACTTTATTATTGCCTCTAGGGCATATTTCCTTCAAAAACACTTTCCCAACTCCATCAGGTGGCTCTAACTACTAACTATTTCATCAAAAGGAACACCTGGACCCCCTCCCCCCAACCCCTACTCATCTTCATTTTTGTGGCACCGGAGAAAAGAAAATGTGACATTGACGTAAAATGATGGGAGGGGTCACCAAACATGACTGGAGAAATGGCTAAGGGGGAAACACAAAATGAAACCCCTAAACCCCTCCTTTCAAAAAAACAAAAACCCCAGCGCTTGGAAGGTGCTAGCGCGTGGCTGCCTTTTAGTCCCGATCGGTGTTACCAACCGGGACTGAAGGTCCTCCTGCCTGGCGCCCCACAGCGGCCACGTTGAGCTCATTTAGTCCTCGTTCGTAACACAACTAGGACTAAAAGTGGGGGCCTTTAGTCCCGATTGCTTAGTCCCGGTTGCAGAAGCGAGACTAAAGGCCCTCACGAACCAGGACTGATGGCTCGTTTCCTACTGGTGGAATGATGCAGAACGCAACACGCGGGAGAGGGGTTTATAGAATGAGTGATGCAAGAAAAGGGCTAGAGAGGGATGGTGTGAAGCACGGGGAAGTTGACGGTGGTGTAAAACATATAGTTTGGGAAACTGCTCGACCCCCTAAACGGGGTGTGGCTATCTCATTATATAGAGGTACCAAAGGGTACACTACAAGATACAAGATGTATACAAGAGTCTGCGTGTATATACAGTCTAACACCCTCCTCAATCTTAACTATGGCCTGAAGTACAAAGCAAGTGAAGATTGCGCCTACAGCCTACAAAGGTGGTTGTGGAAGAGGCTTCGTGAAGATGTCAGCAAGTTAATCTTTTGACGAGATGAACTTGATACTGAGTAGCTTCTGTGCAACGCGTTCTCGGACAAAGTGATAGTCAACCTCAATGTGTTTCGTCCGAGCATGAAACACCGGATTAGACGAAAGATATGTAGCTACGATGTTGTCACACCAAAGCACTGGAGGATGAGCAGGAGAGCCTCTCAATTCTCTCAACAAGGGCTGCACCCATATAATCTCTGCAGTCGCATCAGCAACTGCTTTGTACTCAGCTTCAGTACTGCTGCGAGACACCGTACCCTGCTTGCGAGCATTCCAGGCGATCAAATTAGGACCAAGAAACACTGCATATCCCCACGTGGATCGCCTGTCATCAGGACTACCAGCCCAATCTGCGTCTGAAAAAGCTGAGATCTCATAATATGACGCAGGCTGGAGGAGCAAACCATAGGAAGCAGTGATGCAAATATAACATAGGATACGCTTCATAGCTGACCAATGAGATGTCCTGGGTGCATGGAGATACTGAGATGCACAATTGACTGCATAAGAGACATCTGGTCTGGTGATAGTAAGATACTGCAGACCACCAATGAGAATGCGATAGTCAGTAGCATCATCGGGTGAAAGAAGGTCTCCATCAAGAGCAGACATCCTATCAGTAGCAGACATCAGAGTGATCGCATGTTTACACTTCAGCATTCCAGCACGACGCAACAAGTCTAGAGAATGCTTCTTCTGAGTAAGAGTCAACATAGCAGAAGACCGTGAAACCTCCAGACCAAGGAAGAAATGCAGAGCACCTAAATCCTTGACAGCAAAATCACCACTCAAGGCAGCCACAAGACGACCAGCAGTGGCATCGGAAGAACTGATGAGGATGATATCATGAACATAAACGAGTACATACATCGTAACCTCAGAACGCTGAAGAAGAAACAGGGACGTGTCAGCAGTGGAGGAAAGAAACCCAATCGCCCGAAGAATAGAGCCGAGGCGTGCATGCCACGCACGGGGAGCCTGTTTAAGTCCATATAGTGCCTTAGCAAGACGACGGAGATGATTAGGACGTGCAGGATCCACAAAACCCGGCAGCTAACGCATATAAACCTCCTCCTCCAAGACTCCATGCAGAAAAGCATTCTGCACATCAAGCTTGAGTAACATCAAGAGACAACAGCAAACGAATGGTAGTGGGCTTGATAACCGGACTGAATGTGTCTTCATAATCAATACCATACCTCTGTTTGAAACCCTTGGCAACTAGCCTTGCCTTGTAGCGCTCAATAGAACCATCAGCATGTCTCTTGACTTTAAAAACCCACTTGAAATCAATAATGTTAATACCAGATACTGGAGGAACAAGGTGCCAAGTGTCATTCTTCAGCAAGGCCTGAAAATCATGTTCCATCGCGGAACGCCAGTGAGGAATACCTAGTGCCGCTTGAAAATGGCGAGGCTCGGCAGTGGGATCCGCAGCAGTATGAGCCATGCAAGCAGCGAGCCACGCGATAGTCCCGTCGGTGAATTTCTTTGGCTGAAAAACACCTGTCTGGTTGCGTGTTCGAGGACGAAGAACAACGGCAGCGAGCTGTGCTGACGATGCCAGACTTAGCGAAGGCGACGACATCACAGAGGTGAGGCCGAGGCACCCTGCGAGCTCGTGCTAGAGTCTCCTAGCAACGGGGAGGGAGGCTGCGTCAGCCCCTGTGTGGCCAGCCCATCCAGAGCCGGGGAGGTGGGCGGCGTCAGGCCCTGTGAGGCCAGCCCACCAAGAGCCGGGGCGAGGTCGGCCGACGCAGGAGAAACAGCCGCTAGGCCTGGCGAGGCCGCAGCTGGCCCAGGCGAAGAAACCACCGAGCCGGGCGAGGTCGGCACCTAGGGCGGCTGCGGGTGCAGCCTCCACGGGCTGACGGGTGCCGCCCATCATGTATGTCCCATGCATAGGATCCACGTCCCAATCTGGAGCATCATCCGGCGCATGTTCCTCAAGTAGCTCAAGACGAGCACCATGTCCAATACCTGCAGTATGATTAGGATGCAACACAGGAGCATTTGCAACATCCACAAATTGATCAGGCGAAGGTATGGTCGAGTGAACAGGTGGCATAGGAGTGCCAGAGTTGTTCGGAAGTGCATGAAAAGGGAACACATTCTCATCAAATACAACGTCACGAGAGATGTAGAGGCGATTGGTGGGAACGTGCAGGCATTTGTACCCTTTGTGAAGGGAACTATACCTAAGAAAAACACACTTTTAAGACTGAAACTCTAGCTTACGTTTGTTGTACGGACGCAAATGGGGCCAACATGCACACCCAAACACTTTGAGGAATGCGTAATCTGGGATTTCATTGAGCAAGAGTTCAAGCGGGGTTTTCATATTCAGAAGTCGTGAGGGAAGCATGTTTATCAAAAAACAGGCGGTGGATAAAGCATCACTCTAGAACCTAAACGGGACGGAGGAATGAGCTAGCAAAGTAAGGCCAGTTTCTACAAGATGACGATGCTTACGTTCAGCGGTTCCATTCTGCTGATGTGTATGAGGACAAGACACATGGTGCGAAATCCCAAGTTTGTTGAAAAACGTGTTAAGGTTGTGATATTCACCCCCCTAGTCGGATTGAACATGAATAATTTTCTGCTTAAGGAGATGCTCCACGTGTGCTTGAACCTGAATAAAAACATCGAACACATCATACTTTCGCTTAGTAAGATAGAGCCAAGTAAACCGGCTATAAGCATCAATGAAACTGACATAATAATTGTGGCCACTAACAGACGTTTGGGCATGACCCCATACATCAGAAAACACAAGCTCAATAGGATGTTTCACAACACGACTAGACTCTGAAAACGGAAGTTGGTGACTCTTGCCTGCCGACAGGCATCACAAATAGTTTCAGTAGTTTTATTGGACACAACAGGTAGTTCATGACGATGTAGCACATGACGAACTACAGGAGCAGCAGGGTCACCAAGGCGCACATGCCAATGTGTAGGTGACACATGAACACCGATGAACGCCTGAGGAGAAGACTGCATAGGAGATGTGGGCGGCACGTCAATTGCATATAAACCATGGCGAAGACGGCCACTAAACAGAACAGCCCTTGTGTCCCGATCCTTGATAAAGAAACGAAAAGGGTGAAACTCAGCAAGGACATTATTATCACGAGTAAGTTGAGGAATAGACAACAAACTATGTGTAGCAGTGGGAACTCGAAGAACATTGGAAAGATGCAGTTTTTGAAAGTTGTGTGCAAGAAGTGAGGCCTGACCAACATGGGAGACACGCATACCTGCTCCATTGGTGGTGTGCACCTGATCATGACCGCGATATGGTTCCTGAGTGGAGAGCTTGACCATCTCGCTGGTGAGGTGGTTCGTGGCTCCCGTGTCCATATACCATGTAGGATCAATGGAGTAGGACGGAGTGCACCCATGTTCATGACTTGTCACCGCAGCAGCCTGTATTTCATTCTCTTTGCCATTATTGCCCAAGCCAAGGAAATCTTGCTTGTAGCATCGATGATAGCGGGAGGCGAGTTGGCGCTCAATGCCACACAGCTGAAAGGCCTGCTGAGCGCCGCAGCAGGGACAACACGCCACCTGCCTGGCACCACCAGTGATGGACGGCGCGGCACCCCGCGGAGGCTGCAGGGATGAGTCCGCCGGCTTCCCACCAAGTGGCGACGGCTTCTGTGGTTTACCGCGGGTCGCGGCGTTGGTGGAGACGAAGCTCGGAGAGGCACGACGCGCTTTGATGTGTTGTTCACGACCAAGAAGACGCGCATAGAGCTCTCGTGGCGAAAGTGGCGCCTCACGACCATGGATATTCTCGATGAGATTGTGATAATCGTCATCAAGGCCGTTGAGCATGTGGGTGGTGAAGTCCTCATCTCCAAGCGGCTGACCAATCGAGGCCAAGGTGTCGGCAAGACTGGACATCTTGGTGAAGTACTCCGTGATGGTGAGGCCGCCAAGTTTTGTCTCCCCCAACTCGGTGCGTATAGCATGAGCACGCGCCTGAGATTGGGAGGTGAAGCGCCGACCAAGCATCCCGAGACGTCGCGGCGAAGAGGACCAGCGATGACACGCTCGGAGTGAGCGATGACTGGATGGCGGAGAGGATCGCCTGATCCTGGGCCACCCACACGTGATGTGCCGGATGGTACGGCGGCGGACACGGGATGGAGCCACCAATGTATCCCTCCAGGTAGCGGCTTCGGAGGAGAGGTAGCACCTGAGCCCGCCATGACAAGTAATTGTCCGGCGTAAGCTTCACTGGAAGGAGGTGCGAGAAGTAAAACGGCGACGGCGCCGCCATATGATCCGCATGAGCCTGTGCCGGTGGTGCGTAGAAACCCATCAAAGGATATGTCTCCGGGTGGGGGGGCGATCGCCATAGGTGCGGCAGCATACGACAACGAAGGGTAGGCGCCAGGAGCAGCTAGGGCATCGCCCGAGCCGACCGGGGCTCCGGGGGCCGCAGGAGGTGCAGCCCTGTAGGGCAGCGAAGGCGGCGGCTCCGCATAGGACTACGGGTGCGTCGGCCCCACATAGGACTTCACCAACGGTGCGCCGTAGGGCGCCGGCCCCACATAGGACTTCACCAACGGTGCGCCGTAGGGCGCCGGCCAGGCAGACGAAGACGGCGGCATGGCACCGAAGGTTGGTGCAGGGGCGCCATACAAGGGAGCGTCGTAGATCGACGGAGGAGCCGCGCCATGCATGGGTGCAGGACCGCGAAAAACTGGCGGCGCAGAAGTAGTGGTCGAGGAAGGTCCGACGGAGGAGATCGCCCGGCCTGCTCGATCCGATCAGAGGACCTGCGGGAGTCCCGCCGGGTGGCTGAGCCTGCCACCGGGCCGTAGCCAGCGGGCGGGACGCCATGAAGGGCGACAAAGGGGCGGCGGCAGAGGCCGGTGCTTGGGCCGACGCAGCGGCGGTGGCGTTGTAAGAAGCCGAGCCGGCGGCGGCAGCGGGGGCAGCGGAAGACATCGAAACCCTAAACTGATACCATGTAAAACATATAGTTTGGGAAACTGCTCGACTCCCTAAACGGCGTGTGGCTATATCATTATATAGAGGTACCAAAGGGTACAATACAAGATACAAGATGTATACAAGAGTCTATGTGTATATTTAAAACAAAAAAGAGGCTAGCCAACTCACCTCCAGGATGCTCCCTCGATCAGCTCCTTCATCGGCCGTCCGATCTGGCTTCTGGCGCGTCTGAACCGTCGGATCTTCACCTGCAGTGAAACTCAATTTTCACCCCACGGTTGTTTCCGTTGGCCAATGACGGGTGGGCTCGTCTCGCACGCTCGTTGGCTGGATGAACTTTGTCCGTGTCCCCGAGGGATTTGCCAATCCCCTCCGCCCGCGTGTCAAAACCCTAGCCGCCAGCCCTGCGCCCACTCCTCCTCGTTCTCCTCCTCGCTCGCTCCATCCTTTCCCATGTCGCCGCCCCTCTTCTCATGTCTCGCATCGGCCGCCTCCTCTTCTCCCGTCTAGCGTCGGCCGCCTCCTCTTCTCCCCGCGTCGTCGGCCCCCTCCCTCCTCCTCCCTCCTTCGTCCTCACAGCCGAACATCTCCGTCGCTTGCGCCCCATGGCAGCGGCCGGATCTTCCAGCCGGGAAATCGAGCGTCTCGATGGTGCTATGACTGATGCACGGCGACGGCTAGCGTCTGTCAGCGCCACACGTGGTGCAACAGGCTCGGAGGGCAGCGGGCGCGGCAGGCTCGGCAAGCAGCGGGTGCGGTGGTCAAGGCCAGGGGCGCGGATTGGGGAGATGCGCACACGAGGAGCGACGGCGACCGCGTCTGCCGCCAACACTCTTACTCTCTCTGTGCGGCCTCCTCCCCTTGGCCCCTGATTCATCGATGAGGTATGCCAATATGCCATGGTTGTGTGTTCACAAACCATTCCCTTTTATCTTCTTCTCAGGCAACGGGGCATGAGGAGACGATGCTCTTCTGCAGCTTCATAGTTTTTCTTTGACCTGACCATGTGATTATTTTGGGATTTTAGCTCTATGCTGCCACTTTTCTTGATTAAGTTCAGAAAATGACAACGGGTGGTTGAATAGTTCAAGCTAGTTCATATGCTTTGTATACCTAGGACCAATCATTTTTTTACTTAGCAAGATGATGTTGCGAATTTAGACTGGATAGAGAGAGCAATATACCAAGAGTTCTAAGAATTGGATTCGTAAAAGCAGGGATGTTGTTGATTCATCTGAGTTGCTCTATCTAATTGTATTTTATTAAGACCCTGCCATTTTAAATATAGCTTTTACATTCCTATTCGGTAAATAAGTGATGATGGAAAGACGGGAATGCACTTTTTAAAATGTTTTGTGCTAGGTAAATAATGTTGCACAACAAAATACAATTGCCTTTGTGTCTTACATAACTCATTTGTGTGTATTCGGGCCATACTGCCAGTACAGTCCAAGCGGAATGGAGTACCCAGTTTTGCCATCGAGCGGAGACCAGCTCGTCGCGCAGCTGGAGCAGCGGGTCGATGTGCCGCAACTAACACTTCGCCACTGCCCCGACTCCTCCCCGCGGACCATGGATCCGCCGTCTATGGAGAGCGCCAACAGGGTGAAGATTTGCAGGACCAGCCGACTTGTGTGTCGTTGCCGCCGCCACAGACCCATAGTCCTTCTCTTTGTTGGAGTCTTCCTTCTCCGGTACGTCCTCTCTCACGACCCCCGCAGGTTCGTGGTTTCACTCCTGGAACGGTCGATTGATATGCTGATACGGTCTGCTCAGTCTTGTTTTTCGGCAGGAGACAAAACAGTATGGTGTCTTTCACACGCTTGGGATCGACGGATCGTTCATGCCATGGTTGGATTTGAATGGGGGCAGCCGTTTGAAATCAAATTCAGAAGATACACAACCTAAGATCGAAATATTCCTACCTGAACCAACCTACCATCATTATCTTTTCCCATGCTATTTATGTTCTTCATATCCGCAATAACTTATTCAGTCTTACTTTTGACATAAAACACAAGTTGACTTTGAACCCCTTCTCCACTAAGACTGCGTTTTTGTTGTTGAACCGAGATTTGCTAAGCTTGGCACAGAGGATAGCTGTTTTTTTGCAGAGAACTAGGCTCTAAAAGATTCAGTAGTTACATATGGTTCCATATCTGCACTTTGTTTGCATGTATTTTTTTGAGGTTTTTGATGATCTGAATTATGAAATTTCTTGGTTAAAATCTTTATATTTGGCATGATTTCTGCAAACAAAATAGAGTGATGATAGCGCTGCTAATTCCATTTTTTCGTGCATGATATATTTCGATCTCTAATGGATATGAATGGCTTGATGTTTCCATTCATTTTTTTGGCCATGTATCCTCCATTTAGGCATACAGGATGACCAACATTTCATATTTGTGTCACGTATCTTCCATTTAGTTGGAAACTAATAACCAAGTGGAGTATTTTTTAACAGTTGCAGGACAACCTACAAATATTGACCAATAAATTATCCATCCTATGTATGTTTCATCCCACCACCCCCGCGTCATCCTCTCCCTCATGCTGATTTGTTGCCCGACCGTGCAGACAACATAGCAATGACCATTTGTCAGGTTGTTGTTGCCTTTGGGTTGCTCGCTGTATTGACTGTCTTGTGATTCCCCACCCGCTTGCCCTACATTTTTCTATTTGATGAAATGTATACTAGCTAACTCCATGTTCTTCTATCATTTTATTTTACTTTGCGGGTTCTACTGTTTGTGACGTGCTTCTTGTTGATCATCTGCTGCTTTGGCACGTCAAGGTTTGTGTTTTTCCTTTCCTTAGCAACGCATTGTTTCCTTACTGACGCAATGGACAGCCATTCAAATCCAATGGTTGGTTGATTGTTCTATTTGAAATTTCTAACATGCACAACAAAATGCTTACTCAGTACTAATTTCTGAAACTCAGGGTCAATGCTGGTGTCAGGACCACTGCGATCGCAAACAAAGCCAAGTAGCTGCTGCTCTGCTCTCTACTGAAGAAGCATTTATAGGTAACATAAGGCACTATTCTACTATTGGTGTTTTAATTACTTTTTATCAGCGGCATAATAGATAACCATACCTGCATTTGTCTCTGTTTTCTGTCAGGTTATTCTATGCATAAGACTGTGCTTTTATGTGTCGTTTCCTTCAAGCTGTCATTGCGACAGAAGATGAAGTGTATCTGTGTGATGCCGCATGTCGTAGTTCTATCGCTACACGGACATGTGCAAGAAATGCAAGTAAGCAGCCTTGTTCAGAAGTGCTTTATCAAGTTCCTGTAAACTCAAAGTTTTCTAGATATACATGTTGTTTCCAGTTTCTCTCGGCTTCCCTAATCCCAAAGGTAATAATATGATTTCTTTGTGTTTTTTGCCCAAGTTCACAAGTGAAATTTTGTTGTATATTTGCCTGCTGTGTGTCCTGTAAATTCTAAGCTTTCTAGGCGTACATGTACATGTGTATTTGTTAGGTACTAATATGATTTCTTTATGTTGTTTGCCAAGATTCAGAAGTGAACTTTTGCTGTATAATTGCTTGCAGTGTGTCTTGTAAACTCTACGCTTTCTAGGTGTACGTGTGCATGTGTATTTGCTAGGTAATAATATGATGCATGATGGCTGCAAGTTTTTTTTTCTTAAAGTATTCACTATGTATTCATGAATACCTTGCTACTTGAATATTCACTGTGTACTCCGGCAGCGATTTCCTTGGTGAATATTCCACTGCACACCTTCCGTCAAATCCAGAGAAGAACATTTATCACGACCGCCACATATGTTCTTGGCTTGCCTTGGGTTGTTCTGCTGATGGACATTAATCTGATTAACCTGTACTTGCAGGGAAGATAGACCCATAAACGGCCGTGCAGTACCAGAGCTAGGAGCACCAGGGCGGCACCGCCCGAGGTCAGTGCTTCCAAAGCTCTTTGTTTTTTTATTTCATTACTCATCTATGTTCAAAGTGAACGAAATGTATGCCTTGGTCTGCATTGTTCAGTTCCACAGGCAATTTCTTGCCATTAGCACCATTATGACCATTATTTCCTATGCAAGCACACAATTGAAAAGTTTGTTTGGATGGTTAATTTAGTTCTTTGTGTTGGATCCACATCTTCTCACGTCCGACATCGTAATTTAGTTAAATATAGACGCAACTTTTTCTTTGGGTACATGTATGATTAGATGTATAATTAGTAGTGCTTTCCGTCTGACACTTTTTTATGGCTGGGAGGTTTGACACAAATATCCATATAATTCTGCTTTTCTTCTCTATGCCTCAAGCTTGCTCTCCTATGTTACAATGCAGGCTCATGCGCCTATTTTCCTTTTTCATTTTGATGGGGCCAGGTGAGGTGAAGCAAGCAAGCACCTCCCCGTGTTTTATATGTAAGCAATCACCTCCTATTGTTCGTTTAAACCTTTCTTCTGTATTAGCACTACTGGATAACCATTATTTTTCCGCAAAAAAAAGGATAACCATTATTTCATCTTTTTGGTCTGCATAGATGATTTCCCCTGAGGATTGTAGTAATGTTTAAACAAGTAGGCAATTTCTTGCCATTAGCACCATTATGACCATTATTTCCTATGCAAGCACACAATTGAAAAGTTTGTTTGGATGGTTAATTTAGTTCTTTGTGTTGGATCCACATCTTCTCAAGTCCGACATCGTGCTCACGGAGCCTGGCCTCTGCGTTGTGTTCTCCATCTTGCAGGGTATGATGAACTACACGGTAGAGTTCTGCCGAAGAAGAATCAGGTGATTCTAGATTGTTGTGTAATTATTTATCTTATATATATCTTATATCTTATATTTACTAATTGGAGGCACCTTTCAAGCCATTTAATTAACCCACATCATCCATATTAATTGTACCGTTGGATTGTAGATTTTACGGCGAGGATAGAAAGAAAAGTTGCGTAATAAAGATGGTGCAATAAAAAGGATCTGCCACGTCCATGGGAGCTCTACGATGTACATTGGTAGTTAAAGAAGAAAAAAATAAACTCCCACACGTGAAAACTCCACGATAGATAAGAAAGGAAAAAAGATCGGTGTGGAGAAATATACTCCACGATAGAGGGCAGGTACGCAAGTTCAGAAAAAAGAAGGGCAAGTACGCCCTTCCCAGCCAGATTGCGGATAGAAAAAATCTACAGATTCAAAAAATAATTTAACTACGAGTTGTCCTGCGCACGTACTCTACCCAAATCATTAGAATGGCAGAGATGGGAGGCGTATGGATTCCGATGAACGCACTAACTGACGACTTTCCCTTGCCATCCATGGAGAGAATTATGCGGAGGCCATCGAGGTCCAGAGGAGGCCATCGAGAAGCAGCAGCGATAGGGCGTGGTCAGCGTAGCGGACGCAGACGCAGCAAGAGGCGTTGGCAGACGTGACCAACTCGCCNGAAAACTCCACGATAGATAAGAAAGGAAAAAAGATCGGTGTGGAGAAATATACTCCACGATAGAGGGCAGGTACGCAAGTTCAGAAAAAAGAAGGGCAAGTACGCCCTTCCCAGCCAGATTGCGGATAGAAAAAATCTACAGATTCAAAAAATAATTTAACTACGAGTTGTCCTGCGCACGTACTCTACCCAAATCATTAGAATGGCAGAGATGGGAGGCGTATGGATTCCGATGAACGCACTAACTGACGACTTTCCCTTGCCATCCATGGAGAGAATTATGCGGAGGCCATCGAGGTCCAGAGGAGGCCATCGAGAAGCAGCAGCGATAGGGCGTGGTCAGCGTAGCGGACGCAGACGCAGCAAGAGGCGTTGGCAGACGTGACCAACTCGCCGTCAGGTAAAAGCGTGCAACAATGGTGGGGTAGGTGTGCAACGTGTAGGCTCACGCGTCGAGATCGATGTGGAAGCGGTGGAATATGATGCAGCGGTGAGCGTAGTAGACGATCTGAAACCTACCTCCGCGGCCTCCACTTCATCGCCATTTTCATCATCTCCCCACTGACAATGCAATCTTATACTGGACACAAATTGACCATGGTCATCTGGCTCGGCACACATCAGGCCCCGTGGCTACTCAGGTCATCGCTCCACCACCTTCCANAGGTAAAAGCGTGCAACAATGGTGGGGTAGGTGTGCAACGTGTAGGCTCACGCGTCGAGATCGATGTGGAAGCGGTGGAATATGATGCAGCGGTGAGCGTAGTAGACGATCTGAAACCTACCTCCGCGGCCTCCACTTCATCGCCATTTTCATCATCTCCCCACTGACAATGCAATCTTATACTGGACACAAATTGACCATGGTCATCTGGCTCGGCACACATCAGGCCCCGTGGCTACTCAGGTCATCGCTCCACCACCTTCCACCGCTGGATAAGAAACATTCAGACCTGCATACTGCTGCCATCAATTCAGTCCACGACTTGAGGTAAACATCACCCTTGATCTGTTCGCGAATTGCTTCCAGACAACACGCTACCTCTCATATATTGGTTTGATTCTACCACAGGCCACTAATACCTCCAGCTCACCGGCAAGCAATAGCTACGAAGCATGTTTGCATGAAAGATTGCCTTTGGACCGCTGGCAGCATGTTCGCGTGAAATATCATCTTACTTTTGACCACTGTCCTCAATTCATTTCGACAGAGCAATGTAATCGATATAGCCATCTTTCGGAGATGTTTCCTAGGCATTACAGTTCAAAACAATACTTATATATATGNCGCGAATTGCTTCCAGACAACACGCTACCTCTCATATATTGGTTTGATTCTACCACAGGCCACTAATACCTCCAGCTCACCGGCAAGCAATAGCTACGAAGCATGTTTGCATGAAAGATTGCCTTTGGACCGCTGGCAGCATGTTCGCGTGAAATATCATCTTACTTTTGACCACTGTCCTCAATTCATTTCGACAGAGCAATGTAATCGATATAGCCATCTTTCGGAGATGTTTCCTAGGCATTACAGTTCAAAACAATACTTATATATATGTTGATTTTGTAGCACATGAAGTTGCAGAGGCGAGCAGATGAGATCTAGCTCATAGCTCGACAGTACGTGTAAGTTAATTTGCTAACCTTTCTGCCTTGCAGGTGAAATACCCGCGATATGATTTTAATGTGATTGATGATTTTAATCAACTTAATGAAAAATTGTGGCCTTAGCTACTGTTAGGTGTAAAGGATATCAAGTAAATAGATTTGAAAAAATCAAAGTTGGGTGCGGCTGTGGCTCAAACAATAAAATAAGCCAACAACTCACTTAGCTATTCCGTAAACTTGCTACATTTATTCAATGTTTAGTTCTACTTTTTAATCTTTAACATAAGTGGCATCACATCGTAATAAGATTGTTATGGTGGCTTTTACTTTAGGACGGAGAGCTTTGCATAAAAAATTCTCCAATTCAACTTATAAATAGCATCTGCTCTATTTTCATATATCATTAATCGAAGTGCAGAAACTAATTTACATCTGAGACTGATTACCTGAGCAAACAGTTTTGAAGTTCTGAATGGGTTAATGTATGTTTATTAAGAGATGTTGATGGATGCATAAAGAAAGGAAACAAGGTTTCTTTTCTTCTTCTCAAATTTACTCTCTCAGGCCACATTCTTCCTGAATGTACGAGACATTTGATGGCCGGCATACTGTTTTTACATGTGTTTCCCGCATAACGAGTTGAGTGGATGCTCTATTTCTAAGATCAGTAATCTGTTCGGGAACCTGTTTTTGCGGTCAACAGTGTGCATAATGTTTTAATAGTGCACAAGGAGCTTTGTGCATTTTCTCTCTCCCATTCATAGTATTTCAGGATATCATTAGAAGCTTGCCCCCTTAATAGGTTTGTTACATGTCAAATGCTGATGGTTGTAACATAACAATGAGGTTACAACAGAATTATGAAATCAAGGGTCTGACATACATGACTCATGGAATAATAATCATATGAAAGGAAGAAATCTTTTTGTTTGGTTTTATAGATTATTCCACTCATTTATTTTTATATGAATAGCAGAATGTGATTCATGTAGTGGATTACATGTGGAAAGAGGGAGCATGGTGATTTATATGTTATTCTTATAGGTGTTCATGTTCAATGACTTTAACCTTGAAAAGTAAAATAAAATCAGTGGAACAATATGTGTGTTAATTTCTCTGTCTACATGTTTCATAAGAATTTTCTCTTCCTGCTGACAGGCAAATATATCTGTTTCCAAGTTATTTCCATAGTGACTATTTTGTTAACTATAGCAAGTACCCAATAACATTTTCTCTACCATACCGGGAGCGAAGGAAAAACTGATGGGGATAGTGTCATCACAAATATGTTACAGAGTTCTTCAGAGGCTGATCGAGGTCTCTTCATCCTCACTTCTTCCTACCTTAGATGGTTAGCTCCCTTCCCATCCACCGATTTCAAATATAGTGTCATGAATACATGCTTCTCATTTGTTGGATCATAGTACATAATTATTTTCTCATGTAGAAGATTCTCCAAAAAAGAACTATTTTCTCCGCTAAGGGCTAAATTAGCTAATCATATTCTCCCATTAAATAGATAAGCTGATTCTTGCATAGAATTCCATTTTTTAAATAGTCTGTTTCACCTTATTGATCTTGGTGTCTATGACATAACAATATTTGCTAAATAACTCAGAACTAGGAATATATAGTGTGCCATTGAGATAATATCCTGCTCACGACTTCCAGTATGACACTGTTGAGTCATTAGACTGAGTAACCATGTTTACGCCCCTCAAAGCTTAACAATATTTCAACTATGTCATATTTACTACCTACTTGCGACTTTTGTGTTACATACATAAGTTTCACTCAAAATAAAATTAAACATAGCAAAAAAAATGCTAAATTAAAAAAAGTTTCCCTGTAGTAAGACAACTGAAATCATAAATGTAGTTGAAACAATTGCGAAAGCCTAACAAACATTCTAATAAAAATAAGAAGGAAACACCAGCACTACCAATCTCCTATTGGTAGTGCCAACTATCACAGTTTTATAGGAATCACCCAAAAGTTTATGCTAAAGGTATGAAAATAGCTAGCCCGTGCAGGTGCACGGGTTGATGACTAGTATTTACTAATTGGAGGCACCATATAAACCTCCATGTTAATCCACATCATTAAAAATATTCTAACCGTTAAATCTATATGACGATCTATCTCAACCCTACGATTTACGTTGCTCTGGTGGGCAAAAATAAGGACAATCTGACACGACACCTATGGTTAGCGTTGGCTCATGAAAAAAAAAGCACAATGTGACACGACCACAATAGACACAGCAACCCAGTCTATGCGTAATTATCATCAGGAAAAGAAATAAAATTAAACCCCCGTGACTCCAATCTGTCCTAGCAGAACGAACAGGTGTCCCGTCCAAAAAAAAAAGATGAATCATATTCTCCCACAAACACGTTTCCTTCCTCCCTATCTGTGCGTAATTGTCATCAGGAAAATTAAAAAAGTCACCGCAATCCAATCTGTCCTATCAGGATGACCATTGTCCCTCAAAAGAAAAGATGAACATCATGCTATGAGCTTCTCCCACAAGCACGTTTCCTTTCTTGGCAGCCACAATTATGTCTCATCGCCTCTCCCGATTGATTTAAAAACCAAGGGGAAAAAACACATCCACATGCTGCCGCAAAAATCCTTCTTCAGTTCGCCGCCCGCTCTGTAGTGCATCATCTAGGGTCCCTACCGCCGCTGTTCCTAATCCTCCTCGCTGTGTCGTCTGTTCTTCGTGCCATCGACGCCGCGTTTAGTGTTTCATCAACCGCTAGAATTAATCTAAAAAAGAGGTATGATCCAACCTATCTTTCCATTAATTCTTATATTTATTATTACTAACCAGAGGCGCCTTTCAAGCCTCCACATTAATCCAAATCATCAAAATTAGTTTAACCATTAGATTTAAAATTTAATGGTCAAGATCCATTAGAAGACTATGACTTATAGAGCATACACAAAAAATAAATAAACATACACATGCAAAAAAGGAGAGATGTTGCCTTATATTTGTAAAAAAACATGTCCGCACCACTGTTCGCACGGATAAAACTACATCACGTATGAATGATTAAACTCTCCCATTTAAAAAGAGTCCTCCTACAAAAAAGGAGTCACCATAATCAACGTCCATGTTCTCAATTCCCTCAAAAAAAACGTCCATGTTCTCAAAAAAGCGTGACTTGCAGTTATTAGAAACCACGTGAGATCCTGTTCTGAAAAAAGGAAAAAGCTTTAAAATAAAAAAATATCCTTACAAATCAATACCTGCCTTGCAGTAAAAACCACGTGACTTCCCCCTTTTGAGCTAAGGAAAAATGCTTTAAAAAGAAAAATATGTACAAATAAATATGTGCACGCACAAAGTTAAGAAAAGAGATGACATCAACTCCCACCAAAACAGGACCAACATCCATGCAAATAGAAAAAAGTAACAAATAAAGAGTCCTTACGCCTCACTTTAGAATGAAGCTTATGCCCGATTGAGAAGTAAATGTCCATCTCCACGTACAAATAGTAGACCCAACAAAAATGTATCGCTAATACTTTCAAATATCACCACTACGTAGGTTATTAATTTTATAAATGAAATCACCTAATTATAAAAATATATAGCAAATATTCATAAATTGTCACACATCAAAATTAAATTAACTTATGTTAATAAATACCATTGAAGGAATATCATTGCTTTTGTACTAGGGATTGGCAAGCTAGACCATCAGGAATTCAAATAAGAATATTTCAGAACCAGATACATTATATTTCAATTTTAGAGCTAAAAGAAAAAAAATTTAGCATTATAATAGACTCTACCTTTTTATATGATGCCAGATATATACAATCTCAGTTTCCATGTTGTAAAACGACTACCACATTTCACACGAAAACAAAAACGATGTAAATGTCCGATTGAAGTACCGAAAAAAGAAATCAAGCCTCACTTCAAACAAAAACTTATTCATAACTGATAAGAAATTCCACTCCCATATGAAGAATTCTCTCCCCCAATAGCTCAAACATGTCACCGCTACCCAGGGCATTAATTTAATATGTGAAATTAACTAATTCAGCAAAACTTAAAAGATATGTATATAAATCATATATTAACCTATAATACTTCTATCATCACTCTTTTTAATTAGTAAAAATCATATATGAACATGAAAATCATATATGTCCTTGATAGTAATATTTGAAATGTATCTCCAACAAGAATTCAAATGTAATATAGGTCGTCGCATATTAATTTCAATATGGAATGCATATGGATTAACTAGGCCGTGCGGACGCACGGGTTGACGACTAGTATTCCTAACTGAGATGGGATTATAGTTTATTTGCTTGATTATTGGTCATGTTTTACTTAGATAATCCATTGATGGTTGATCTGGTTAAGTACATATGCTATCCCTTGTTTGTTTATATTGCTAGCTGGGATGGAATTACAGTTTATTTGCTTGATTATTGGCTGCGTTTACTTAGATAATTCATTGATGGTTGATCTTGTTAGCTACAGATGCTACCCCCTGTTCTGAACAAGCTTTCATTTTGGTGGACTAATCCCAGTTTGCTTTTAGGATGTGCATGTACCCAGGTGGATCAAATACAGATACCAATCATATAGTATTGTTTTTACTCGTGTGTTTTTCTTGTGCCTGCCAAACATTTTGAAAATTGATTATATCATTCAGATGTATTCAGGCTGGGTTTCTGTGATCGAAAAAAAAAACATCTGCCATGGCTTTCTTTTTACATACAAAACTAAGTGTGGAGCAGTGTATATGTTCATTGCTTTCTTATCACATCGCATTTGTCGGAGGTGTTGTACTGATCTGAAGGAAATGCTTTTATATTTCCAAGTTGATCAACTACACAACTTCTGATCCTAAAGCCTTTCTTTAAAAGGGGCTGGTCAATGCAGCTCCATGTTGTGCTATCTTGCTATTGGGCTTTTTTTTCGTTACTTAAAATGGTCAGATATCTCTGATGTTAAATTCATGGTTGATTGCTTATATTCAAAATAACTATGTTAGTACACTGAAGCCAATTTCTACATTGTTAGTGAAGTTGGCTAAATAGTTTTTGCGCCACCAAGATATATATGTGCACTGCATTCTGACCCTCTAAATTGTTGTGCTATTAGTTTAATCCGGAATATAATTATCTCATTACCGGTACACTCTGCAATATAATTATGTTATATTCTGCTTTTGTCAGTTTGCTGGTCCATATTAATTTCCTCGAGCTTAATTTCACATCTCGTCATATTTACACCTCTCCGCCGACTGCCACCTATCATGGAGGGAGATGGTTTGGCCAGGCCGTCAACACCCATCGGCAACTTCCGGCAGGCGCCATCCCGTTCTTCCTCCCCTTACTCTGATGCCTTCATGGCCAAAATCATTAGCAGGAGCAAGAAGGTTAAGCACCAATTATGACTAAAGCTTTGTCTCTTTTGTGTACTATGCATGATTGATCTGATTTTGCTGGTCAACTTACAAATTCAAGTAATACGACTATTGCAATGCATCTTACTACGTGTGTATTTATTTGCATTGATATTTTCTCCTCCTTAGGCTCCAAATCGTTTGTGGGACATAAATTATTGTGCATTATTGATGATTACACTACGGGAAACAACTAATTTGCCGTCAGGAGACGTCTTTGCCGTCAGCTTTTCGTCGGGCAAGACGGCAAAGAAAGGGTTTGCCATCAGCGGCGGACGGCAAAGAAAAACTAACGGCAAAATAAACTTTGCCGTCTGCGAAAAACAACACTGACGGCAAAGAGCTCACTTTGCCATCTGCAAAAAAAATCACAGACGGCAAAGAATCTTTGCCGCCTGTGTTTGTTTTGATAGACGGCAAAGAATCTTTGCCGTCTGTATTTTTTTGGTAGACAGCAAATTGAGCTCTTTGCCGTCTGTATTTCTTTCCCCGGACGGCAAAGAAGAAACACAACACGCGGATTGATCACACGGATTGATGACATGGCAACATCCTGGACGCACATCCCAGCCCACTCAGGATCGTCGTGCGAACGCCCCAACCCACCCCACGATGCACGCGCCCCCACGCATGACCCCACCCCGCGGCCACGCCTGTACCTGCCCCACCCACGATTCACATCTCGTTCTCCCCCGTGTTCCCCCATCTCTCCATCACCACGAGCATCTAGCACGCCGCTAGCTAGCTCCCTCCTCCCTCCTTCTCCCCTGACCAGCCACACACCGCCGGCCAACACCTCCCGCCCGTCCGGCGCCCCCCTCCAGCACCCACCCGCCCGACGCCGCCGTACAGCGCCTGCCCGTCCGACGCCCCCGTCCAGTGCCCACCCGTCCTCGAGCAGCAGCAGGACGTGCCCAGCACCCCCGAGCCCCGTCCATCCGCCGCCATGCCCTGCGCCCTCCTGCGCGTCCGTCTGCCACACCGCCAGCGCCGCGTGAAGCTCTACCTCGCGAGCTCGACCTCACCGGCTGGCCGTGCGCAACCCAGTTCCTCCGACCGCGCACCCCAACCCGTCCACACCCCGAGGTCCTCCTCACCGGCCGGTCCTGTGCTCTGCCTCGCGAGCTCCGCCGGTAGAGCAGCCGGGCGCTCCGCCTGTTGAGCACCGGCCATCCCCAACCTCCCTCGCGTGCCTCCCCGCGGCGGCCGAGTGAGTCAGCTCCCGAGCGCGGCTGGGCCAGAGCTGCGCGGCTGAGTTGGGCCGAGCGGCGGCGCGGCGCGCAGAGCACGGCAGAGAAGCAAGGCGAGTGTTGGGCTAGACAGCGGGGTGGGCAGAGCACCGGAGTGGAGAAGAAGGGCCCGATTGCTTTTCGGTCTTACTTGTTAGGGTCTTTTGTGTTAATTTTCAGGCCTACTATGTAACTTTAGTTTTGGTTCGGGGTCATATTTGCAATTTGTACTCCAATAACATTGAATGAAAGGCACTACATACGGATGGGCCTTTCCCTGTTAAAAAAGAAGAAGAAAGATAGTTATTGCACTTGCATGAGTTGACCGCATCGCTCAGGAGCAATGCTGATGTGTATTTTTTTTCTAAAAAATTGACCCTTTCTTTGCTGTCTGTGATATACGAGGCTGACGGCAAAGATGCGCATAGCTGACGGCAAACTTGTAGTCTGGCTGACGGCAAAACTGCATTTCTTTCCCGTTTGTGATTTATAAGGTTGACGGCAAAGAAGGTTTGGCTGACGGCAAAGTTCTTTGTCGTCTGGTCGATGAAAAGCTGATGGCAAAGTATTCTTTTCCGACTAACCTTTGCCGTCTGACTTTGCCGTCTGCTTCCTGACGGCAAAATCTTTGCCGTCTGGATTTAGGCCTTTGCCGTCTGTGATCCCCAGACGGCAAATTACATGTTTCCTGTAGTGTTAATTTGCAATTTAAATGACAACAGCTGGGTTTTATAAGTGCAATGGCTTGAAATGTGACCTTCCAGTCAAGAAATTTCCTCAGTGAGAAGCTTATGTGAAGAATGATGTAATTAAGTTAGCAATTTACAGTTCTCTTCGATAATTGTAACTGAATTGTCAATGGCCAGTTCTCTCTAATAATGAGTTACTTGTGTTTTGTAATGTTTGTGGTCTTTTCTTTTCTTTTTCTTGATTTGTATTGTATATGCTACTCGCATATTTGAACAAGCATAGGTTCTCTTAGTCTTTAATCCTGACTATAAAAATCCATTGATGGAAGCTGGGGAGGGCCGAGATGAACATCCGGCTCCCTGGGTCTAAGCCATCGTGATGGTAGAAATAACGTTTCCATGTCATCTACTCCAGCAGCCGGACAAGGCATATAAAAACCATGGATCCTTGCTCCTCAGGCCGCAAAATGGTCACAGTGATGTCTACGACTTTCTCCTAGATGTATTAATCTCAATCTCATGTTTGGTTTTCTTACCTTTTCTCTTCTAATGATGTAATTTATTTTACTAAGATAACACCATGTTTGTTGTAATGCCTTGTTTGATGTAAGATCCTTTTTCTATTTTGAATGAATTTACTGCATATATTTCTTATTTAGTAGAGTTCATCATTCAGAGACGGTGGAATATTTTTGTCCTTCACAGGTTAAATGAGCATTGCGTAGTCCTTCACAGGTTAAATGAGCATTTTGAATTTAATACCTTTTAATAATAATCATAATGGGAGAGGGGTATGCTTCTCTCTCTCTCTCTAGGCAAATGTTATTTTAGACAACATGTACTAAGAAATAAAAACTCTGGAAATGTGTTTGAATCGCACAAAAAGAGTTCGTAGTTCTTATTCATACTTGAAACATGTGATGCTCTGCAAATTAAACCATGTTTTTTAAGGCGCATATGGATTTAGCAGACCACAACTAAACCTACTGTATATACATGGCATGTCCTTAGTAAATGAAATTATTTTCATCGTGAACATGGCTTTAGTTGAAGGTTCTTGCAGCATGAAACTATTTTCATCGACAACATGTCTTCAGCAGGTCTCTGCGCCATTTGGCGCAACGGGTCAACTAGTACAGTCTAACAGGTGGAAAGGGAAAGGACATGAGAGGGATGGTACGAAGGAAAGGGAGTGAGAGGAACGGAAGGGAAAGGGTGTGAGAGGGAATGACGAAGGGCAGTCAGCAGAAAAATAACTTTTCGTCCATGACAAAAAAGAAGAGCAACTCTTCGTCCTCCGTATGAACAACATGCAACTTCATTCGGCAGTTATGCATAGAGGTGGGCCTAGAAGCCCTCTTCCGCCATGATTTTCGGCCTAAGCTGCAACGAAGAGCCCATATTCAGCTCCTATACACGGACGAAAATTGGCTCTTTGGCCTGGCCGCAAACGCCGACACAAGGCGGGTGGGGCCATATATGTACTTTTGAGGCAATGGTTGGAAAAGCTCTACGCCTAGTTCAATTTCCTTGTCTTGTCTGTTAATGTCCTAACAGAACTACTTTCGTTTACCTCCAAATTTTGTTCTTGGAAAAGCTAAGACTAGAAGGGCCAAACCTCTTCTGTTCCTCACGCAATGCCCAACTTGCATTTCCCTCCAAAATCTGCTCGAACAAATTAATCAATTGCGCGGTAGTTCATCATGTTCACATAACACGCAACACATCTGTCATCGTGTCAGCTAAATTCTGTTCCAACAGATTAATGAATTGCTCACCAGTTCATCATCATCATCATCATCACATGACCCGTAACATATCCGTCACCATGTCAGCCAAATTCTGTTCCAACAAATTAATCAACTGCGCTCCAGTTCATCACCATCATCACATGACCCATGCAACGAACACACCCACCATTCTGCCAGCTTCATTTCGCCTCTACTCATCTCTCTCAGTATATATACATATTTTTTTTTTGCGGGGCAGTATATATACATACGTGTATGCAAGCCCAAGCCCAGCTCACAAGCGCAGTGCTCCATTCTACCAGAGAAGACAAAACCAACGCCAATGGCGTCGTGCAGCCAGCACCTCCTCTCAGCCGTCGCCATCCTCTCCGTCCTGGCCGCCGCCGCCACCGCCACCAGCATCTACACCTGCTACGAAGGGATGGGCCTCCCGGTGGACCCGCTCCAGGGCTGCCACTACTACGTGGCCTCGCAGACCTGCGGCGCCGTGCCGCTGCTCCCCATCCAAGTGTTGAAGGACCAGTGCTGCCGGGAGCTGGCCGCCATCTCGTCGAACTGCCGCTGCGAGGGGCTGCGCGTCTTCATCGACCGGGCGTTCCCTCCCAGCCAAAGCCAAGCCGGTGGACCCCCGCAGCCGCCGCTGGCACCTAGGTGCCCGACGGAGGTGAAGAGGGACTTCGCCAGAACGCTCGCCCTGCCGGGGCAGTGCAACCTGCCGACCATCCATGGCGGCCCCTACTGCGTCTTCCCATGAACGCTAGCTTGTGCATGAAAACATCGTGTGAATGAATAAGCAGCATGGCACATCCGTGGATGGGTGACATGCTGACATGCATAAGTGCGCAATAAAGACTTGAAGTTTCGTTTCCAGTCTTATTTTTCTTCAGGATGCTTGGTGATTTTCTAACTTCATTGGAGCTAGCTAGGCCTCATCTCATATCTTTACCTACTAATAAAGCAGCGATCGCTTCTGGTCGTACGTCGTCGGACGTTTTGCAAAAAAGTCCCCCTGTTTCTAAGAATTTAACCCGCAGTCCCTGTTTTAGTGGATATCTATAAAAACGATTCATTTTTGCAAATAAACCTTGCATTTATTTGTATTCAACCCATGCTCCTTTATACTTAGAAAAAAAGACGCATTTCATCTGGCGAGCTAGGTGAGTTGGAGGTCGAGGCTGGCCGCGATGCAGACGATGCCGGGCGCGGCGGCGGCTATCTCCGGCCAGATCCGGTCGAGGAGGCGCAGCAAGGGCCGGATCCTATTCAGATGCTGGGCGAGGAGAAGAGGGGCGGGGGCGGGGATNTAACTGCTTGGTTTTTAGTATCCTTGGACATTTTGGTTTCATAATGTATGAAACTGGAAATTCACGCTCATTACAAAAAGATTCTGTGAACAACAATGTCAAAGCTACAAGAACGTCAAGTTGTCTTGACCTGAAACTTGCGAAGAACAGTTATTATTATGTGTCTAGGTCTTCAGTTTGGGCATTCCAGTATTTTGAGTGGAGTAATTCCACAACGCACAGCCATCTTCATTGAACAACTGAAAGTAATATATAGAATATAACTTAAAAAACAAATGAAATATAACTTAAAAAAATGTTCGTCCCCAAAAAATTGAACCAATTTTTTTAAAAAATGTTCTGAAAAAAGGCAAAAGAAAAGCACTTTTAAAAAACAAAATGGTGTTGTTCTAAACAAGAAAAAATAAAATCGATTGAAAGACTATTCCATGCAGAACTACTCTTTCTTTTACAAAAACAAAATGGTGTTGTTCTAAACAAGAAAAAATAAAATCGATTTCATCCAGAACTACTCTTTCATCGGATGAAAGTGCGGAGCTGAATTAGGTCTTGACGAACGCCATTAGGGTGGCTTCTTGACGTTCGAATTTAATGGTCCAAAATGCCATGCTTGTAAACTTAATTCTAACATTAGTTGACACTAGATATAAGAAGTGTTGCGTAATGCAACGTGGAGGGTGTTTAAATTTCTTTGCCCGCTGCAACGCACGGGCATTTGTACTAGTTAGTTACAAGTCACGACTCGTGAGCCTCGGATGCCTTGTTCCTCCACTCGTTTGCCATGTTTGGAGCCAAGATTATTAGTTGATTTTTGTAGGCCACCCATGTCCACCAGTTCAGCTGCACGAACCATGCACATCTTGAGTCGCCAAGAATCTCTCCTCTGAAAAAGGAATGCAAAGTAATTTATCCGAATTCTGTTTCACCAAGCATTTGTATTGACACAATGGAGATCTCGTAAATCTGTGGCACCTGCGAGAAACTCCATACCCAAAGACGGAGCGGAAACGCGAACTAAGCGTAGCTTAAATGGTAGGTTCCTTATAGTGGAACCAACCCACGATGGTTCAAGTCCTAGACTAGGCACCGGTGGACGCATTCTTCTAGATTTATTTCAGACCTTTCGGCGATATTCGTTCAATGGGAGGAGATATTCCCGTCAACTACGAAGTCATCTGTAGATACTTCGTCAATCTCAAGATGATGTGTCAACTCAGTATCTCGAAGGTGCTCACTGGCTCTGTTCCACGTGAGAAGAAACACACGCCGTGATGTACTAACCGAGATGAGTGTGTTTGACATGTTTTGCGCACGAGAGTAATTTTTCTACCGGTAGGGGATATCTCGTGCATAGATCCATCGTTTGTGGTTGATCTGAGACTCGTGCTACTGTTTTTGTTGCTATCAAAATGTATCTTCTTTCAGAATGTTTCGTTCTGTGTTTCCCTGTTTCAGAGTGTATCACTATGTTTCATTGTATAACAACGAAAATAATGCACTTGTTTCGGATCAAATTTACTGATATACTATGATACACAATGAAACAAGAGAGAAAACTTAATACGCAATACGTCCCATAATACATCGCACATCGATTTTCGTGGAAGTTGATCTTCATAAACTTTGACCAAGTTTATTAAGAAAGTTATCTATGTCTACAATACCAAGTATATACCATATGAAAATATATTTCATGATGCATCTAATGATGTTGATTCTGTATCCTAGATGTTGACAAGCTTTCTACAAACTTGGTCAAACTTTATATGTTTTGACTTTGAACAAATCTAATATGCAGGTATGATACACAATGAAACAAGAGAGAAAACTTAATACGCAATACGTCCCATAATACATCGCACATCGATTTTCGTGGAAG
>LR880972.1:98380737-98392963 GCA_904067115.1 Aegilops sharonensis | reverse complement strand
TCTGATATATTCATTTAACATTCTTTCAATATGTGTTAAACAATTTTTTGAAAACATGGTTTGAACATTGTTTATGAATACATCCTAAAATTGAAATATGCGTCAAAATTTTTATTATCAAATACTATCTACAAATTTTTAAAGTTGCACAAAAAGTTTTGTTAACACTGCATTTTTTTCAAAACTTTGTAATTGTGTGTGAAATATATGTCTTTCGAATTTTTTAGAAACATATAAGAAAAAGGGGAAATAAGAAAAAAATAAGACAGCGAGAGAAGTAAACATAGTGAGAAAACTGCACAAACATTTTCCACGCTATGCTGGCTTCCGTCTCGCTACAAGTGAGACATAAACTCGCGCGTCTTTCACACGGTTTTTGAAAGGTTCCATTCGGTTATCTTTTTTTTCCCGTGTCTTTTACAGGTTTGTCTGGGTTTTCTTTTTTTCTACTTTTTTTAATTCTTATTTTTCAAATACATGTTGATTAACTGCAGACACCAATTAAACAACATGTTGAACTCTTTCCAAATACATGTCGAATAATTTACAAAGCCATGTTGAACACTTTTTTCATACACACATTGACTATATTTTTTTTACTACACGTTCAATTTTTCTGCTTGCATGGTCAAAAATAAACAAATAAAATGAGAATATTCATTTAATATATGGTGATTGGTGAAAAAAAGTATACTTGACCAACACTTTTCTCAAAAATTGCTTGATTCTTTTTTATGTAAACTTTTCCAATTATCGTCATGCGCAATTTCGAAAACATGTGAACGTTTTTTAAATTTCATGAACACTTTCTAGTATTTTGATGAACAATTATGTAAAAAAATGAAATTGAGTTACACTTAAGGTAGCTTTTATAATGTGTATGTTGACCATCATAAAGAACGAGACAAGATATTTTTTAACAACATTACAGCGTTGGGAGGAGAGGTCATGGCATTCATCATTTTACAAAAGAAAAAGGAGGAGGGGCAACAGGCAAGCGACAAGCGTAGCTAGGCGTGGTTCAAGGGAAGCCGAATAGACGAGGCGAGCAATAGCACTTTCTCCACTATTTTCTTCTTCATTTTCATTTTCTTTGGTTTATTTTGTTTCTTTATTCAGTTTTCCTTGCTCTTTGATTATTATCCTATGTCTTTGTATATCTCATAAACATTTTTTCATACAGGTCTTATATATTTCAAATAGAAATTTAAATTTTTGTAATACATAGTCAGCTTTTTTTACACACATTTTTTAAAAAATTCAAATGCTAGATTAATATTTTGTAATTATAAAATTAAAATTTATTGAAAATACATGGTCAACATTTATATATTTTTTTTAACATTTTGAAAATGCTTAAGTAACAGTTTTCAAATAAAATATTAAAAAATTACATGGTCAAGGTTTTTCCTATACACATTTCTCGTTTTTCCACACTTTTGATAAATGCTTGTCAAACACTTCTCCAACATTTTTTAAATGCTTGATTAACATTTTAGATACATGATTAAAAAGTTCCATCATTTTTTTAATACATGGTAGACATTTTTTTCTATACACATTTAGCATTTTTCAAATGCTTGACAAACATTTTTCCAAAACTTGTTCAAAATTTCAAATGCTTGATTAGCATTTTTATATACATGGTCAAATTTCTTCATCTTTTTTAATACATGGTCAGCATTTTTACTATAGACATTAATGATTTCCCAACTGCTTGACAAACAAATATTGAATTGTACACAACAATACAGCAAGCTCAACATACTCATTGACAAGAACAATTGGTCAAAACTCAAAGCTAAAGAAAAACATATTGGATCAAGGTTTTGAATTGGATATTGCAATATCTAACTTGATCTAAACAACATCTACAAACAACTCATCAAATTATTAATCTCAAAGAATGCCATGTTGGGTAGGGTTGTGCTTTACATGCCTATATCATGTAGGCAAGCATTTCATATAATCAAAAAAATTGTCATCTAGAAATATAATTTGAATTTAATGACTGATAAAAGTAGAAGTCTAGATGTTCACAACCAAGAAATTCACTGTTCATGGGCCAAATTATCTTCACTGCGCACAGCACTAACACCGGGCAATAGGTCAAGTATGCAATTGTTCTTATCAGCAAAACACAGCAATAACACTTGGTAAAGATCAAGTAGAGAAATCTGAGACTTAGAAGCCTCAAACAATCTCTCAATGCTCAAATTTGTGAAGCAAGAAAAAAATCGGCTTGAAGTTAGTAGACTAAGATCAGCATCATGGTCAATGAGGTACCTGAGGGCCGGTCAGCCATCCATGGCATGCTCCAGAGGCGTCTTCTTGCTTGGCACACAGTTGCCAGGGGTTATTAAATGGTACCAAACAGAATTCATCACCAAGGGGCAAAACTAGCGCAGCAAAATATTGACCTGTTGGCAGTTTCCTAGAAACTCCTTGCTGCCTGTAAAAGCCTGAGAAGGTGGAGGAGAAAAGCTCAGTCATTATAGAGAACTGATGCAGAGAAATCCCAACAACATGAAAAATGAGTGCCTGATAACTCTTCCAACAGAAATACAGTAAGTAGAACTGTACTTTCAGGCTAGAGCAGCTCCACTTCTCCCTTAGTTGGGCAGAACCTTATCAGGTAGGTAAACTACCTGATCACCACTTTTTCATTTATTTTTTTGTATTTTTTCTCCACTATTTTCTTCTTCATTTTCTTTTTTCTTTGGTTTATTTTGTTTCTTTATTCAGTTTTCCTTGGTCTTTGATTATTATTCTATGTCTTTGTATATCTCATAAACATTTTTTCATACAGGTCTTATATATTTCAAATAGAAATTTAACATTTTTGTAATACATAGTCAGCTTTTTTACTACACAAAATTTAAAAAAATTCAAATGCTAGATTAATATTTTGTAATTATAAAATTAACATTTATTGAGAATACATGGTCAACATTTATATATTTTTTTTAACATTTTGAAAATGCTTAAGTAACAGTTTTCAAATAAAATATTAAAAAATTACATGGTCAAGGTTTTTCCTATACACATTTCTCGTTTTTCCACACTTTTGATAAATGCTTGTCAAACACTTCTCCAACATTTTTTAAATGCTTGATTAACATTTTAGATACATGATTAAAAAGTTCCATCATTTTTTTAATACATGGTAGACATTTTTTTCTATACACATTTAGCATTTTTCAAATGCTTGACAAACATTTTTCCAAAACTTGTTCAAAATTTCAAATGCTTGATTAGCATTTTTATATACATGGTCAAATTTCTTCATCTTTTTTAATACATGGTCAGCATTTTTACTATAGACATTAATGATTTCCCAACTGCTTGACAAACAAATATTGAATTGTACACAACAATACAGCAAGCTCAACATACTCATTGACAAGAACAATTGGTCAAAACTCAAAGCTAAAGAAAAACATATTGGATCAAGGTTTTGAATTGGATATTGCAATATCTAACTTGATCTAAACAACATCTACAAACAACTCATCAAATTATTAATCTCAAAGAATGCCATGTTGGGTAGGGTTGTGCTTTACATGCCTATATCATGTAGGCAAGCATTTCATATAATCAAAAAAATTGTCATCTAGAAATATAATTTGAATTTAATGACTGATAAAAGTAGNAATTTCTTTTAAATGCTTGATTAACATTTCATATACATGATTAAAAAGTTCCAACATTTTTTAATACATGGTAGACATTTTTTTTCTATACACAATTAGCATTTTTCAAATGCTTGACAAACATTTTTCCGAAACTTGTTTAAATTTTTTTCAAATGCTTGATTAGAATTTTTATATACATGGTCAAATTTCTTCATCTTCTTTTAATACATGGTCAGCATTTTTACTATAGACATTAATGATTACCCAACTACTTGACTAACAATTTTCAAATACTTGTTCAACATTTTTTTTACAAAAAGCTTGATTTACATTTTTATAAATAAGATCCAATTTTTTCATCATTCTTTAATACACGATGATAATTTTTCTTTTTATGTTCAACATTTTTCTGAACGCTTGATTAAAATTCTTCAAGTAAAAAAATTCAAATACTTATTCAACATTTATCAAATGTTCTTTCTAGAGTTTTTTTATATATATCCATTTATTGTATTTTAAAGTATAAATAAAAGAAGAAAATAAAGCAAAAAATAAAAACAGAAAACAAAAGAAAAAAGAAAAAAGAGGCTATGGCCTACTGAACATGTAACCAGCCCATCTCTGTCGCCCCTAAGCCAATTCGAACCTGGACTATCAAACGTCACAACATAACTGGGTGATTATAAAGATGCTCTACAGGTGTCTCCGAAGGTGTTTGTTGGGTTGGCATAGATCGAGATTAGGATTTGTCACTCCGTGTATCGAAGAGGTATCTCTGGGCCCTCTCGGTAATGCTCATCACTATAAGCCTTGCAAGCAATGTGACTAATGAGTTAGTTACGGGTTGAAGCATTACGAAACGAGTAAAGAGACTTGCCGGTAACGAGATTGAACTAGGTATAAAGATACCGATGATTAAATCTCGGGCAAGTAACATACAGATGTCAAAGGGAACAACGTATGTTATGCGGTTTGACCGATAAAGATCTTCGTAGAATATGTAGGAGCTCATATGAGCATCCAGGTTCCGCTTTTGGTTATTGATCGGAGATGATTCTCGGTCATGTCTACATAGTTCTCGAACCTATAGGGTTCGCATGCTTAACGTTCGATGACTATTTGTATTATGAATTATGTGTTTTGATGACCGAAGTTTGTTTGGAGTCCCAGATGAGATCACGGACGTGACGGGAAGTCTCAAAATGGTCGAGACATAAAGATTGATATATTGGAAGGTTATGTTCGGACATCCACTACTGCAGGATGCTGCTAGCGCGACACTACAATCGGAAACCCTTTTGAGAAACTGTGTGCGATGCAATAACCGCAAACGGTGGTGTAAGAGAACCGTCTAAAATGTGCAAAACGTTTGCGATGACGGATGCATCAAACACGGTTCAGATTTTAGTTGCGTGTGCGATGCAGGGCATACGGTTCAGTTCAATTAACTGTTTGTGATGAGGAGGAACAAAAGAAACGGGCAGCCAGATGAAGGCGTGTGCGATACACAACATACGGTTCACTCGGATGAACTGTTTGTGATGAGGCAACACAAAAGAAACGGCCAGCCAGATCAAGGTGTGTGTGCGATATACAACATGCGGTTCACGCAGATGAACTGTTTGTGTTGAGACAAGAGAACATAAACAGTTCAATATAACAAGATGTGTGTGATACGCGGCAAACAGGTCTGTAATAAAAAATGTGTTGGAAGACCGATAACAACACAGACGATTCATGTTAACAAGTCGTGTGTGTTGTGAGCAAACGATTGCTGGTATACAATCGTCAGTGATTAATGAAATCATCACCGACGGGTTCCCTTGTTTAGTCTGTGTGCAATGTGATTTGCTCTGCCTACAGAGCATCAACAAATATACTTAAAAAGACAACATCGCATAACCAAATTAAGCATACAATTAGACAAGTGACTACACAGATAACATTTTCACACACCAAAGTAAGCAATTACATGCATACTAAACTAGGAGAAACGAGGATCTAATCATATACTTCTTGTTGCGACGACGCTTGCCATTGCTCTGCTTCCGGCTGGATCCCTCTCCGTTTTGGGGAAGGAGGCACTTCCTCATGTCAACGATCCGCCTGTACATGTCATAGCACATGTACGCCTCCTTGGCCGCGTACACGACGTGATATTTGTCAAGTTTTTCCATCCAGGCCGAGTGCTAGGCACGCTTGTCGTTGTTGTAGGAATCCTTCATGTCTCTGTACTAGGGGTCGATGATGGCCTCGGCAAGGTGAACCAGTGAGTCCTTCTCATGCTCCTTGCTGCCCTAGATCTTTCTATTGGCCCTGGATGTGACAAGATTCTGGCAGGCGATGCCCGAATTCTTGAGCACCTTGACATCGTTGGTGATGTCCATCGTAGCGAACATGTAGTGGGGGCTGCTGACAGACCTGTCGAAATGCTCACAAGGCCTTGTGGCCAGGCAGTAGTGGTAGACGAGGACGTGGTGGCCCATGCACATTTGGGCAACGGCTTGGAAAAGTTCTACGCCTAGTTCAATTTTCTTGTCTTGTCTGTTAATGTCCTAACAGAACTACTTTCCTTCGCCTCCGAATTCTGTTCTTGGAAAAGCCAAGACTAGAAGGGCGAAACTTCTTCTCTTCCTCACGCAATGCAATAAGTGTTGGAAATATGCCCTAGAGGCAATAATAGAAGTATTATTATTATATTTCCTTGTTCATGATAATTGTCTTTTATTCATGCCATAATTGTATTATCCGGAAATCGTAATACACGTGTGAATACATAGACCACAATATGTCCCTAGTGAGCCTCTAGTTGACTAGCTCGTTGATCAACAGATAGTCATGGTTTCCTGACTATGGACATTGGATGTCATTGATAATGGGATCACATCATTAGGAGAATGATGTGATGGACAAGACCCAATCCTAAGCATAGCACAAGATCGTGTAGTTCGTTTTGCTAGAGCTTTTCCAGTGTCAAGTATCTCTTCCTTAGACCATGAGATCGTGTAACTCCCGGATACCGTAGGAGTGCTTTGGGTGTACCAAACGTCACAACGTAACTGGGTGACTATAAAGGTGCATTACAGGTATCTCCAAAAGTGTCTGTTGGGTTGACACGGATCGAGACTGGGATTTGTCACTCCGTATGACGGAGAGGTATCACTGGGCCCAGTCGGTAGTGCATCATCATAATGAGCTCAAAGTGACCAAGTGTTTGGTCACGGGATCATGCATTACGGTACGAGTAAAGTGACTTGCCGGCAACGAGATTGAACGAGGTATTGGGATACCGACGATCGAATCTCGGGCAAGTAAAATACTGATTGACAAAGGGAATAGCATACGGGGTTGATTGAATCCTCGACATCGTGGTTCATCCGATGATATCATCGAGGAGCATGTGGGAGCCAACATGGGTATCCAGATCCCGCTGTTGGTTATTGCCCGAGAGCCGTCTCGGTCATGTCTGCATGTCTCCCGAACCCGTAGGGTCTACACACTTAAGGTTCGGTGACGCTAGGGTTGTATGGATATGAGTATGCAGCAAACCGAATGTTGTTTGGAGTCCCGGATGAGATCCCGGATGTCACGAGGAGTTCCGGAATGGTCTGGAGGTAAAGATTTATATATAGGAAGTCTTATTTTGGTGGCCGGAAAAGTTTCGCACGTTATCGGTATTGTACCGGGAGTGCCGAAAGGGGTCCGGGGGTCCACCTTCCCCGGGGGGCCACATGGGCTGTAGGGGGTGCGCCTTGGCCTATATGGGCCAAGGGCACCAGCCCCAAGAGGCCCATGTGCCAAGATATAAGAAAAGGGGAAGAGTCCTAAAAGGGGAAGGCACCTCCGAGGTGCCTTGGGGAGGATGGACTCCTCCCCCCCTCTTGGCCGCACCCCTTCCTTGGAGGAAGGGGCAAGGTTGCGCCCTCCCCCCTCTCTTGCACCTATATAAAGGGAGGGGAGGGAGGGGTGGCCGCACCCATAAGCCCTGGCGCCTCCCTCCTCCCTGCAACACCTCCTCCTCCTCCCGTAGTTGCTTAGCGAAGCCCTGCCGGAGTTTTGCTGCATCCACCACCACGCCGTCGTGCTGCTGGATCATTATCAATCTCTCCTTCCCCCTTGCTGGATCAAGAAGGAGGAGACGTCATCCGCTCCGTACGTGTGTTGAACGCAGAGGTGCTGTCCGTTCAGCACTAGGTCATCGGTGATCTGAATCACGGCGAGTACGACTCTAACATCCCCGTTCCATTGAACGCTTCCGCATGCAATCTACAAGTGGTATGTAGATGCAATCACTCTCCCATGACTCGTTGCTAGATGAACTCATAGATGGATCTTGGTAAAACCGTAGGAAAATTTTTAATTTTCTGCAACGTTCCCCAACAGTGGCATCATGAGCTAGGTCTATGCGTAGTTCTCTATTGCACGAGTAGAACACAATTTGTTGTGGGCGTAGATGTTGTCAACTTTCTTGCCACTACTAGTCTTATCTTGCTTCAGCGGCATTGTGGGATGAAGCGGCCCGGACCGACCTTACACGTACGCTTACGTGAGACTGGTTCCACCGACTGGCATGCACTAGTTGCATAAGGTGGCTAGCGGGTGTCTGTCTCTCCCACTTTAGTTGGAGCGGATTCGATGAAAAGGGTCCTTATGAAGGGTAAATAGAAGTTGACAAATCACGTTGTGGCTTTCACGTAGGTAAGAAAACGTTCTTGCTAGAACCCTATTGAAGCCACGTAAAACTTGCAACAACAATTAGAGGACGTCTAACTTGTTTTTGCAGCAAGTGTTTTGTGATATGATATGGCCAAAGTTGTGACGAATGATGAATGATATATGTGATGTATGAGATCATGTTCTTGTAATAGGAATCACGACTTGCATGTCGATGAGTATGACAACCGGCAGGAGCCATAGGAGTTGTCTTTATTTTTGTATGACCTGCTTGTCATTGAAGAACGCCATGTAAATTACTTTACTTTATTGCTAAACGCGTTAGCCATAGAAGTAGAAGTAGTCGTTGGCGTGACAACTTCATGAAGACACGATGATGGAGATCATGATGATGGAGATCATGGTGTCATGCCGGTGACAGGATGATCATGGAGCCCCGAAGATGGAGATCAAATGAGCTATATGATATTGGCCATATCATGTCACAACTATATATAATTGCATGTGATGTTTATTATGTTTATGCATCTTGTTTACTTAGAACGACGGTAGTAAATAAGATGATCCCTCATAACAATTTCAAGAAAGTGTTCTCCCTAACTGTGCACCGTTGCTAAAGTTCGTCGTTTCGAAGCACCACGTGATGATCGGGTGTGATAGATCCTTACGTTCACATACAACAGGTGTAAGACAGTTTTACACATGCAATACACTTAGGTTAACTTGACGAGCCTAGCATGTACAAACATGGCCTCGGAACACAAGAGACCGAAAGGTCGAACATGAGTCGTATGGAAGATACGATCAACATGGAGATGTTCACCGACGATGACTAGTCCGTCTCACGTGATGATCGGACACAGCCTAGTCGACTCGGATCATGTATCACTTAGATGACTAGAGGGATGTCAAATCTGAGTGGGAGTTCATTAAATAATTTGATTAGATGAACTTTATTATCATGAACAATAGTCTAAAATCTTTGCAAAATATGTCTTGTAGATCAAATGGCCAACGCTCATGTCACCATGAACTTGAACGCGTTCCTAGAGAAAACCAAGCTGAAAGACGATGGCAGCAACTATTCGGACTGGGTCCGGAACCTGAGGATCATCCTCATAGCAGCCAAGAAACAATATGTCCTAGAAGCACCGCTAGGTGATGCACCTATCCCAGAGAACCAAGACATTATGAATGCTTGGCAGTCTCGTGCTAATGATTACTCCCTCGTTCAGTGCGGCATGCTTTACAGCTTAGAACCGGGGCTCCAAAAGCGTTTTGAGCAACACGGAGCATATGAGATGTTCGAGGAGCTGAAAATGGTTTTCCAAGCTCATGCCCAGGTCGAGAGATATGAAGTCTCCGACAAGTTCTACAGTTGTAAGATGGAGGAAAATAGTTCTGTCAGTGAGCACATACTCAAAATGTCTGGGTTGCACAATCGCCTGTCCCAGCTGGACATTAACCTCCCGGAAGAGGCGGTCATTGACAGAATCCTTCAGTCGCTCCCACCAAGTTACAAGAGCTTTGTGATGAACTACAATATGCAGGGGATGGTGAAAACTATTCCTGAAGTATTTTCAATGCTGAAGTCAGCAGAGGTAGAAATCAAGAAGGAGCATCAAGTGTTGATGGTCAATTAAACCACTAAGTTCAAGAAGGGCAAGGGAAAGAAGAACTTCAAGAAGGACGGCAAGGATGTTGCCGTGCCCGGTAAGCCAGTTGCCGGGAAGAAGTCAAATAATGGACCCAAGCCTGAGACTGAGTGCTTTTATTGCAAAGGGAAGGGTCACTGGAAGCGGAACTGCCCCAAATACTTAGCAGACAAGAAGGCCGGCAACACTAAAGGTATATTTGATATACATGTAATTTATGTGTACCTTACCAGTACTCGTAGTAACTCCTGGGTATTTGATACCGGTGTCGTTGCTCATATATGTAACTCACAGCAGGAGCTGTGGAATAAACGGAGACTGGCGAAGGACGAGGTGACGATGCGCGTCGGGAATGGTTCCAAGGTCGATGTGATCGCCGTCGGCACGCTACCTCTACATTTACCTACGGGATTAGTTTTAAACCTCAATAATTGTTATTTAGTGCCAAGTTTGAGCATGAACATTGTATCAGGATCTCGTTTAATACGAGATGGATACTCATTTAAATCCGAGAATAATGGTTGTTCTATTTATATGAGAGAAATGTTTTATGGTCATGCTCCGATGGTCAATGGTTTATTCTTAATGAATCTCGAACGTAATGTTACACATGTTCATAGTGTGAATACCAAAAGATGTAAAGTTGATAACGATAGTCCCACATACTTGTGGCACTGCCGCCTTGGTCACATTAGTGTCAAGCGCATGAAGAAGCTCCATGCTAATGGAATTTTAGAGTCTCTCGATTATGAATCATTTGACACATGCGAACCATGCCTCATGGGCAAGGTGACCAAGACTCCGTTCTCCGGAACAATGGAGCGAGCAACCAACTTATTGGAAATCATACATACCGATGTGTGCGGTCCAATGAGTGTTGAGGCTCGCGGAGGATATCGTTATGTTCTCACTCTCACTGATGACTTGAGTAGATATGGGTATGTCTACTTGATGAAACACAAGTCTGAGACCTTTGAAAAGTTCAAGGAATTTCAGAATGAAGTAGAGAATCAACGTGACCGAAAGATAAAATTCTTGCGATCAGATCGTGGAGGAGAATATTTAGGTCAAGAATTTGGTACACACTTAAGGAAATGTGGAATCGTTTCACAACTCACGCCGCCTGGAACACCTCAGCGTAACGGTGTGTCTGAACGTCGTAATCGCACTCTATTGGATATGGTGCGATCTATGATGTCTCTTACCGATTTACCGCTATCATTTTGGGGATACGCTCTAGAGACAGCTACATTCACTTTAAATAGGGCACCGTCTAAATCCGTTGAGACGACACCGTATGAATTATGGTTTGGGAAGAAACCTAAGTTGTCGTTTCTAAAAGTTTGGGGATGCGATGCTTATGTCAAGAAACTTCAACCTGAAAAGCTCGAACCCAAGTCGGAAAAATGTGTCTTCATAGGATACCCTAAGGAAATCATTGGGTATACCTTCTACCTTAGATCCGAAGGCAAGATCTTTGTTGCCAAGAACGGATCCTTTCTGGAAAAAGAGTTTCTCTCGAAAGGAGTAAGTGGGAGGAAAGTAGAACTCGATGAAGTACTACCTCTTGAACCGGAAAGTAGTGCAGCTCAGGAAAATGTTCCTGTGGTGCCTACACCGACTGGAGAGGAAATTAATGATGATGATCAAGGTACTTCAGATCAAGTTGCTACTGAACTTCGTAGGTCCACTAGGACACGTTCCGCACCAGAGTGGTACGGCAACCCTGTCCTGGAAATCATGTTGTTAGACAACGGTGAACCTTTGAACTATGAAGAAGCGATGGCGGGCCCAGATTCCAACAAATGTCTTGAAGCCTTGCAATCCGAGATAGGATCCATGTATGAAAACAAAGTATGGACTTTGACAGACTTGCCCGATGATCGGCGAGCGATAGAAAACAAATGGATCTTTAAGAAGAAGACGGACGCGGATGGTAATGTTACCATCTATAAAGCTCGACTTGTCGCTAAGGGTTATCGACAAGTTCAAGGGATTGACTACGATGAGACTTTCTCTCCCGTAGCGAAGCTTAAGTCCGTCCGAATCATGTTAACAATTGCCGCATACTATGATTATGAGATATGGCAGATGGACGTCAAAACGACATTCCTTACGTTTATCTTAAGGAAGAGCTGTATATGATGCAGCCGGAAGGTTTTGTCGATCCTAAGAATGCTAACAAGGTATGCAAGCTCCAGCGATCCATTTATGGGCTGGTGCAAGCATCTCGGAGTTGGAACATTCGCTTTGATGAGATGA
>LR880972.1:98354708-98374870 GCA_904067115.1 Aegilops sharonensis | reverse complement strand
TGTTTACCCAGGTTCGGGCCCTCTCGATGGAGGTAATACCCTACTTCCTGCTTGATTGATCTTGATGATATGAGTATTACAAGAGTTGATCTACCACGAGATCAGAGAGGCTAAACCCTAGAAGCTAGCCTATGGTATGATTGTTGTTATGTCCTACAGACTAGACCCTACGGTTTATATAGACACCGGAGGGAGCTAGGGTTACAAAGAGTCGGTTTACAGAGAAGGAGATCTACATCCGAATCGCCAAGCTTGCCTTCCATGCCAAGGAGAGTCCCATCCGTACACGGGACAAAGTCTTCAATCATGTATCTTCATAGTCCAACAGTCCGGCCAAAGCATATAATCCGGCTGTCCGGATACCCCCTTATATAGGACTCCCTCAGTAGCCCCCGAACCAAGCTTCAATGATGACGAGTCCGGCGCGCAGATTGTCTTCGGCATTGCAAGGCAGGTTCTTCTCCAAATCCGGCACTCCCGTCGTAGCAAGCGGGTGTCCGGACTCCCAGTAAGGTTGTACTCCTCGGCTTCTGTGTTCCAATAATGGCCATCTCCACGTGTCGAGTGAAGACGAGGGGCCGGGGCGTTTTGACATTTGCCACCCTAATCCCGTAGGCAAGCCGTCTATTTTAAGAGACGGGGATCTTCAGATCCAAATCACACCACCTTCTCCCGAGCAAGCATTTCGTAGAGCGCGTCCAGCAGAGGCCCTGCCCGTCGCTCCCCTAGCTCGAAACCAGGGGATTGGGAAAAGTGTTCCGTCCCTCACAACCGCTTAATAGAGCTGCAGACCAAAGGGTTCCTTCCGCCCGCATTCATGGTCCCCGTCCGATCTGGACTAGCCACCTATAATGGCGGGGAGCAAGCGGAAAGATTTCCTAATCCATCTCGGGGGGAGCGGGTATGCCTTGTCCCATATCTGCTAAGAGGCGTCGGGTTTCCAATCCACCCATTCCTCCGCGGGCTCCTGGAGTTCTACGGCCTCCAGTTGCATAATCTTACTCCCGCCTCCATACTGCACATCGCGGGCTATGTCGCCCTCTGCGAGCTGTTCCTGGGCTGCGAAGCTCATTTCGAGCTATGGAAGAGGTTATTTTGCCTCGTCCCCCGCAACCAGGAGGGATCTATATATCAAGTGGGCGGAGCCGAAATATGGCGCATCACCCAGACCGGATATCTGTCCGGTACTCCAAAGAAGGCGTCCGAAGACTGGCCTTCGGAGTGGTTTTATGTCGATGACGTTCCCCTTCCGGACCCAGTCCGGACGGGCCTTACCGAGTTTAGCAATACTCCACTGAAGAAACGCCAAAGATGGCGCCCTCGGAGCCCCCAGGAGGGAGACAACAGAGAAGTCCTCTACCTGATGAGCAGGATAATAACCCTGGCCAAATCAGGATTGACAATAATTGAAGTTATGTCAATATGTATAATAAGGGGAGTGCAGCCACTTCAATATAGGGGGAAACCCATGTGGCACTTCCATGGAGAAGACGATGCCTCCCGCTGCGGCCGCAAAGGTCCGGACTCCGCCACGTGTTTGGCGAGGATACTGTCCGATTTGTACAAAGGAGAAGAAGAGGAGTTCCTCCGCATTAAACCGCGGGATGGATTTTCCATGTACAACCCCCGAACCTGGGTAGGCCATCATCCTTTACTCGAATCTGTCCATCCATACCTTCTTTGTCACAATTATTTACCTTGTTGTTTCAAAACAGGAACTAAGGAAGGCCGTGAAAAAGTTCAACAACCCCTCTCCGCAGCCAGAGGATCCCGGTCGGGCTCTCGACCCCGGACTTGAAGAAGATCCGGACATATCCGTGGAATTTGTCGACGGGACTTTCTACCAGGCAAGCAGCGGCGGCTCTTTAGTGGCCATCGTCGCGGATTATCCCGGACTGCTTCCTGTGTCGCATGTAAGTAATGTCGGGGTTCTGACCTTCCGAAAGGAGTCCTTCTTTATGCCGTACCTTATGCTCACACGCTGTATTTTTTTTATAGAAACGGCAGTCGGGACGCCGCACGGAACCTGCGGGGGCCTCTCAGCTAGAGGCGCCTAGTCAAGGCAGGCTCAAAAGGAAGGCGGTCAGGACCGAGATGCAGGCGCAGAGGTATTCATTAAATTTGCCCCGTGGTTATTTGGTCTTTTGGCGAGAGGTGACGGCTTTAATTATGTCCTGGCAGGAAACGCCGGACTATATCTGGAGACCCTACCGGCCACGCCTCCAGCTGCCGGATTCCTGAACCGGATTCACGGGCGAAGGTTGAAGTGGGGACAGCGCCTAGCTGTCCTCCTGCGGAGGATACAGATAGGCTTTCCGCCACAAATTCTGAAGTGGAGAGTGCCATGAATCACCGACACTGACAGGCTGTACTTAGCGGTGGTATTTTTTCCGAAGAGGCGTCTAATGCCTTGAATTCCGGACAAGCATATATCCGCGCTGCTCAAGATGGACTTGCCAGAGCAACGGACCAGTATGTGAAGGATATACGGGTAAGAAAAATTAATAAGTATGTGTAGTAGTAGCCCCGGAGACTTGAAACAGTTGGCACAGCTGATTTAAGGATCATTAAATGCGTAGGTTCTTGTAGAGAAGAATGCCCAGTTGTCTCAAGAGTTGGAGGAATGTAAGGCCCAAATGAAGGAAAATCCTGTCGAACAAGAGGAATCCAAAAAGGCCTCTTCTGGTAATAATTTCCTTCTACCAGTTTGTTCGTTCGACATGTTTTATAAATCTGACGAAAGATTCGGCAGACGTCCCCGGAGGAAATCCGAAGACTATGGGGGATAATGAGATGCACCTGCTAAGTCAACTAAAGGTGGGCGAACGCGTGCTGACGCAGTCTATCTAGGAGAAAAATAAGCTCCAAGATGCTAATATCCAACTGAGCGTCGAGTTGAAAGATGTTCGGGCTCAGCTCGCGGACTCCGTGAAGGAGAACAGGAGGCTTCGACGCTTGCATTTATAGTAAGTGCTTGAAACGAGCTGTAAAACAGTTCGGCGAGGAAGCGAATTTAACAGAGTTGTGTCTGTAGGTATGGTGACAGGCCGTCCCGGAGAGGAGATGCCCGGATCCGTCGGTGATATGCTGCAAGATCTTTCGCAGCTGCACGAACAAGCTCGGCAGGTGATGCAGGGTATTGCCCAGGCCGGCCATCTGCTTCCCTGCCAGGAGGCCTGAGTGAACTTGTGGAGATGCTCAAAGGAGCACGGCGGCACTTCCGGTTATGGAAGATATCAGCTTGCCGGCAAGGTGCAAGAGAAGCTTGGGCCATGGTGAAGACGCGATACGCCAAGGCTGACCCGAACCATATGGCCGAAGTCGGACCGGTGGGGTCAGATGGACAAGAGATACCTGTTAGTATGGTATATGACCAAGTAGCATTAGCTGCAAGGCATTCCCAACAGGATTGTAAGCTAGACAGCCTGTTAGAAGGTATAGAGGAAGAGTACAGCCAGTCTAAATGACTATGTAATTTGAATGTGCTTATGTACTACCTAGCCGGATTGAAAATCATTTGTCATGGCGGACCTTTTCGCTTTAGCCCCTGGACCCGACAGTCCGGGGTGTATCCGAGGTATGAAAAACCGGGGTATGCGTGGAAACCAGGCGTAGGGGTCATAAGTGCTTGAACAGACAAGTACCCAACTAGTTATGTTATATTACATTAATAGTAAGAAACATCTTCCAGAGAGAATAGTTCCGTTAGAGGTTCCTTTCTCTGGGTGTGCATGCATCGATGTGCATGTCCGAACTGCGAACAGAAGCGCAGGAAACAAAACATCTGGGTATTTACGTTGTAACAAACGAGAACATCTTTTGTTCACCGACTGAATATTCCCTTAAGAATGCTAGCTTTCGGCTTCACCCAGTCTGAGGTACACATCCGGATCAACCGGCAGTAACAATCGCAGAGGTGCTCCCCTTATGCCCTAGCCGAATTAACGGGAACGTAGGGCATAACTACAAGAGCCAGGCAACCCAGCATGGCCAAAACTTAAGTCATATCGATGCATATAATGGTGAAGAAAAGGCACATATGGAAAGAAAAATGCATATGTGGCTGGCAAGGAGCCATTAAAGTAGTTATATTTAGCTTCCGAATAGGAAGCCCCCAGGTATAGTGGGCACGTATAGTGCGGCCGGAGTGATCAGGGCATCCGTACAGTTTTAAGGCTGTATGTTAAAAAAGGAAAAAGAGGGCGAGAAAGGAAGAAAGAGAACATAATTGAAGAGGCAGAGTTAAGGAGACGAACACTGAGTTCGGCACTAGGCGTAGAATCTCCGGAGTCTGGCCGCGTTCCATGGGTTCGGCTCGAGTCTGTTATCAGATGCACTACACAGACGGTACGCTCCTCCGGTGAGAACGTTATCAATGATGGAATTCGAGCCCCTCGAACCGAGCTGAAATTTTGAGGACGGCATTGTGATAGGCCGCCATTTTTGGGTCTTTGGCGTCAAAGTCTCCATTTACCTGAGATATTGCGAGGTTCGAGTCCCCCCGCACTTCGAGGCGTTGGATGCCCATGGAGACTGCCATCCGAAGACCATGCAATAGAGCCTCATATTCGGCTGCATTGTTGGAGTCTGTGTATAATATTTGTAGTACGTACTGGACCGTGTCTCCGGTTGGGGATGTCAGGACGACACCCGCTCCCAATCCGGCCAGCATTTTAGAGCCGTCGAAATGCATGATCCAATTTGAGTACGCGACGTACTCTTTAGGGAGTTCAGCTTCTGTCCATTCGGCGACGAAGTCAGCCAGTACTTGCGACTTAATGGCCCGTTGTGGTTTGTATGTTATGTCGAACGGGAGAAGCTCAATAGCCCATTTGGCAATCCGGCCTGTTGCGTCGCGGTTATTTATTATGTCATTGAGTGGTACTTCGGAGGCCACCGTGATCGAACACTCTTGAAAGTAGTGTCGTAGTTTCCGGGATGCCATGAAGACCGCGTACGCTATCTTTTGATAGTGTGGGTATCGAGATTTGCATGGAGTGAGGACGGTGGACACGTAATATACCGGTTTTTGGAGTGGGAACTTGTGTCCGTCCGCCTCTCGTTCGACGACGAGCACCGTGCTCACAACTTGGTTTGTTGCGGCTTAATAGCATGGGTTCGCCAATATTTGGCGCGGTCAGGACTGGGTTTGTGGCCAAGAGTACCTTTATTTCTTCCAGTCCGGACGTGGCTGCATCCGTCCACTCGAAGTGTTCGGTGCGTCGAAGAAGGCGATACAGAGGTAGTGCCTTTTCTCCTAAGCGGGAGATAAAGCGGCTTAAGGAAGCCACGCATCCAGTTAATTTCTGGATCTACTTGAGGTCTGTTGGGATAGCCAACTGTGAAGAGCTTGGATTTTTGCCGGATTTGCTTCAATTCCTCTATTGGAAATGATGAAGCCGAGCAATTTCCCGGAGGGTACCCCGAAGACACATTTCTCCGGGTTGAGCTTGATGTCGTATGTTCGGAGGTTGTCGAACGTAAGCCTCAAGTCGTCTATTAAAGTTTCAACGTGTCTTGTTTTGATGACCACGTCGTCTACATAGGCCTCTACTGTCTTGTCGATTTGTTTTTCCAGGCATGTCTGAATCATGCGTTGATAGGTTGCGCCGGCGTTTTTTAGCCCGAAAGGCATGGTGTTAAAACAGAAAGGGCCGTATGGTGTATTGAAAGCCGTTGCGGCCTGGTCGGACTCCGCCATCTTGATCTGATGGTATCCGGAGTATGCATTGAGGAAGAACAATGAGTCGTGTCCTGCGGTGGCGTCGATGATTTGGTCAATGCGGGGGAGGGGGAAGGGATCCTTAGGGTAAGCTTTATTGAGGTCCTTGAAATCGACACATAAATGCCAGGATTTGTCCTTCTTTGGTACCATTACCAAGTTTGCTAGCCAATCCGGATGTTTGATGTCTCTGATGAATCCGGCCTCGAGTAGCTTGGCTAGCTCCTCTCCCATGGCTTGCCGCTTAGGCTCTGAGAAGCGCCTAAGAGTCTGCTTGACTGGCTTGTATCCTTTCAGTATATTGAGGCTGTGTTCGGCCAGCCTGCGTGGGATGCCCGGCATGTCCGAAGGGTGCCAGGCGAAGATATCCCAATTCTCATGCAGGAAATCTCGCAGTGCGGCATCTATTGTGGGGTTCAACTGTGTCCCAATTGAAGCTGTCTTTGTAGGGTCCGTTGGGTGGACCTGGAATTTAACTATGTCGTCCGCGGGTTTGAAGGGGGTGGATTTAGGTCACTTGTCTCGTATCACATCGTCTCTGTCCACTGTTTCTCGCATCGTTGTTAGCTCTTCGGCCGCGAGGGCTTCTGATAATGTTTCCAGGGCAAGGGCGGCGGTTTTATTTTTGGAGCGAAGTGCGACGTCTTGGTCACTAGCTAGAGTGATGATTCCGTTGGGCCCGGGCATTTTGAGTTTCATGTACCCGTAATGGGGTATAGTATGGAAACTTGTGAATGCGTCCCGCCCCAAGAGGGTGTGGTATCCGCTGCTGAACGGGGCCACTTGGAATGTAATTTCTTCGGACCTGTAATTCTCCGGCGTGCCGACTACCACATCCAGTGTGATTTTTCCTGCGCATCGTGCCTGCCGACTAGGGATGATTCCCCTGAAGGTTGTGCTGCTTTGCTCAATGCGGCTCCTGTCAATTTCCATCTTGTTAAGGGTTTCCTCGTAAATGAGGTTTAGCCCTCTTCCGCCGTCCATGAGCACTTTGGTGAGCTTGAAGCCGTCCATGATTGGACTAAGGACCAAAGCGGCTGGTGCTCGGACTGTTCAGAACTGAGGTTCGTCACTGGCATTGTAGGTTATAGCCGTGTCATTCCATGGGTTTATTGTTGCCATGTGGCAAACTTCGGCGAGGCTGCGCTGAGCTTGCTTGCGCCTACTATTTGAGGCGAAAGTCTCGAAGACTGTAAATACCGTATTGTTGTTTCCCGGCAGGTTGTTGTTCTGTCGTATGGTTTAAGAGGAGATCCTCGCCGCTCTTTGCTACCTGCAGGAATATCCAACATGCTCTAAGGTTATGAGTTGGTGTAGTATCCGGTGTGCTGTGAATTTTGCACGGTCCACTGAGCCATTCTTCCAATACGGTTTCGCGCCTTGTATCAGGCTTTGGTTTTTTGGTAATTGAGTCGGGTAACTTACGAGAGCTTGCCCTTTTATATCGGACGAAGGGTTTAGTGAGGGTCGGATTGTCCCAGAAGTCCGTTTGGGTTTTCCAGGAGCTTTCCATCGCGTAGTACTTCTGCACTATGGCCACTAAGTCAGCGAAGTGTACTATGTCATGAGGACTTATAGCATTGAGGATCCCTTTGTCCGTGCAATTGTTGCAGAAGAGGGAGATTGCGTCTTCCTCGCGACAGTCCTTAACCCTGTTTAACACAAGGAGGAATCTGGCCTAGTAAAGATGTACTGTCTCTTGTGACTCTTGTTTGATTTCTTGAATATTGAATAAATCTGGGTGGGTGGGTGGATTTGAATCTGAATCCTGACCCAATTTGAGACCCAGGGGCAAGGAAGTTCCTGAGCTTAACGGGCCGGGCTCTGAGGTGCTGCCCAATTTGTTTGACCCGTCGCCCGATCCTAAGTTCGGGGTTTGGGTCGCGTCCTCCCGTGAGCGGGTGTCCGGCTCACAGAGCTCGGAAATTCGGACACAGTTTGTCCTCAAAATAGAGGGAGAATTCGTATGATGCTCCTCCACTACCGCGATTTCGTGGGTGACCGGTGGAGAATAAATATCCCTTTGGTCAGGTTTAAGCCCGATCCGATCATAGTCTGTAGCGACACCCAGGGCGGCGATGCGATCCAAGAGCTCATTAAAGGAAGAGAGCTACATTGGATCCATCTGTTCGGCGAGTTTCAAACTGACGTGGAGGTTGTTTTGATGACCTGAGAAGTCATTGTCGGCGCGACAGCCATCGAGCGGTCATGACGAAACCGCCCAGACGGAGAGTTTGGCCTTGGGCAAGTGCTCCTTCAAGGGTGATGTTGTCCCTGACAACGATACGAGCCATCGAGCCTTGCAGCAACGACACAGAGGAACTCTCAATGAAAGCACCAACGTTGGTGTCAAAACCAGCGGATCTCGGGTAGGGGGTCCCGAACTATGCGTCTAAGGCTAATGGTAACAGGAGGCTGGGGACACGATGTTTACCCAGGTTCGGGCCCTCTCGATGGAGGTAATACCCTACTTCCTGCTTGACTGATCTTGATGATATGAGTATTACAAGAGTTGATCTACCACGAGATCAGAGAGGCTAAACCCTAGAAGCTAGCCTATGGTATGATTGTTGTTATGTCCTACGGACTAAACCCTCCGGTTTATATAGACACCGGACGGGGCTAGGGTTACACAGAGTCGGTTTACAGAGAAGGAGATCTACATCCGAATCGCCAAGCTTTCCTTCCACGCCAAGGAGAGTCCCACCCGGACATGGGACTAAGTCTTCAATCATGTATCTTCATAATCCAACAGTCCGGCCAAAGCATATAGTCCGGCTGTCCGGATACCCCCTTATCCAGGACTCCCTCGGCGGACATCCAGATCCGCGGAGGTGCGGCCCCCACTTCGGCCCCACGGCGGCGCGGCGTCCCACCGGCGACGGCTGTGGTGGTGCCGCTGGGAATATGCTGGATGCACAGGGGGTGGCGGTGGCCCGGGCGGCAGCCCCATGGTTGGGTGGCGGCGCGCCCGTTGGTCCGATCGGTTCCGGCTTGTCCCGGATCTGGTGACCACCGAACGACGCAGGGGGTGGCGGCGGCCCGGCGTGGCCGGCGATCTGGACACGGTGGTGTCGGCGGCTCGCTGGTCTGTCAGAGATCCAGGAGTATCATCGTCTCCGACTCGATCTGCTCCGGTTCGTGTTAGCTCTGGTACAGGGAGACTACCGTCATCTCCCGGTGCTAACTGCATGGATCTGACGGCGGCGGCTGGATCCTTTTGATATAGTCTCTGACAAAGAAGGCGGCGGTCTGTGCACAAGAAGCTGGATGGATTTCTTCAAACAGATCTGGGTGAAAACCCGCTCTTGGCTAGATGCCAAAGCCGGCTATGACGGCGCTCACGACGGCATTCCCTTCTTGAAGGCATCGCAGTGGAGAAGTTCTAGACTACTATCTGCTACCTCCAGGGGAAACCCTAGATTGACAGATCAGAAGACGGCGGCGCATTTGTGTCGTTTCCCCTTTGGGGGCGTCTTTCTTGGAGGTGTACGCGGGCTCGAGGGACCAGTGGACGACATCTTTGGTGGAGCAGTGCTTCATCATACACATGGATGGCGACAGATCTCGATGGCATGGCGCCCTGGAGATTAAGAGTCTGATGTGCGATGATGGACTCATGCAGGAGGTCGACGCTGTCTGGCATCATGGCGGCGGCGGCAGCTAGACCGGGCAAGGTCGATGCAGCAGTACAGCTCTGAAGATGAATTGGTGGCAAGTGGCTGCGGCGTCCTCATACCCAGCAGGCGTCCTGGTTGAGGAGCACGTCGGACTGGTGGGTGCCCATACCCGGCAGGCGTCCTGGTTGGGACCTCAGGTCTTAGATGTTAGGTATGGCTGTGATGTCTGTTTGGTATTAGGCCCAGGCTATCAGCGCCCCTTCATCAATTGGATAGGTGTAGCGACATTTGTTGCTTAGACGGTGGCTTTAGTCTTACTGTTGTATGAATTTGTAAGGTCTTGTGAGAATAATTAATAAAGTGGTCGTATGCATCGTCCAGATGCAGAGGCCGGGGGTCCTCCTCCTTTTCTAAAAAAACATGCCAGAAGATGAAATCTGTTCTAGGTGTCACTGCAAACAACAAATCTATATAGTTTCTACAATCGAAAAATCAGGAATGGAGTGTATGTTTCTCTTACTTAAGAACATGTGTTAGCAATGACCCTCGGTTGCATTTTATAAATCTCAAAAAATTTAATTGAATTATAATTTTATAGGTAACAAAGGTCATACTGATTTCAGTAGTAAAAGCTTGAAGCAAAAGAATTTGGCACACAAGCTTGAAACGTAACAAATCTATGCATAATTGCTGCTTCCAAATTCTCTAGTAATATACACTTCCACTCGAGCATACACTACATGGCATGCCTCCTGTGCATCCGTTTTCAACTCATTAATGATTCATCTATATTTACCGTCTAGAATCAACCTACAGAATCGTTCTACTGGCTACATAGACAATCAAAGACATTCTTAATCTTGCATTGTTCAACCTTATCTCTGCAGTGTTGATATAAAATAGAGTCATGCCCGACTATAATTTGTAGAAAAGAGTGTTCAAGTGAAAAAGAGTCATGCGCAATGTCAGGACCCTGATTCCAAGTCACGTCGATCTAGCCGGTAACACCTCATATCACTTTGCGGCCTCACGCACGGTATTCCCACGGGTGTCGCCTTACCATGGCCCGGGACCGTTTGCGCCTTTTGGCTCACGTATATGATAGTGTCGCTAGCATCCATATGACAGAGAACCCGGGCCGACATGGCTAGTCGTAAACCCAAAGCGGCACTAACCCATGCGGACAGGCATACATGAATCACATCGAGCATGTCGGTCAGCAGCGTGTGAATCCAGGCTGTAGCACTGGGCTAATAGGACTCCAGGAACCCGGGCTGTAGTAGGCTAGGCAGGACTCCGGATGTCACCGTGTGACATTTCCCCGAAGGGACAGACACAGGAACGAAGTGAAACACATGCCGGCCAGTCAAGTGTCCTGAGCAGTAGTGCTGGGCTAGCAGGACTCCGGTGAACCGGGTTGTAGCGGACTACTATGGCTCAGGAGGCACTAGACTACATTTCCCCATAAGAGAGGCTGCCAAGGATAAACAACTAGATTGTCGGATCCCACACATACCAAACATTTCAAACATGCACACAATATGCTCGATATGTGTAAATACAACATGGCATCACAACAAAACTCTACGACTCAAAGTATTTATTCATTAGGCTCCGAGGGGCGACATATTACAAACATGTGTCTCTCGACCCAGCATTCAAAGCATACAAGTCAAACACATGCGGAAGCTTAACATGTCTGAGTACAGACAACTATTAATGAAAAAGGCTGAGAAGCCTGACTATCTACCAGATCCTACCAAGGGCACAAGATCGTAGCTGAGGTAACAAGCTAAACGTCGAAGTCCACGCGGAACTACTAGCGAGATTGAAGTCTCTCTGCAAAAACATAAAATAGGCAAACGTGAGTACAAATGTACCCAGCAAGACTTACATCAGAACTAGCTACATATGCATCATTATCAACAAAGGGGGTGGTGGAGTTTGACTGCAGCAAGCCAGCTTTGACTCGGTGGCTATCCTGAACTACGACTGCAAGTAACTATTTTGAGGTGGCGCACACGAGTCCACATATTCACCATATCAATACACCACTATGGATCTGCTACTGTCTCCCTACGAGAAGGCCATCCACAGCACTCACGCTTATCTTGCGCATTTTAGAGTATCCACTTTCACTTGTCTATGAACTGTACAGGCAACCTAGAAGTCCTTTTCCGTGGACACGGCTATTCGAATAGATGATGTTAACCTTGCAGGGTGTACTTCTTCACACACGCTCTCGCCACTTACCACCATGTACATGTCGTGTATCTCGGCAACCTTCAAGCGGAAGCCTGGCGAGGGAGTCGGCCATGACCTGACTAACCACACAAGTCTCTAGTCCAGGTTTATCGCCTATTCGGGTTCCATCCGCAAGGAGATCCGGCCGGGGTGTCGCTCACGGCCCCAAACGATGTGTGCACGGTTCCCAAGACTCCAAACGGGCGCTCGGTACACCGAGCCACGGTGTATCTACCGCATCATAGCCCACCCCTAGGGTCAACGCTACGCACGGCCTCCAACACATATCCTACAAACACCAGAAACTAGTTGCAACTCCTGGACAGAGATCGAGGCGATTAATAAGCCGAGAGGGGCCGAGTTACCGGAACCCAATGTGTGGTAGTAACTGTTTCATGGATCACAAACACAGAACTCAGTTCCTGAGGACGGCTGCAATGAGACAACCCACCATGTACTCCTACATGGCCTCTCACCGCTACCTTTACCAAATCGTGTTCACACACTTAGCTCTCAACAGTAGGACATGTTCACCCACCTCTGATTCATCCTCGATGAATCAGACCCGACTCAACTCTAAGCAGTAGCAGGCATGACAAACAAGCATGAATGAGTAGGCACAACAGGGCTCAAACAACTCCTACTCATGCTAGTGGGTTTCATCTATTTACTGTGGAATGACAGGTCATGCAGAGGATAAAGGGGTTCAGCTACCGCAGCAAGTAACGGATGAATTGTTGTTGTCCTAATGCAGTAAAAGAGAGCAGGAGCGAGAGAGTGGGATTGTATCGGAATGAATAAGGGGGTTTTGCTTGCCTGGCACTTCTGAAGATAATATAGCTCTTCATCAGTGTCATCGATCTCATCGTCGAAACCACGTCTATCGAGAGGGGTCAATTACCGGCAAACAAAGAGGGACACAATCAATGCAATGCAACAAATATGATGCATGACAATGTCATGGAAATATGCAGTGATTTGAGCTAATGCAATAGAAAGTCATTTTGATTGAAGTGGAATTCAAAACTAGATCAAATTCCAACTCCAAATCTATTATCAAATTTGTCCTAATCATGTTTCATCCTAAACAGTGAGGTTAACTTTCTCAAACATGCATGAAAATGATACATATGGATAGGTTGCATTTTTCTGATAATTTTTCATATATAAATTGTTTGATTTGGAGTTACGCTTGATTTCCTATGAATTTTAGAAGTTTAGATAATTTTCTGAAATTTATAAATCATTTCTGATTTATTTTAATTCCAGAAAATGTTTACGACATCAGCATAGCCTCACTGTGACGTCACTAGGTCAACGGAGCAGTCCAGGTCAAACTAACCAGTGGGTCCTGCGTGTCAATGGTTAGCTAAACTAATCTAGTTTAGTCAGTACTAACCTGGGTCATTCTAATTAAGTTTTAACTTAAACTAGATTAATTAGCCGAGCGTGGCCCGCATGTCATAGACCCAGGGGAGGTCAAATCCCCTGGTCAACCGGGGCTAAACCACAGGTGGTCAAAACGGTCAACCCGCCGGCGTTTAGCCGCTGGCGAGGCCGAATGCGGCGGACGCCTCGGGATTGCTCCTCCGGCGCCCAATCGAGCAGCGGAGGGCACGCGCGGGGAGCTGGGGCTCACCCGCATCCAGGGCGGCATGCGGCAGCAGTGGGGACGGCCAGAGCTCGCCGGAGATGAGCTCGCGGCGGCGCGTGAGTTTGGGTGAGTGCGGGGTTGGCGCTGTGGTGCGCCGGAGGGCGAGTTAGCATGTGCGTTAGGCTCCTGGTGGCTTCGTGAGTGCGGTGACGTCCTCCATTGTGAGCTTGCGGGGCTGTGGCCACGGCTGCGCCATGGCCTGCGGCGAGTAGCTCTCGGACGCGGCGGGGGACGGGGCTAGAGTGCACAAACACAAGGGGAGGAAGAGGGGTTTGGAGCAGGGGCTCACGGAGAGGTCGAAGAGCAGCTCCGTGGGCTCGGGGAGGCGCTCGGAGCGGCGAATCGTCGACGACGATCTTTGGTGGCCGACGAGGGAAACGGCGATGCTGGCGGCGTTCAGGGGCTTCCGGCGTCGCTTGGCTCAGTGCAGAGGACAAGGACGTCGAGGCGGAGCTCGGGGATAGGTCGGAGAGGCTCGAGGGCGGCTGTGGACACGACTACGGCGGCGACGAGCTTGGGCGTGCGTCGGCCATGGCGTGAAGAGAGCGAGGGGCGAGGGGGAAAGAGTGAGCGAGGGGTCGATGGGTTGCGGAGGCCACGGGGGGAACTATCCCAGCGTCGCGCTGGCCAGGGAGGGGCCAGGCAGGCAGCTGCGTGCCCGCGCGCGCGAGCGCCGTGCACTACTTCCCCTCTGCATTCTGGCAAGAGGGGGAAGACAACTGGCAAGGGAGGTGGCTGGGCTAGGCCGGCTTCAGCAGGAGGGCGCACAGGTAGGCGCCAGGTAAGCCTCTTTCCTTCCCTCTATTTTGTTTTCTTTTCTATTTATTTTCATCTGTTTTGAATTAGTAAAAATACTAACTCATTTTGTAAAATCCTGACAAAAATTGTGGGCACTATTTGAATTATTTCCAATAGCCCCCAAGTACTTTCAGGATTATTTGGACATTTAAAAATATTTATAAGGTTTAAATGTCCAAATTCAAATACTTATGAATTAATTCAAAAATCCAGGAATGGCCTAGAGATATGTGCACCATTTTTTGCAGAGGTTTTAAACCAATCCGAAAATGATGAACTTTTCTGAACGTCATTTTGGGTTCATTGAGAATATTTTAGGTTGAACCTATTTGATTTGATCTGGTGCTAGGGTTTGAACAATCCCCATTTCAAGTTCAGAGAAGTTTAAACATGATGCAACACAGGACTGGCTAACCCAGAGCAGACCAGAACTGGGGATGTGACAACTCACCCCCACTAAACAAGAATCTCGTCCCGAGATTCAAGACGTGAGGAAAGAAGACAGAGGGGGCACTAGCTAACACGATCTTGTCGATCCCATTTCCCTTCCCGAAGATGTTGGTTCAATGATCCAATTGATCTTGACGTCCTTGCTTTCGAGATCTTCATCCAACACGATGGCGACAGAAAGAAACTCTATAGGAAACGACCTCCTCGAAGATCGAGAACTCAAGATCAACTCGTGGAATGAGATGGTGAAACATCTCGAGTTGAGGCACAAAACACGTCGAGAGGGATGGAAGAACAAGCAACGAGGTTTGATTTGGTGGGCAACAACTCCATGCTTAGAGAGATGGTGGATGTTGTCAAGGTGGCGAGGAAATAATCGCCATGATTCAATAACGGGGCACCTTGGGGGAGGTGACTCGTAGAGTTATTCTTTGAAGTGGAAAAATAATTACTTTTGATTCGAAGATCATTGGAACTCTGTATACCAGCCTAGGGAAATCACAAGCGATCATTGGAAGGTGTTCGAAGGAATGACATACTCGGACTAGGATGGATGATGTGGACTACCTTGCTGAAGACAACGCAATGGATGATTTTTGCTTATCATCGGAAATGTATGGGACCCATGGTGAGTCCACTTTGGAAGGTGATCTTGGACAGCAACTGCTAAGAAGGGCAGCCCATGGGGAATTGGCACAATGGCGGTGCAAGCTGGGAACAAAATGCAACTGTTGGGAATGTTCCAACCATCATGTCTGCCTGTTCAGATCCGATTAGTGATAGGATACTTCAGACTCAGCATGTCAGGAAAGAAAGTTTGCAACACAAATTGACGAAATGACGTTGCGAGATTCTCGGGAGATGGACTACGGTAGTAAGCTCCAAAACATGAGCGGGTTCCGCTACAAACATGTGAACACGATGTCCCAAACAAGCATGACCACATGGTAGTCTTACAATGAAACACTACCGAGTTCTGGTTGGGAACCATCAACGAGGATATCGAAGTCCTTCCATAAGTCCGGATCCTAAGAAGGAACTTCTTCTCCTTGAACAAATCAATCAGTGGCTTGGTGTGCTACGAATTCATATAGAATGAAGGTTGCAAGTCTCCAGACCACAGAATACTTCGCACGTATGCATGACTAACTTGGGATGATTCCAAAGGATACAAAAACAATCTTTCTCGAACTCACGGCGGCAACTTGCACCAAATGCACATGAATTCGAGGAAGTCACTTCTTCCATCCAAGCATAAGCTTCATGAACGGAACACGAAGACATTGCTTAAAAAAAATTCAACACTAGCTCAATGTTCAACATGAATCATGGAGGAGACAAGATGTTGCTGATGGGCTCAAGAACAACTCATCGGAATTTCCATATCACTGGACTTCCGCCATCATGTGAACACGGTGATAGCATTGGTCAAACCAAAAGATGTAATGGTGTATGCTCGAGGGATCAACCACAAGTAAGACAACATTACGAACATCGTTGGTTCTGATTTGACTTGACGATGGCCCATACTCAAGTCAAAGTTTTTACAAGGCAATAGATCCAACAACTGATCACGAGGACCAATCGATGGAGATATCATCTTTCTTCAACACACACACACACAAGGTATCCCTTTGAGGTGAACTAAGTGGATTAAGCTTTTATCCTCCAACTCTCCAAGTTGTTGTTTAGCTTAGCCAACTAGCTCAGGGGTATCCAACACAGATTCTTGGAGAATGGCTGGTTTAGAGAAAACCCAACTTGATCACGAACTCAACATAGCGGTCAGGTGACAACCTGGTGATTCTTCCGAGAAGATAATCGGAATATCACGAACCACCGATATATTACTAAGCTCGAGAACAATCTTGCTTTTCAGGACAAGACGATATGATCAAAGAGCAAGGGATTGACACAATCCTAACTCATTGATCAAAGAGTGCACCAGAAATAAGGACTAGGTAGCATGATCAATCTTAGGATGATGATTTAATAACCAACACGCTAAGAATGAGAATATTGTCCATTAACTACCAAGCAACGGAGTTGCTAGCAGTATTGATTTCACACATCACGATTCACTTGTCGGCATTCCGGTTGCAACAACACGGGACCGAGGAATGAATAATGATGGCGAGAAGTATTACTGCGTCAAGAATTCATAAGAGGTGGTGCAATTCTCATGACACTCTTGACATAAAGATGGTAACACTCCAAGGTAGAACAGAACAAAGCTGGATTGGCATTTGATCTGCGGAATACAACTGCTTTGACCCAATCCTAGAAATGGACATGGTACTGGAGTTTGTTTCTCCTAGTCATTCCGGAATAGAATGGCTTGACGGACCACATGAGTAATAGGCATCGATGAACACGAATGCACAATTACTCCTGACTATCAATTGACAGACGGGGGTTAGAATACAACTAAGGAGGAACAACTCGAGGAACATATAACTTTCTGAGTTGTGGATGCATAGGTTAGTATGTCGAATCAAGTTCAACAGGTTTCTTCCGGATAACCTATGCAGAAAAGTAGAACTGGCAGAGTCGCAATATAGAATGGAGTACTCCTCAAGAGCACCCTGGTTGTGATCTTTCGGTTCAGCAAGGAACTTCTGCCATAAGAATTTCATGGTATTTGGAAGAAGGAAATACCACGGACCTCGAGGAATATTGCAAGGTTACTAATATCCTAAAGGTACGAGCAACACTATCAACACGAGGTAAGTAGAGTGAATCTTGGGCCAAGAACCCAGGAGTAGAATACCTACTACTAAGTGGCATCACGGGATGCTTTCGAGATTGGTGGCCAGAATCATCACACTGGGAACACAAAAACATGGCCATATTACCAGGTGATCCTCTAAGATGCCTAGGGTCATAATACTAGTTCCAACATATATGTCAAGGCAATGAGTACCTCAACAGACGATTAGTGTGCTTATTCTGACCAAAAGGACACCGTGAACAGGAAGGAAGAATTTGCAAATGCATCAGATAGTTTAGAAACTTGGGATGACTCAGACAGCATAACGGTTGTAAATGCTCAAAATGAATCGAGACATCCTGCAAAAATGGTGGCATGACCACTCAACATCACAATATCAAGGTTCTGAGACCAACTATGAACACACGGAAGTAGTAGAAACTGAACAAGGGCTTAAAACCAACAATATTATAAGTCTCTATCATAGTAACTCGTCATCCTGATAGATAGATGATAAGGCCTAGTTCTTAATCCCGGTAGAAGAGAAGAGGATGACTCAGATCAGAAGGCCATGAAGTATAAGGAGTAAAAAGAGCCTTACGTTCCCATCCACAATCAATTCCCTTACATAACTAAAGCATTTCTACACACAACTTCGACCGGTTTGGCTTGGTAATCCTACAGGCAGTCAGGCTCTGATTCCAAAGCTGTCAGGACCCCGATTCCAAGTCACATCGATCTAGCCGGTAACACCTCATATCACTTTGCGGCCTCACGCATGGTATTCCCACGGGTGTCGCATTACCATGGCCCGGGACTGTTTGCGCCTTTTGGCTCACGTATATGATAGTGTCGCTAGCATCCATATGACAGAGAACCCGGGCCGACATGGCTAGTCGTGAACCCAAAGCTGCACTAACCCATGGGGACAGTCATACATGAATCACATCGAGCATGTCGGTCAGCAGCGTGTGAATCCAGGCTGTAGCACTAAGCTAACAGGACTCCGGGAACCCGGGCTGTAGCAGGCTAGGCAGGACTCCGGATGTCACTGCGTGACATTTCCCCGAAGGGACAGACACAGGAACGAAGTGAAACGCATGCCGGCCAGTCAAGTGTCCTGAGCAGTAGTGCTGGGCTAGCAGGACTCCGGTGAACCGGGCTGTAGCGGACTACTATGGCTCAAGGAAGCACTAGACTACATTTTCCCATAAGAGAGGTTGCCAAGGATAAACAACTAGATTGTCGGATCCCACACATACCAAGCATTTCAAACATACACACAATATGCTCGATATGTGTAAATACAACATGGCATCACAACAAAACTCTACGACTCAAAGTATTTTTTCATTAGGCTCCGAGGGGCGAGGTATTACAAACATGGGTCTCTCGACCTAGCATTCAGAGCATACAAGTCAAACACATGCGGAAGCTTAACATGTTTGAGTACAGACAACTATAAATGAAAAAGGTTGAGAAGCCTGGCTATCTACCAGATCCTGCCGGGGGCACAAGATCATAGCTGAGGTAACAAGCTAAACGTCGAAGTCCACACGGAACTACTAGCGAGACTGAAATATCTCTGCAAAAACATAAAATAGGCAAACGTGAGTACAAATGTACCCAGCAAGACTTACATCAGAACTAGCTACATATGCATCATTATCAACAAAGGGGGTGGTGGAGTTTGACTGCAGCAAGCCAGCTTTGACTCGGTGGCTATCCTGAACTACGACTGCAAGTAACTCTTTTGAGGTGGCGCACACGAGTCCACATATTCACCATATCAATACACCACTATGGATCTGCTACCGTCTCCCTATGAGAACGCCATCCACAGCACTCATGCTTATCTTGCACATTTTAGAGTATCCACTTTCACTTGTCTATGAACTGTACAGGCAACCCAGAAGTTATTTTCCGCGGACACGGCTATTCGAATAGATGATGTTAACCCTGCAGGGGTGTACTTCTTCACACACGCTCTCGCCACTTACCACCATGTACACATCGTGTATCTCGACAACTTTCAAGCGGAAGCCTGGCGAGGGAGTCGGCCACGACCTGACTAACCACACAAGTCTCTAGTCCAGGTTTATCGCCTATTCGGGTTCCATCCGCAAGGAGATCCGGCCGGGGTGTCGCTCACGGCCGCAAACGATGTGTGCAGGGTTCTCGAGACACAAAACGGGCGCTCGGTACACCGGGCCACGGTGTATCTACCGCATCATAGCCCACCCCTAAGGTCAGCGCTACGCACGGCCTCCAACACATATCCTACAAACACCAGAAACTAGTTGCAACTCCTGGACAGAGGTCGAGGCGATTAATAAGCCGAGAGGGGCCGAGTTACCGGAACCCAATGTGTGGTAGTAACTGTTTCATGGATCACAAACACAGAACTCAGTTCCTGAGGACGGCTGCAATGATACAACCCACCATGTACTCCTACATGGCCTCTCACCGCTACCTTTACCAAATCGTGTTAACACACTTAGCTCTCAACAGTAGGACATGTTCACCCACCTCTGATTCATCCTCGATGAATCAGACCCGACTCAACTCTAAGCAGTAGCAGGCATGACAAACAAGCATGAATGAGTAGGCACAAGAGGGCTCAAACAACTCCTACTCATGCTAGTGAGTTTCATCTATTTACTGTGGAATGACAGGTCATGCAGAGGATAAAGGGGTTCAGCTACCACAGCAAGTAACAGATGAATCGTTGTTCTCCTTATGCAGTAAAAGAGAGCAGGAGCGAGAGAGTAGGATTGTATCAGAATGAACAAGGGGGTTCTGCTTTCCTGGCACTTCTGAAGATAATATAGCTCTTCATCAGTGTCATCGATCTCATCGTCGAAACCACGTCTATCAAGAGAGGTCAATTACCGGCAAACAAAGAGGGACACAATAAATGCAATGGAACAAATATGATGCATGATAATGTCATGGCAATATGCT
>LR880972.1:98328602-98354593 GCA_904067115.1 Aegilops sharonensis | reverse complement strand
GACTCAACTCTAAGCAGTAGCAGGCATGACAAACAAGCATGAATGAGTAGGCACAAGAGGGCTCAAACAACTCCTACTCATGCTAGTGAGTTTCATCTATTTACTGTGGAATGACAGGTCATGCAGAGGATAAAGGGGTTCAGCTACCACAGCAAGTAACAGATGAATCGTTGTTCTCCTTATGCAGTAAAAGAGAGCAGGAGCGAGAGAGTAGGATTGTATCAGAATGAACAAGGGGGTTCTGCTTTCCTGGCACTTCTGAAGATAATATAGCTCTTCATCAGTGTCATCGATCTCATCGTCGAAACCACGTCTATCAAGAGAGGTCAATTACCGGCAAACAAAGAGGGACACAATAAATGCAATGGAACAAATATGATGCATGATAATGTCATGGCAATATGCTATGATTTGAGCTAATGCAACAGAAAGTCATTTTGATTGAAGTGGAATTCAAAACTAGATCAAATTCCAACTCCAAATATATTATCAAATTTGTCCTAATCATGTTTCATCCTAAACAGTGAGGTTAACTTTCTGAAACATGCATGAAAATGATACAGATGGATAGGTTGCATTTTTCTGATAATTTTTCATATATAAATTGTTTGATTTGGAGTTACGGTTGATTTCCTATGAATTTTAGAAGTTTAGATCATTTTCTGAAATTTATAAATCATTTCTGATTTATTTTAATTCCAGAAAATGTTTACTGCGTCAGCATAGCCTCACTGTGATGTCACCAGGTCAACGGAGCGGTCCAGGTCAAACTGACCAGTGGGTCCCGCGTGTTAGTGGTTAGCTAAACTAATCTAGTTTAGTTAGTACTAACCTGGGTCATTCTAATTAAGTTTTAACTTAAACTAGATTAATTAGTCGGGTGGGGCCCGCATGTCATAGACCCAGGGGAGGTCAAATCCCCTGGTCAACCGGGGCTAAACCACCGATGGTCAAAATGGTCAACCCGCCGGCATTTAGCCGCCGGCGAGGCCGAACGCGGCGGAGGCCTCGGGATTGCTCCTCCGGCGCCCAATCGAGCAGCGGAGGGCACGCGCGGGGAGCTGGGGCTCGCCCGCATCTAGGGCGGCATGCGGCAGCAGCGGGGACGCCCAGAGCTCGCCAGAGATGAGCTCGCGGCAGCGTCGGAGTTTGGGTGAGTGCGGGGTTGGCGCTGTGGTGCGCGGGAGGGCGAGTTAGCATGTGCATTAGGCTCCTGGTGGCTTCCTGAGTGCGGTGACGCGCTCCATTGTGAGCTTGCGCGGCTGTGGCCATGGCTGCGCCATGGCCGGCGGCGAGTAGCTCTCGGACGCGGCGGGGGACGGGGCTAGAGTGCACAAACGCAAGGGGAGGAAGAGGGGTTTGGAGCAGGGGCTCACGGAGAGGTCGACGAGAAGCTCCGTGGGCTCGGGGAGGCGCTCGGGGCGGCGAATCGACGATGACGATCTTTGGTGGCCGACGAGGGAAACGGTGATGCTGGCGGCGTCCAGGGGCTTCCGGCATCTCTTGGCTCAGTGAAGAGGACAAGGACGTCGAGGTGGAGCTCGGGGATAGGTCGGAGACGCTCGAGGGCGGCTGTGGGAACGACTACGGCGGCGACGAGCTTGGGCGTGCGTCGGCCATGGCGTGAAGAGAGCGAGGGGGAGAGGGCGAAAGAGTGAGCGAGGGGTCGATGGGTTGCGGAGGCCACGGGGGGAACGATCCCAGCGTCGCGCTGGCCAGGGAGGGGCCAGGCAGGCAGCTGCGTGCCCGCGCGCGCGAGCGCCGTGCACTACTTCCCCTCTGCCTTCTGGCAAGAGGAGGAAGACAACTGGCAGGGGAGGTGGCTGGGCTGGGCCGGCTTCAGCAGCAGGGCGCACAGGTAGGCGCCAGGTAAGCCTCTTTCCTTCCCTCTATTTTGTTTTGTTTTCTATTTATTTTGATCTGTTTTGAATTAGTAAAAATACTAACTCATTTTGTAAAATCCTGACAAAAATTGTGGGCACTATTTGAATTATTTCCAATAGCCCCCAAGTACTTTCAGGATTATTTGGACATTTAAAAATATTTATAAGATTTAAATGTCCAAATTCAAATACTTATGAATTAATTCAAAAATCCAGGAATGGCCTAGAGATATGTGCACCATTTTTTGCAGAGGTTATAAACCAATCCAAAAATGATGAACTTTTCTGAAGGTCATTTTGGGTTCATTGAGAATATTTTAGGTTGAACCTATTTGATTTGATTTGGTGCTAGGGTTTGAACAATCCCCATTTCAAGTTCAGAGAAGTTTAAACATGATGCAACACAAGACTGGCTAACCCAGAGCAGACCAGAACTGGGGATGTGACACCCAACTAAAATATTCAGGGATGATAGGCACATGAATGAACCATCAGGCTCTGTTCAGTAATTATTTGCCACATTTCCTCATTTACTAAGATAGGACAAATAGCATATGAAGAAACAATTGTGTCTGCTCAATACAAAACAACAAATAATATTTGAAGTAAGTTCCTATGGAAGGCGCAAGTACATGAAAATGCAATTCTTTAAGGAGTAGATGCAATAGTGCGGAAACTTCATGTCATTTTTTTATCATGGCAACTTCTACTACTTACTCTTGTAAAACAAAACAAATTACTTGCTGGTTTTGTGGTTCACACTTCACACATTTAGCTAACTCTATTAGGCATTGGGGAGGTGAAAAAAAAGGAAATTAGAAGCAAAATAAGAAAGCTTATTAAGCAATACTTACCGAAGATACTGAAAATTAAAAAGAAAAAAGACGAAATGGTTCCTTGGTAATCTAAGATGAGAAAACATTGAATCATGATGAGATAAAGAGAGAAGTAGTATCTTAACTCTGCATAGTGAGGTAGCATGTTTCCATTATTTTAAGACGGCAGGCGAGCACTTTTTATAGGATAAAGTTGAAAAAGTATACTAACATAGTGTTTTTTCTCAACAACTCCTCAGCAAAAACTAAACTGGTCGTCGTCAAGGCATAATCTAAAGTGAGCATTAGCTGGATGCCATTTACTTGAAAGTTGTGTGAAGAAATAGAGAAGCACATGCTGTCACACAAAAGCAAGGACTGGACTGATATGACATAATCGGTTGCGGATTCACAAGACGCCTCTTTGTTTCCATACATGTAGCATGCTTTCACACAAAAACACTTCAACGGTGTTCCGCACTCTAGTTCTACTAACGAACGTCTACATGTGAATTCTCAGACCAAAGTCGTAGGAGAAACATCATATGTGTAGTATGCATGATCATACTTTCTATCTCAGGGCCACAAGTGTATTTCAGTAACAGACTAACAGTGCAACCGCCTTTGAGTCTGAATGAGTTCGTTCAGGTGGCTTAAGTTATTAAGGAAATTTTGACATGGCATTAGAGAGCTAGATTAGGTGTGATTTAGAAGTCAATCAGATACAAATATGCATGCACCTAGCCTATAGGATTTAGCAGACATACATTCAGAGAAGGAAATCAACCGGATGAGACATACTAGCTAGGACTGCGAAACTTGTGATGAATTAGTAAGTACCTGGTGAGTAGTACATAACCTGCGGATATGAATGGAGAGAGGGGATCTGCTTGGAATGGGTTCCCTTTGTCTCCATGGATGAATTGATGTAGATGGACGGATTGGTTGTTCTCCATGGGGTGGGATGGGGTGGGGCTGTACTTTACTTGGTGTTGGATTGAGGAGAAAGGAGGAGCAGGGGGTATTGGATGTAGAGCAAGGCCATTTATAGGGAGAGGCGTGAAATCGAGAGGATTGGGCGAGGAACGCGGCGAGGCATCGAATGGGAGCCCGATCCGCGTGAGTCAAGTGAGAGCCATCAGATTGATTGGATCACACGCGCAGAGGAACGAGTGAGGTGGCGCATTGGTTTGGGATGTCTCCCTAAACTCTAGCTTGATCGTGAGAGAGAGAATTCAGAGAGGAAGAACACGCAGAGACACTGAAGTTTTTGTGCTGCGCTCAATACCTGGAGCTTTTCTGTTTTGCTCTTCTTATTCATCAAGAGTACACCAACGTGCCCGAGCAACGTGCTCCACTACTGACCACGTCCATCCCCATGATCCAAGCTTCATGCTGGGCCTACTACGACTGAGCCAAGGCGCACAAAACACAACCAATTGGCGAGAAAAAACACTAACAGAAAAACGACTGGCTACTGTCGAAACTGAATGTGTGTACGAGATACCTCAGGCTGCCGATCACGCTGCGGTAGAGCGTTGCGTCCACCGCGGCTTCCTTGCTTTCCTTTCTCAACTGGCACCGTGGCTCCATAGGAGTGCGAGTTGGATAGCACCCTGTTAGCCCAGTTTTTTCGAGCAGCTTGCAGGCGTATGCTGCCTGTGTGATCGTGGTGTGTCCACGCTCCTGCTTTACTTCCAAGCCGAGGTAGTAGCAAACCAGGCCCAGGTCGCTCATGGAGAAGAGCTGCTTCATCTCCTCCTTGAACCCGAGTACCTCCTGTTCCTTTGCGCCGGTGATCACCAGATCATCGACGTACACCCCGACGATGAGCAGGCTCTCGCCGGTTCCATGCACATACATGCCGTGCTCCGCGACACTGCGCGTGAACCCGAGAGATGTGAGACTGGCATCCAGCTTGTCGTTCCACGCCCTTGGAGCTTGAGACAGACCATACAGAGCCTTGTGCAGCCTGTACACATCCTGCTCACGCCCCTCCGCGATGAACCCAGGTGGTTGAGACACATAGACCACTTCCTTGAGGTCGCTGTCCAAGAACACCGATTTGACATCCATGTGGTGCACTTGCCAGCCACGGTGCGCCGCCAGCGCCAGGATGAGCCGCACGAACTCCAGTCTGGTAACCGGCACGAACACCTCCTCGAAGTCCACCCCAGCGCGTTGCACGTAACCTTTAGCAACGGGGCTGGCTTTGTGCTTGACGACATTCCCTTCCCCATCCTTCTTCAGCTTGAACACCCATTTGAGACTGATCGATTGATGACCTGCAGGGAGAGTGGTGAGCATCCAGGTGTTGTTGTCGTTGATGGACTGCAGCTCGTCAAGCATCACCCGGCGCCAACAGTCCTCTTGCTCGGCTTCGGTGAATGATGCCGGTTCCTCCCCCGTAACTAGGTGCAGTTCCTCATCATCACCACTGTCCTCCGGTGGCGGGGCCCTCACAGCATGTCGTGGTGCTTCAGAGGTTGAACCGAGCATATCCTTGGCCAGACGGTATCGATGTGGTGCGGAGACGTCGTCCGCGTTGTTGAACATCTCTGCCTGTACTGCCGGTGGTGACACGAAGGGCACCGGCGTGGCCTCTGGCGTGAACGCATCCGCCCCTCCCCCGCACGTGGGTGGTGACGTGGCCGCGGGCGTGTCGGGGACGATGCTGCCTGCAGCAGACGAGGCATGAGACAAACTTGCAGAGGTAGGTGACGACGCTGCTCTTTCTGGTGCAGCGGCCTTGGCGGCCCCGGTTCTCGCGGCATACATAGGGTACTCGACGGTAAAGGAGCTGCACACCGGCGACTCCCCCGGCACCTCCCAGTTCCAGCGCGCCTCCTCGTCAAATACCACGTCTCTTGACACGTGGAGGCGCTTTGTCACTGGATCGTACATGCGGTACGCCTTGGACCCGATCTCATAGCCTATGAAGACCATCGGCGTGCTCCTGTCGTCCAGCTTGCGCAGATGTGGTCCAGCTGCCTTGACATGGCCAACGCAGCCAAAGATGCACAGGAACCTCACATGAGGCTTCCTGCCGTACCACGCCTCGTACGGTGTCATGCCATCGACAGAGCGCGTGAAGCTGCGGTTGAGGATGAAGGCAGCGGTGAGAATGGCCTCCCCCCAAAACAGGTTGGGCACCTGCTTCGCCTTAAGCATGCTCCTCGCCATGCCTAGGAGCGTCTAGTTACGTCGTTCTACGATGCCGTTCTACTGCGGCGTGTACGGTGCAGTCAGGTGCCGCTGCACACCGCTCTCCTCGTAGTGTTTGTAGAACGTGGTCGTGGTGAACTCTCCGCCATGATCGGTGTGGAGCACGCGAAGCTTGTGCCTGCTGCCGGTGTCAAAACCGGTGGATCTCGGGTAGGGTGTCCCGAACTGTGCGTCTAAGGCTAATGGTAACAGGAGGCTGGGGACACTATGTTTACCCAGGTTCGGGCCCTCTCGATGGAGGTAATACCCTACTTCCTGCTTGATTGATCTTGATGATATGAGTATTACAAGAGTTGATCTACCACGAGATCAGAGAGGCTAAACCCTAGAAGCTAGCCTATGGTATGATTGTTGTTGTCCTACGGACTAAACTCTCCAGTTTATATAGACACCGGAGGGGGCTAGGGTTACACGGAGTCGGTTTACAGAGAAGGAGATCTACATCTGAATCACCAAGCTTGCCTTCCACGCCAAGGAGAGTCCCATCCAGACACGGGACGAAGTCTTCAATCTTGTATCTTCATAGTCCAACAGTCCGGCCAAAGCATATAGTCCGGCTGTCTGGATACCCCCTTATCCAGGACTCCCTCAGTAGCCCCTGAACCAGGCTTCAATGACGATGAGTCTGGCGCGTAAATTGTCTTCGGCATTGCGAGGCGGGTTTCATCTCCGAATACTCCAAGATAAATTCCAAACACAAGGACCGTCTCTGGCTCTGCAAGATAAATTCCATATACCACCGTAGAGAGAATAATAATCCACGAATCTAATCTGCTGACAACTCTTTGAAAAGTGACATCACGCCACGGTCTGGTTTTTATTCGAACCGTTTTTACAACCTGCTACCGCACACATCACGAGGCGGTTTTCTTGGCACGTCTTGTCAAAGCAGAGATCGTGTCCCCCCTTACTACGGGATCCTCATCAATGCAGGTATGGGTAATCCAACCGTGCCTATTGGCATGACTCCGTGTTTTTAGGCAAGTCCCGAACGGTTATGCTGGGGACGCTTGATATTCTCCCCCCCCCCCCTTATAAAGGAGTTGCGGCCTATCCCTCTATTTCCACACTCGCGCCTCTCGCACCCTGAGTTCCAACACCCAAAGCTTGAGCCTAAGCACCCCGGATCTTCGATCATGTCCGAATCCAACCATCAAGGCCAGTGGATGGCTTCCTCTGTCATAGAGGAGCATATTGCGAAGTTCAGGGAGGCCGGGTATTTGACCGCCGATGTCAAGCACAGGCTTCCTGCCCCCGAACAGGTTATCCCCACACCCGAGCCCAATGAGAGCGTCGTATTTGTGTCCCACTTCCTCTGGGGCTTGGGCCTTACTCTTGACCCCTTCGTGAGGGGGCTCATGTTCTACTACAGCCTAGATTTCCATGATCTAGCCCCGGATTCCATCCTCCACATCTCGTCGTTTATCGTCATGTGTGAAGCCTTCCTCCACATTACCCCCCACTTCGGCTTATGGCTCAAGACTTTCAATGTGAAGCCGAAGATGATTGAGGGGCGACACGCAGAGTGCGGAGGCGCCACAATAAGCAGGAACACCGATGCCCCGTGGCCCGAAGGCTCCTTCCCGGAGGTATCTGATTTATGGCAACGGAGGTGGTTCTATGTCACAGCTCCTCGAGGCTCAAAGTGGGCGGCCGCACCCGCCTTCCGCTCGGGCCCTCCTCCTCAACGGGCGTCGTGGGCCAACGTGGGACTGAACTGGGGGCCTGCGAATGATGTACCAATGCTGCAAAGCCGCATTCGGGAGCTCCTCGAGACAGACATTAGTCTTGTCAAAATAATCTAGGTAATGCTAGTTCGGCGGGCCCTACCGTGCAAACGTCGGCCTCTATGGATGTGGTAGTTCAATCCAGAAGGTCCGTGAACCATTCAGCACTTCTTCGGCATGACGCCCGAAGGGATGTATAAGTTGTTCTTCGGACCAAGAATAAAGTGTCCGGACACCACCGAGGATGCGGGCCTGAGCTGCAATCGCCCAAATACCCAAGTAAGTAACCCTATAACCAAAAACTTTGCTTATATTTGTCATAGCACTGTTCTGAATACTGTCCGCAACTAGGATTGGCTTAATAATGGCCAGGATTCTTAAACGGACGCTAAGTCAAGCGCCACAGGAGAAAGAGGAAGGGAAGAGTGGGGAGGCCAAGAGTGGGCCTCACACATTGTGCATCTGAATCGGGGGAATTAATGTCTCCATGGAGGAGGAGAATCGGGGAGGCGAATCTGAGGTTTCCTCCCCCGCGAGAAGAAGAGGGCCGCTTCCGAAGACTTGGAAACGGGGGCGCCCAAACAAGGGAAGAAAACTTCACCAAAGGGCTCTGCCCCGAAGGGCGTTCTTACCGCACCGTGCCCGCTAACGGGCCAGCCCTCCACCAAGCTGTAAGTTTAATAAACAAGAAGCATATTGCTTTTTCCTCCGAGAGTAATAACCGGGACCTATTTTTTGCAGTCCGGCTAGCAGTTCATCTCAACAGGGTTTGTCCTCGGGGGATCTTCTTCCGTAGATGATGGAGAGTGAAACCCCACCTACCTCTCCGCCACGTGAGGCGGGCGAACCTGAGGTATCATCACGGAAGAGTCCAGATCCAATGGGGCCGGAAGCTAACACTTCAGCCGCCCCGAGCCCAGCGTGTTCGGCTCCTATGGCAGACAATGAAAAGGGTCCCGAAGAGTCTGGTGTCCGGCCGAACACGCTGATGGGCCTCCTGGAGTCAGCTGCTCTCTTGGAGGATCATCGTACACTAATGGGTACGGTGTTGGAGAAAATCTCCTCCGCCACAAGCGGCTTAAACGAAGTTGTCAAGAGCTTGCTCAAAGGCTTTGAGGTAAGCCACAAAAATACGAAGCTTTTGGTTGCGCCACATGCGCTCTGTATAGATAATAGCCCCTGAGACTGCGGATGCCAGCCTATGGCGGCAAACGGATGATCATACTCCTAGGTAATGATCGCACTTGTATTGATGTGCAGGTTGCTAAGGGTCCGGTGATAAACCAGACCGCTGAATGCGCCAAATTGAGGCGGCATATTGACGTGGTGGAGGCTAACGTCATGCTTGTAAACAAGCGATTCGAGGAGTCGCAGAGTATGCGCTCTTGTGTCCATATTTTCTTTAGGAAATCGCAAGAAGGTTGTAATATTAATATGATGCGATGTGGCTGCAGGCGGAGCTGCTGCCATTGAGGTCCTGAGGGCAGAGCTTGCCCTAGCCAAGGAACAAGCCCGGGTTAGCAATGCGGCCGCTCTAAAGGCAGCCGAAGAATTGAAAGCCGAACAGGCCGCTCATCTTTGAAGCGAAGAAAAGATAGCCAAGATGGCTGTGGAGCTGAGGGACGCTGCCGGCCGGTATGAGCTTCTCGAGAAGGAGAATCAGGCAAAGGCGGCTGACCTGAAGAAGGCACTGGATTCAGCTAAGGAGACGCACTCTCAGATTAGAGACGCGCGGGAGGAACTTCGACAAGCCGGAGAAATCGCGTCTGGAAATCCGTATTTGTTGCAGATGAAGTTTTTAGATCCAAAGTATGTTCCACTGGATAAGCTGTGGAGCACCGCAGATGAGTATGCGGACTTGGCGAAGAGTGCGGCTGATGCGGCCAAGTTATTCAAGGATCATGAAGATAACAAAATAGAAAGGATGTTCTAGTCGCAATTTAATGCCCCAGCGCCCTCCTTACCCTTGAGCGAGAAGATGGCCGCTATAGCCCAGCTCCATAGGCTGTCCAGCCTTGCAATGAGGTCTATAATAGACCATCTGTGGCCGAAGGGGCCGAAGCCGGACAGTTACTTTGGTTTGATGCAACAATTATTTGGCGCCAGAACGCGAATAGATGCCGAGAAGAGGTCGGCATGCATAGAGGGTGCGCAGATGGCCTTTGCCCATGTGAAGACATACTGGGCGGACATGGAGGCCACCAGCATTGCAACCTAGGGTCCGACAGGAAGCCAAGACCCAGTCGAGCACTATTTTGAGCAGTTCATAGAAGGTGCCCGTAGAATAGAGGCTCAGTGCTCGAAGAATGTCATGTTTGAGTGACGATTCTATTAATTGTAAACAATTATGTGTTTAATTATAAAGGTTGTTTTTTATACTTTTGCCTGAAAGTATTATAATGTCTCCTATGCGGTTGTTTATGTATGCATATGACGTGAAAGTTAGCAGTCGTAGGCTTTAGCCCCCACGCACATAATGCGGGGGTGTTCGAGAAAATATGTGTGAACACACTTGATCCAACGTCTTGGTCCGTTAAGGAGGTGATCGCACGTCGAACCAGGCAACCAGACTATATAGTTGTAATACTTTTCACTTAGCCATAGGATTTTGAAAGGTGGGGCCACTATGTAGCCCCTGGTACTTCCGCGAGCGTTCGGATATGGTGCGCGTACTTGACCGGGAAACCGGTCCTTCGTTAATGCGGTGGAATCCTATAGATTCCGATGAGTCCTCGAGTGGTTGACCAGTATCTCGCTATATCATGACAGTAAGTTTTCGGCTTTCTAATTCAATTTTCTTAGATGGCTCTCTCCTCTCCCACCTGCTCTCCACCACCAATGGCGATCTCTAGCTGCTGCCACCATGGACGGCCTCCTCCATTGGGACTTTGCTCCTGGTTTGTCCCTGGTCGATCAGGTGAGGCGTAAGTTTGGTACTACGGTGCACTTCTCTCCAACTCGACATACCAAGGAATTCTTTTTGGTGGTCTCCTTCTCCTCGGCTTCTTTTCCTCTCACGCTTGACTCGGTTGGATTAGCACTACAATGTTGCATTGGGGGAATTGGTTCTGGATTCAATGTTGTTGCTATTACCCCCCGTTCATTCCGCTTCTCTATGGCCAACAACAAGGTTGGACATTTCATCTATGGGTTAAAGGATCGTGTTTGGCCAGATTTTGTATGTCATTTCCATCTGTTCAATGGTCGTTTTGCCAAGCACTTTTCTAGTTCTCATTGGCATGCGGATCAAGAGTTGGTCGAAATCTTGGATCGTCGCCCTATGGCCATACCTGCTTCCCTTGATTTTCTACGTCATGGCCAACACAACGATCCATCATCGGCCAAAGAACTCAGCAAGTTCAACCTTGTTAATTTGAAGCACTGGAATTTCTCTAATACTCACGATCATGACGCCTCTACTTCTTCCTTGGTTGATCGCCATGATAAAATTCAAATTCAATTTGGGGCTGTTCCAGCGCCATCTCAGAAGGGCGACGTTAGCGCATTACCAACTGACAGCCTGGCATTAATGGAATATTATCTTTCCCAGGCGGAATCCGAGGCTGATACAATTAATGAGTATATTTCATTTGGGAAATTCAAATGCCCTGTGCGTGCCCAATACCCACCACTCCCGCAAAGTTTTCTCAAATCTGCTTTTCGCTATGCCCCACCCCATGACTTGTGGCCCCCGATACTTAGCGCTAAACATATGGCTGATTTAGCACAGGCAGATTATCCCGCGGCTGACATTCATTCTCTGGCAACTAATTGGGCCGCCCTTTGTGCTAGATGCCTTCAATGGGGACACTGTAGGATCGCTTGCCAAGCTCGCCTGATATGCATTAATTGCTCGAGCCCAGATCATAAAACAGGGGATTGCCCAAAACGTAGCAGCCGTGACACTCGCTCCCTGCCTGAGTCAAACAAGGAGACTGCAATTATTCCCCCGCGATCTTTGGGCCATCCTGTTTCCACCAAACGCACGACCATGGCTCATGCGAGGATCGTTCGATGTGCTTTCTATGGATTCTATGGCCACGTGTCGTCATCCTGCCGAAAGTCTGCTTTCCAAAGGAAATGGCAATGGGTTGCAAAGGCAATTTTGCCCCCCACCGCCCCCATTCACGCTTCAGCTTCCGCCTCGAGAACCCAACGGGCTGCTTCCCATCCAGCCCCGTCGCCGCAGTTTGACGCTCCGCTGCAACTTGTGCCAATGCAGTCACATCCCACCTCCGCACCACCATCCTCTCCTCTGATCCGTCCCACCACCACAATGGCGAACTACCCACTGAGCCCTGTGCCTTTCCTCCCGCCGGGTTTCGCCGTTGAGCCAGGGCCGGCTGATCGTCTTGTGCGCAGCGGCATGGTCGTTGGCTCGATTGCTCCTCTCAGCCACGAGTTCCTGGCCATTGCAGAAGCCAGTGAGTATGTGCCCCTGCATCGCCGAGCCACCGTCCGCCATCAGATCACTACTCTGCTTCAAGAATCACAGCTCTTTCCTAATGAGGTCAGTGATCACCCCCTTGGTGTTGGGATTTTTGGGTTTGTGGATTCCTTTATGAGAGATACTGCCGTCAACACGCCGCTTGAGCTTGAAGATGAAGATCTGCTGATCACCTTCGTCCCACACAATGCGGCTCTTAATCGTAGAGCGGGTCCATTTGGACCTGAGATTTGGATCATGTTCTTCGGCTTTCCGTATGACTACCAAACGGATTATTACATCACTAAGGCCTTGGGTGGATATGGTTCCTTAGTTTCCTGGTATAATCCCCGTCAGGACGCAGATTCGTCCTTCTGAAAGCCAGAGTACTTAGTCTGCTCCTCGTCCCCAAGAGTTTTGTGGTCTGGCAGTTTGGAGGTGCGCGAGACAGTTGGACTGTAGTAGTCACCATTCTTCGCAGCAACGACTGGAATGGTCTCCTCCCTGACGTACCTGCCGCACCGGAGGAAATGCCACCCACAGATGGCAACCCACATCCACAGTTTGGCCCTGAACTCACTGCGGAACAACTTTATTAGCAACAAGTTCATAACTGGCTCGTTCAGAATGGTGCACCTGCAGCTGGCAACAATGAGGCCCAACAAGTTGATGACAATGCTGGCTGGGGCACTTGGGATGCACCGGCTGCTCCCCCACCACCACAAATGCCGCCCCATCTAGTGAACTACCAAGCCTGGCTTGCTGCACAGGGTCTGACTGTGCAACATGGGTTAGTCCCTGAAAACAATGTCACTGATAATGCTCTCCAGGCTTGGAATGATTCGATCACTCAGTCTGACAGTTCAAGCACGACCCAGTCTGACATTCTCATCATCGATGACCCACCTATGCAGTTGTCTGATAATGCAAGCTCTGAATCTCTTAACATCACTCTGGAGATCTATGATCAAGGGGTCAGATTCGGTTTATCTGCTCAAGGTAACGAGATCCTTTCCAGGCTACTGAATGACCCAATCCCACGCCGGAATCTCAATACCTTCATATTCCAAGCTGTTAGTCCTATGCTTGCAAATTTTGGACCTTGGAGGGAGGGGTTTGGCCTGAGAACAAACCCGGTACAGGTGTCTGTCTTGGTCACGCAGGACTCCACTGGTCTGACCTTTTCCCAGCAATCAAGTTATACTTCTGATTTTGCACCCTCTGCTGTGATCATTGAGGACCTGTCTGAGCATGCCAATGTGGACAGCGCTACAGAACCCGCCATGCTGCCCAACACTGATAATGCCACTATGGACACGGAACAAGTTGTGCGCTCTTCACCTCTGCAACTTGCTGTGAGCTCGGAGGCAAATGCTCCCTTGACCAACGCCGGCCCGCGCCCCCGTAGGGCCAGGGCTGCTGCCCCTATCTCCACAACTGAAGTGCGCCGCAGCCTCCGCTCCAACAAGTACGACGGGTTCAAGGTTCCTCCCCTCTCTGATACTCGAAGGACCATCTCCAAAGTTAAACCACGTGTCATCCCGTCTATTGGCACATCAGCTTCTGCTGGGTCTTCTGCTAATTAGATCCCACCCCCAACTCCTATAGCTACTCTGCAATCCATTGGAGTTAACCGATGTGCTATACCAGTTACTGAACTTTCTGATGAAGCCCTACTTGCTGAAACTACTACCGCGTCTGAGCCTTCTGCGCCATCGACTAGGAGTGATGATCAGGGAGAGGATCTCTCCCACGACTCTGCTTAATCCTGGGAGTTCTATATGACGTCGTTGAGCTGCTGGAATGTGCTCTCATGGAATATTCGCGGGCTCAACTCTGAGAAGAAGCATCTGGCTCTGAATAATGCTATCTCTACTAGCGGTTGTGCTATCGTTTGCCTCCAGGAAACTAAGATGCCTGAGGTTACTTTTTCTTTTATTAAAACTTGCTGTCCTAAACAATTTGATCGCTTTGCTTTTGTCCCTTCACGTGGCGCTTCTGTAGGGCTGCTAACTATCTGGAAAAGCTCGGTTTTCTCTGGTTCGGTTCGCTCGTCTGATCCATTTGCGCTAGCCATCGATTTCGTTAGCACACAATCATCTAACCGTTGGACGTTATTTAATGTGTATGGGCCTTGCACGGGTACTGACAGAGATGTTTTCACGCAATGGTTATATGATGTTCAAATACCCAGTAATCAAGACTGGTTACTTTTGGGTGATTTTAACTACATGCGCGCTCCGGACAATCGTAATAAACCTGGGGGTAACATTCAAGATATGATTACGTTCAATGACATAATTCGTAAACAGCAACTGATTGAGCTTCCGGTGAAAGGTAGAACTTATACTTGGAGCAATATGCAAACCGATCCATGGCTAGAGCAGATTGACTGGTTCTTCACATCCTCACATTGGACTAATGCATATCCCAAGACGCTAGTCAAACCTCTTGGCAAGCCTGTTTCTGACCACATCCCTTGCGTGGTCGCCATTGAGACCAAAATACCCCGATCCAAGCTCTTTCGCTTCGAATCCTACTGGACCTTACATCCAGGGTTTATGGACATTGTTAGAGAGGTATGGGAACGGCCAGTTAGGAACGCAAACGCTGCTACAATCCTTTGCCAAAAATTCAAAGCGCTGCGGCACGCTCTCAAAATCTGGAGTAAGAATATTTCTCGTTTATCCGTGGCCATCACAAACTGTAACAGTGTCCTGGCGGACCTAGACGAGCTGGAGAATAAACGACCCCTTTCAATTCCAGAAACGAATTTCAGGCGTATTCTAAAGTCGCATCTGCTAACGCTGCTCAAATATCAAAAACTCTATTGGAAGAAGCGTTGTACTATTCATTGGATTAAGTTTGGCGATGAAAACTCCAGGTTTTTCCAAGCTATGGCCACGGAACGTTATCGCCAAAACAACATCTCCTCCCTCAAGCTTGAGGACGGCACCTTGGTCGAAGATCATCCTGCAAAAGAGGCCCTCTTATTTCAAACCTACAAAAACCGCCAGGGCACGGTCTCTCCCTCAGACATGAAATTTGATCTACCAACCATTATCCCCCCCGCTACCAATCTCGACCAGCTCACCACTCCTTTTTCACATGAGGAAATTGATAATGTCGTCAAAAGTATGCCTCCGGATCGCGCACCTGGACCAGATGGCTTTAGTGGGGCATTTTTGAAAGCATGCTGGCCCATCGTTCGACATGACTTTTATGCACTATGCGCTCAGTTCTATGAAGGTACGCTAGATGTCACTAGCATCAATGATGGTCTCATCACACTTATACCCAAGATCAACTCTCCAGAAACAGTCAATGATTTCAGACCCATTACATTGCTCAACTGTTGCCTAAAGCTAATTACCAAACTGCTAGCAGACATACTTCAGCGTGTCATTCCCACCCTCATCCACCGAAATCAGTACGGGTTCATTAAAGGTCGCACTATACAGGATTGTCTGGCATGGGCCTATCAATACCTCTATCAATGCCAAAGCTCGGCCCGGCCAATCATTGTTCTTAAACTTGATTTCGCCAAAGCATTTGATACTATAGCGCATGAGCCGATGATTTGCATTATGCAGCAGATGGGTTTCAATGACAAATGGATCTCCTGGATCAAGTGCCTCTTCTCCTCGGGTCGCTCGTCCGTCCTTCTTAATGGGGTCCAAGGCCGACAGTTCCTTTGCCGCTGCGGTGTCGGCAAGGTGATCCTCTGTCCCCCCCTCATTTTTGTCCTGGCAGCTGAGCTACTTCAATGTGCGGTCAATGATGCTTTTCGACGTGGAGATATCAGCCTGCCTTTTCCATGCAATGGGCAAAATGATTACCCAGTGATTCAATACGCGGATGACACCCTCCTTGTCCTGCCTGCCTGCCCGCAACAGGCCGCCCGTGTCAAGAACATTCTTTCGGATTATGCAGCTTCTATCGGACTCAAAATAAACTTTCACAAGTCGACACTCATGCCAATCAACCTCGATGCAAGTGCCGCTTCTAGCCTTGCCGCCGTTTTCAACTATTCTGTAGGTACAATGCCCTTTACCTACCTTGGCTTGCCGCTTGGCACTACAAGACCAACCATTCAAGAATTCATGCCTCTGGTTTGCAAAATGGAGCGTCGTCTCACTGCCACGATCGCTATGATGTCCTATGGGGGCCGCCTCTCATGGATCAACGCTTCCGTCACATCCCTTCTAGTGTTTGCCATGTGCATGCTCAAGTTTCCTCTAAAACTGATTGAAATTCTGGACAAGATAAGAAGGAGATGCCTCTGGACAAAGAAAACCGACCAAGGTGACAAATGTAATTCACTTGCAGCTTGGGAACTGGTATGCAAGCCCAAGTGTAAAGGCGGGTTGGGGGTGATCAACATTAAAATCCACAACGAAGCCCTCCTGCTGAAATTCTTGCACAAGTTCTATAACAAATTGGACGTTCCTTGGGTCACCATGCTTTGGGAGAATCAGTATACCAACCAGGTGCCTCATGCGGTTGATTTGGTCGGCTCCTTCTGGTGGAAAGACATTCTCAAATTAACGCCCATTTACCGAGGGATCGCCCGTGTCCAAGTCGTTGATGGCTCCACTACGCTGCTCTGGAAAGATTTGTGGTCGAATGATGTGCTGCAAACATCGCACCCCCGTGCATTTTCGTTTGCTCGGCAGGAAGACATGACGGTCGCTGATTTCTGGGCCAACACTGGACTGCAAGAAACCTTTCACCTACCGCTGTCTGCCCATGCGCTCAATGAGGTACATGATGTTCAGCGCGCGGCATCCCACATACACCCATCCACAACAATATCTGATGTGTGGCTCTACACTTGGGGGACAGCTGAGTACAAACTAAAAGACTATTATGACAACTTCTTCCGTGATGCAACAGTTCATCCCACTTTCCCGCTTCTTTGGAAATCCAACTGTACGATGAAAATCAAAGTATTTGGGTGGCTGCTGCTGCATGACAGACTCAACACACGTGACATGTTGAGAAGAAGACACTATGACATTGGGAATGACTTCACATGTCTCCTGTGTGGGCAGAATATAGATGAGACTCTCGAGCACATGGTCTTCACTTGCCAGTTCAGTGAAAGGTGTTGGGCCAAGATAGATGTTCATTGGACCGATTTTCAAAACAGGTTTGATGCGTTGCACAACGCACAGCCCAACTGGCCCAATCCCTTCTTCGTTGAAGCATTCTTCACCGCTGCATGGAGTTTGTGGAAGGAAAGGAACAATAAGCACTTCAGAGGTGTAGCCCCAAGCATTGCATCTTGGTTCACTCGTTTCAAAGTGGACTTGGGGCTTCTTCAACACAGAGTTAAGGGTACATGTAGAACTGCCCTGCTTTCATATTGTGACACACTTAGTTGAGTCCTGCTGTGTTTTACCCTACCCTCTTAACTTACTTAGAGACAAGTGTATAGGAGTAACCATGGCGTAGTTGCCCCACCCCTGGTGGTCACACCAAGTGTGGAGCTCGATGTATGAGTGTGATATGTCAATGTAAACACCCCATTTATATAGATATATGAAAATACACAGTGGGAGTTCTCTCCCACTGTCAACCTCAAAAAAAAAAGTTTTCGGCTTTCTCTACTGAGGTGCTCATCCGGAATAACCATGGCACAATCGCAGTAGTTCTCCTTTGGCCGCCTTAGCCGATAGAATGGAACGTAAGGCAGCAAACCCGGGAGCCGGGCTAACCCAACATTTGACCAAAGACATGATTCGGAGCTAATGCATATAAGGCCAAACTCGCGACACCGAACACACTCGAAGGTATTCGGACTTTATAACGTATATTGGGCTAAATAACGCCCTTGACCCTGTAATTCCAGGTACATGGATTGATCTGTCATGGCAAAAGGCCTATAACGCCAGTATCCCTTATGGGTGTATAAAATACCCATGGGATGTCGAGCAACAAGAGACAGTAAAGAAGGTTTATGCAGGGGCTTAATCTAAAGAGAAACCTGTGGGCGGGGCCCTGCTGCACATCTGCGGCTTTGTCTCCATTCTGCCGTATCCTGGAAGGGTGTCGCACTGGTAGTGTCTGTAGGAACGAAAACTCATGAAAAGAAGAGTAAGCGTGCGAAAAGTTAGTTATGCTCAATGGATGTTCGAGATATTTGCCTATTAATGAGGCAAGACGAATTATGGGCTTTGTTACATGTTTGCAGCCCCTCGTATTATTTATGGGGACACATGTACAGCACCTAGCTCAGGTTTATCCGAGCTATTGTGAAAAATGGTGTGTTGGACTCGTCTAGCCGTGTCCGTGGTCTTGACGACCGGTCATGCGTTCCGGTGGGAGAGGCCGCCTAGAGTCCGGCAGCGGGAGCTGCCGCATACTGCTCTGTGTTTCCGTTAGCCGTTATGACGCCGCGTGGACCGGGCATCTTGAGTTTAAGGCAGGCGTAGTTTGGTATTGCGTTAAAGCAAGCGAAGGCCGCTCTTCCAAGCAATGCATGATAATCGCCACTGAAGGGAGCGATGTTGAAGAGTAAGTTCTCGCTTCTGAAGTTGTCGGGAGAACCGAATGTCACTTCTAATACAAGGGAGCCACAATCGTGGTCCACGACGCCTGGAATCACTCCATTGAAGGTGGCGCTATTTTGGCTTATTATGGATGGGTCTATCCCCATCTTGTGGATGGTGTCTTGATATATCAGATTAAGACTACTGCCGCCGTTCATTAGGACGCGAGTGAGATGGTATCCATCAATTATTGGGTCGAGCACCAAGGCAGCCGATCCTCCATGTAGGATATTGGTCGGATAATCCCTGTGATCAAAAGTGATCGGGCAGGCCGCCCAGGGATTGAATTTGGGGGCGGCGAACTCTGCGTGAGTTGCGTTTACCATGTTAACCGTTTTGACTTCTGGTGGGAATTATTTCTGGCCCCTGGTGTTCGGCTGGTGAGGCTCATCCTCGTCTTCGCTTGGTGTTTCCCTTCCTTTGTGTTCGGCATTTAACTTGCCGGCCTGCTTGAAGACCCAACATTCTCTGTGGGTATGATTTGCAGGTTTGTCGGAAGTGGCATGGATTTTGCACAATCTGTCCAGGACTTTATTCAGGCCGGATGGTCCCTCTTTACTGCCCTTAAATGGCTTCTTTCTTTGACCAGGTCGAGATCCCGTGAATCCGGCGTTAACCGCCGTGTTGTCCGGACTATCGTTATTCCGACGTTTGTGCTTAGTGCGCTGTGGCTTCCCGTTGCCATCTCTAATTTCGGATGTGCTTGGGTCGCTGGTGCCTCTATGGGCCAACCAGCTGACCTCGCCCGCACAAAATCGGGTCATTAGGCTTGTTAAGGCTGTCATCGTCCTCGGCTTTTCTTGGCCGAGGTGTCTGGCAAGCCACTCGTCTGGGATACTGTGTTTGAAGGACGCTAGGGCTTCGGTGTCCGGACAGTCGACAATTTGATTATTTTTAGTGAGGAACCGGTCCGAGAGCTTTCGGGCTGAATCTCCGAGCTGCTATATTATGTGACTTAAATCGTCAGCATCCGGAGGCCGGACATAGGTTCCTTGAAAGTTGGCCCTGAAAGCATCCTCAAGTTCCTCCCAACTTTCAATTGAGTTTTTGGGGAGGCTTTTCAGCCAGTGACGAGCTGGTCCTTTTAACTTGAGGGGAAGGTATTTGATGGCGTGGAGGTCATCCCCACGAGCCATGTGTATGTGAAGGATAAAATCTTCAATCCAGACCCCAGGGTCCGTCGTTCCGTCGTATGGCTCTATATTCACGGGTTTGAATCCCTGTGGAAATTCATGATCCAGCACCTCATCGGTGAAGCATAGGGGGTGCACAGCCCCTCTGTATCTGGCTGTGTCGCGGCATGCTGTCGGCTGTTGTTGCTCCCAGTGTTGATTCCGGACTTGTATTCGATCAGTATGATCGTTGTGGTGACCATTATCCCGCGTCGGAGCATGTCCTCTGGACCCGTAGATGGATCTGGCCGCACTGGCCTTTTTGTCTAGGAGCTCTCGTAAATCGTGTGCGGTATCGGTGGCTGCTCTACCGCGGCCACGAGGTGGTTGGTCCGGCCTAGTGGCCGAATTGTTTTTTGGTGGAATGGGCGTTGCGGCTTCGTCGTCGAATTCGGGTAGTAGTTTGCGCTTTGGGTAGCTCTTCGTGTGGCGATCGTCGCCACATTTTCCTTCGGTGTCCAGCACCTTGTTCCATCTTCGGTTGAGCGTATCATGTGCGGTTTTAAGCCCTTGCTTTTGCTTCTTCAAGCTCCTCGCCATGGCCAGGAGCTTTCTGCAGAGGTTATCTTGCTCTCGACGCTTTTCCAGGATGATGAATGCATCGTCAACCGGACTGTCCTCCTCTTTGGAGGTAGTGTGATGAGTTCGACCCTCTGGATCGCTGTGATCGGGCGTCTGCTCCGGGCTGTGTTCGGCGTGACCTGTCTTGTCCTGCTCCATCGCTGGGTCCCTATGGTCATTGTTGCCTTCGGAGTCAATCGAAGTGCCATCCTGTTTTGTGTTGTTATCGCTTTTTTTACTGTGACTGGACTTAGAGCGGCGCCTGCGCCGTCATTTTTTCTTTTGTCCGGGGGGTTTATCCTCCGTTGTGTCCTTTTTGTCACCATTTTCTTCCTTAGGCGTATCCACAATGTAGACATCGTATGATGAAGTGGTAGTCCAGCACCCCGTGGGCGGTAGTTCCATGTCGTCCCCTGCATCGACGTCCATACCTTCGATGTTGTCGGAGTCGACGTCAAGCATGTCTGTTAGGTCATCGACAGTGGCTATAAAGTGGGCGGTGGGTGGGTCGCGATTTTCTTCGTCCTCCGTATCCCACACGGGCCGGATATAGTCCAGCCAAGAGTTTCCTGATAGAGAGAGAGATTTTAACGAATTTAGCACATCATCGAAGGGGGAGTGCTGGAAGATATCCGCGGCTGTGAATTCCATTATTGGAGCCCAATCGGATTCGATGGGCATGGATGCGCGCGGTCCGGCACCTACGACCGAAGGTGAGTCCGGGGGTCCGGAGGCACAGATCTCCTTAGGAACGGAGTTTGTGTCCGGCTCCAACGCCGAGGAGTGTGCGGCCTCCGGGGCGGGGTCCATCCACCCGTCCTCGGAAGGCACGACCTGCTCTGGAACGAAGTTCAGAGCCGCAGCAGGTGCGATGTTCCGAATACTGTCCGACTGCATATCTAGGTCATGCGCACCACGATCGTTCGACGCTCCTGATATGGGCCTGAATCCGTCGAAGATCATGTGTCCGCAGACGTCGGTGGTGTAGTTTAGGTTCCCGAACCTGACCTGACGGCCAGGGGCGTAGCTATCAATCTGCTCTAGATGGCCAAGCGAGTTGGCCCGCAGTGTGAAGCCGCCGAACACGAAAATCTATCCGGGGAGAAAAGTATCACCCTGGATGGAGTTGTTGAAGGTTGGAGAAGCCATCGAGCCTTACAGTGACGATACAGAGGAACTCTCCATGAAAGCACCAATGTCGGTGTCAAAACCGGCGGATCTCGGGAAGGGGGTCCCGAACTGTGCGTCTAAGGCTAATGGTGACAGGAGGCTGGGGGCACGATGTTTACCCAGGTTCGGGCCCTCTCGATGGAGGTAATACCCTACTTCCTGCTTGATTGATCTTGATGATATGAGTATTACAAGAGTTGATCTATCTACCACGATATCAGAGAGGCTAAACCCTAGAAGCTAGCCTATGGTATGATTGTTGTTGTCCTACGGACAAAACCCTCCAGTTTATATAGACACCGGAGGGGGCTAGGGTTACACGGAGTCAGTTTATAGAGAAGGAGATCTACATCCGAATCGCCAAGCTTGCCTTCCACGCCAAGGAGAGTCCCATCCGGACACGGGACGAAGTCTTCAATCTTGTATCTTCATAGTCCAACAGTCCGGCCAAAGCATATAGTCCAACTGTCCGGATACCCCCTTATCCAGGACTCCCTCACCCGCACTCCACCTCGGCTGCGGCCTGGAACTTGATGATGGCGCGTGCGGCTTCATCTTTCATCTTGAGAAGCTCCACCCACACGAAGCGACTGCGATCGTCGATCAGCACGAGCACGTAACGTCTCCCCCCAGGTGTTGGTGGAGAGACGAGGCCGCTAAGGTCACCATGCACAAGCTCCAGCGGTGCCCTCGCCCTGTAATTGGCCTTCTGTGGGAATTGAATGCGTCGCTGTCTCCCTGCGAGATAGGCCTCGCACAGCTCCTCGGCGTGAACTATGTGAGGGAGCCCGCGTACCAGCTCTTTCTTGGCCATCTTCTCCAGGCCGTCGAAGTGCAGGTGGCCGAGCCTTGCGTGCCAGCGCCAGGCGTCAGAGACCGCCCCCACAGCAAGGCACACTGGATGCACAAGCGTGAAGACGAGTTTGTACAGGCGATTGGTGGAGCGCGATACCTTGGCGAGGAGCTGCCAACGATCGTCGCGGATGGTGAGTACGCCATGACGGATGTGCACATCGTACCAGCTCTCATCGAGCTGTCCCAGGCTGACGACGATGTTCTTCAGTGCAGGTATGAAGTACACCTGAGTGAAGGCGTTGTGATGACCCGTCTCGATGGCTAACACCACCGTCCCACGGCCGCAGATCTTCACCATTGATCCGTCAGCGAAGTGCACCGTGCCAGACACTGACATGTCCAGCTCCGCGAAGGACTCCAGGGAGCCTGTCATGTGATTCGTGGCTCCAGTGTCGAGGAACCACGACTGTCGCCCTGATCACCGTCGAGGGAGGGCGTGATGACGGCCTTCTCTTCGTTCAGAAAGACTTGGCCGCCATTGTGCACCGCAGAGTTGCACGACGCGGTCACCAGTGTTGATGCAGGGATGGCTGAGGGAGTCCTGGATAAGGGGGTATCCGGATAGCCGGACTATATGCTTTTGCCGGACTTTTGGACTATGAAGATATAAGATTGAAGACTTCTTCCAGTGTCCGTATGGGACTCTCCTTGGCGTGGAAGGCAAGCTTGGCGATTCGGATGTAGATCTCCTTCTCTATAAACCGACTCTGTGTAACCCTAGCCCCCTCCGGTGTCTATATAAACCGGAGGGTTTAGTTCGTAGGACAACAACAATCATACCATAGGGTAGCTTCTAGGGTTTAGCCTCTCTGATCTCGTGGTAGATCAACTCTTGTAATACTCATATCATCAAGATCAATCAAGCAGGAAGTAGGGTATTACCTCCATCGAGAGGGCCCGAACCTGGGTAAACATCGTGTCCCCATCCTCCTGTTACCATTAGCCTTAGACGCATAGTTCGGGACCCCCTACCCTAGATCCGCCGGTTTTGACACCGACATTGGTGCTTTAATTGAGAGTTCCTCTGTGTCGTTGTTGTAAGGCTTGATGGCTCCTCCAACCTTCAACAACACCGTCCTGGGTGAGGCTTTCCTCCCCGGACAGATCTTCGTGTTCGGCGGCTTCGCTCTACAGGCCAACTCGCTTGGCCATCTAGATCATAAAGACAGCTACACCCCTGGCCATCAGGTCAAGTTCAGAAACTTAAACTACACTGCCGACATCCGCGGAGACTTGATCTTCGACGGATTCAGGCCCATGTCAGGAGCACCGAACGATCGCGACGTGCACGACCTAGATCTGCCGTCGAACAGTGTTCGGAACATCGCACCTGCTACGGCTCCGGACTTTGATCCAGAGCAGGTCGTGCCCCCTGAGGATGGGTGGATGGACCCCGCCCCGGAGGCCGCAACTCGTTGGCGATGGAGCCGAACACAGACTCCGCTCCTAAGGAGATCTGTGTCTCCGGACCCCCGGACTTGTCTTCGGCCGTGTGTTCCGGACTGCGCGCATCCGTGCCCATCAAATCTAATTGGGCTCTGGTTATGGAGTTCACCGCCGCGGATATCTTTCAGCACTCACCCTTCAGAGATGTGCTAGATTCATTAAGGTCTCTCTCTCTCTCTGACAGGAGATTCCTGGCCGAACTATGTTCGGCTCAAGTGGGAAGCTGGCGACGAAGAAATCCGTTACCCACCCACCACCCACTTAATAGCCACGGTCGATGACTTGACCGACGTGCTTAACTTCGATTCCGAAGACATCGACGGTATAGACGACGATGCGGGAGAAGAAAAGGAACCACCGCACACAGGGCGCTGGACTGCCACTCTTCATATGATATATATATGGTGGATACTCCCAAAGAAAACAATGGCGATGAGGCAACAGGAGATAACCCCTCAGAGAAGAAATCAAAACAGGGGCGTCACCGGCGCCGCTCCAAGCCTCGCCACAGCAACACCGGCACTGGAGAAGATAATCCAAATGGTGCCGAAGAGGAATACGATCCTGATCAACCCACCTTCGAGCAAGCCGAACAGGAACATGGGCAGCTCAGCCCAGAGGAACAGGTGACAGACGAATACTTGGAGGACGATAACTATATGCCTCCCTCCGAAGACGAGGTGAGCCTCGGTGACGACGAATTCGGCGTACCAGAGGATCCCATGGAGCAGGAGCGCTTAAAGCGCCGGCATATAGCCACTGCAAGAAGCCTGAAAAAGAAGCAGCAGCAGCTCCAAGCTGATCAAGATCTGCTCGCAGACAGATGGACTGAAGTCCTGGCGGCCGAGGAATACGGACTCGAGCCCCCCCCCCCCATCAGGGGATACCCAAAGCAAAAATCGCTAGAAGAAGAGGCCGAAGAGCCTGAACTTCCAGCACAAGATGAGGCTGACCGGCCACCCCGTGGCCGGGATAAAACGACATATAAGGTCGGATACCAGCCCGCACCCCCACGCCAGTTCACTACGGCCCAGGACAATACTCAAGACCTGCGAGACATATTGGAAAACAACACAGGACAACCAAGATCGATCTACGGATCACGGGGGCGCGCCACTGATCACTATGCCGGATATAAGACTGATAAATCCGGCCGGGCCGAACACAACCGACTAGACCTAATCGGGCTGCGCCGCGACATAGCCCGGCACAGAGGCGCCACACACCCCCTCTGCTTCACTGATGAAGTAATGGAACATGAATTCCCAGAAGGGTTTAAACCCGTCAACATCGAGTCATACGATGGCACAACAGACCCTGCAGTGTGGATCGAAGATTTTCTTCTCCACATTCACATGGCCTGTGATGATGACCTACACGCCATCAAGTATCTCCCACTCAAGCTTAAAGGGCCAGTCAGACATTGGCTGAATAGCCTGCCAGCAAACTCCATTGGCAGTTGGGAGAATCTTGAGGACGCATTCCTCGATAACTTCCAGGGCACCTACGTGTGACCACCGGATACTGATGACTTAAGTCACATTACCCAATAGCCCGGAGAGTCAGCTAGGAAATTCTGGACTCGGTTCCTAACTAAAAAGAACCAAATTGTCGACTATCCGGATGCCGAGGCCCTGGCGGCCTTTAAGCATAATATCTGCGACGAGTGGCTTGCCCGACACCTCGGCCAAGAAAAACCAAAGTCCATGGTGGCCCTCACGACATTAATGACCCGCTTTTGCTCAGGTGAGGACAACTGGCTAGCTCGCAATAACACCGCGCTAGGAAACTCTGGCACTTCAGATATCCGTGACTGTAACGGAAAGCCACGGCGCAACAGACACAAACGTCGAAACAATGGCGACAATGCTGAGGATACGACAGTCAATGCCGGATTCAGCAACTCCAAATCTGGTCAACGGACGTTCAAAAGAAACAATCCGCGATCGTCCAGTTTGGACCTAATACTCGACCGCTCGTGCCAGATTCACGGCACCCCCGATAAACCAGCCAGTCACACTAAAAGAGATTGCTGGGTGTTCAAACAGGCCGGCAAGATAAATGCCGAGAACAAGGACAAGGGGTTGCACAGCGATGATGACGAGGAGCCCCGGCATCCAAACACTGGGGGACAGAAGAAATTGCCCCCCCCCCCCC
>LR880972.1:98317125-98327999 GCA_904067115.1 Aegilops sharonensis | reverse complement strand
GAGAACAAGGACAAGGGGCTGCACAGCGACGATGACGAGGAGCCCCGGCGTCCGAACACTGGGGGACAGAAGAAATTTCCCCCCAAGTGAAAACGATGAACATGATCTATGCCACTCACATCCTCAAACGGGAGCGAAAGCGTGCACTTAGGGACGTCTATGCAATGGAGCCCGTCGCCCCAAAGTTCAACCCATGGTCATCCTGCCTGATCACCTTTGATCGTAGGGACCATCCAACCAGCATCCGTCACGGCATCTCGGCCGCATTGGTCCTTGACCTAATCATCGACGGATTCCACCTCACGCGAGTCCTCATGGACGGCGGCAGCAGCCTGAACCTGCTTTATCAGGACACAGTGCGCAAAATGGGCATAGATCCGTCACGAATCAAGCCCACCAAAACCACCTTCAAGGGTGTAATTCCAGGGGTAGAGGCCCGCTGTACGGGCTCAATAACACTGGTAGTGGTGTTCGGATCTCCGGATAACTTCCGAAGCAAGGAGTTAATCTTCGACATCGTCCCTTTCCGTAGTGGCTATCATGCACTACTTGGACGAACCGCGTTTGCTCGATTCAATGCGGTACCACATTATGCATACCTCAAGCTCAAAATGCCAGGACCTCACGGGGTTATAACAGTCAATGGAAAAACAGACCGCTCCCTCCGTACGGAAGAGCACGCTGCGGCCCTCACGTCAGAAGTACAAAGCAGCCTCCTTCGACAAACAGCCAATTCGGCAACAACAACCCCGAACACCGTCAAGCGAGTCCGGAGCACCCCGCAGCAGGACCGTCTGGCACGCCAGGAGCTCAACTAGCAATCCGGCCTCCACCCCAGCCCCATTCAGGCGGCATTCATGCCACGCGTACACAAATACGCGCTTAAAATACCATGGGCATGGTGGAGGCGAGACGACCATGTGGCCTGCAGTGCGGTTCAGCCGCCATGAGGCCTGCACACCATTTTTCTTTCTTTCTTTCAGGACCCTACTTTCGGGCAGCCCCTTCAGAGAGATCGGATAACTGAACTCATCACAGGAGGGAACACCAAGGAGGCAAGCGGCTTTGCACACAAGGGAGTACCCAGGTGGTCTCTGTTAATGACCGTTATACCTGTTTTATGCACCTGCATGCAGCCTGCCCTTGGATAGGACATGTCAAATGGCCCTTTTTCGCTTAATGCATTAATTGTAAACATACGCCTCGGCGTATTATACAAATAACAATGGGAAACAATATACCAGCTCAGCTTCTTACTAATATCTTCATATTTTCCCTGAAATATTTATTTAATATTGCATCCGTACATTCTGGTACGCACAATTTGCCAGGGGCTACTTTTCGAGCCCCATAACATGGCAAGAGAAGTCCGAACACTTTCGACAGTGCGGCACCCCGAACTTATAGCATTATATGCATCAGCTCCGAATCATGTCTTGGGTCAATAGTTGGGTTAGCCCGGCTCCCTTGTTTTGGTACCTTACGTTCTGTTATATCGGCTAAGGTAGCGCAGGGAGAACTACTACGATTGCGTCCCGGTTCTTCCGGACGAGCACCTCAGTAGAGAAAGCCGAAAACTGACCGTCATGATGCGGCGAGAGCTGGTTGCTGTTCGCGAGGTACTCATTCCTTAAAGATTTTTTCCGCTTAAGGCGAGGTACACTCTCATGCAGTAGGCAGTTAGCATGGGGGGTTCTTCATCGGCTTACCACCAGGCGGATTGCCTTGAGCATCTCCCTATTCGCAGATGACATCGCCATGTTCTACCACCCGGACGAGATGAAGATGATCTCCGTCAAGGCCATCCTCCACACTTTTGGGGCGGCATCCGGTCTCCACACCTACTATGCTAAATGCTCTGTCACCCCCATTCAATGCTCCGGTGAGACAAAGACTGCGATGGGCGCAACTCTAGCCTGCCAAGTGTCCTCCTTCCCGGTCAAGTACCTTGGGCTGCCGCTTTCGATCTGCAACATCCACTCTTCGGCCCTCATGCCTATGATCAACAACCTTGCTAGGAAATTATCCTCCTGGCGGGCCTCACTCCTCACCCAAGGTGAGAGATTGGCTCTTGTTCATCATGTCCTCACGGTGATGCCAGTACACATCATGCTTGCCATGGCGCTCTGTCCTACCATCTTGAATCTAGCAAATGGCCTCATCCGGGATTTTCTTTGGCATGGTAGCAAGATGCTAGGTCGGGCAGCTGCCCCGTCAACTGGAAAAGGGTGTGCCGGCCATGACATCTTGGGGGCCTTGGCATTCGCGACTTGCAGCGCGCCGGGATCGTGCTGCATGCGCGCTGGCTTTGGCTCCAGGCCACCGACCTGACAATGACCTGGAGCCATCTTCATCTGCCCGCTGCCTCCGACGTGCGGTAGATTTTTCGCGCCTAGACCTCCTGGACTCTTGGAGATGGAAACACTTGTCGCTTTTGGACTGACCCTTGGCTTGACGGCTCCTCCATCGCCGAGATTGCTCCCGCCTTAGTTGCCCTTGTTTCCAAGCGCCGCCGCAGCCGCCGGCTTGTCTCTGAGGCCATCCATGGAAGGGCCTGGATTGGTGACATCCAGGGGGGCCTGGGGGTGGAGTCCACATCCCGTACGTGGATATTCGGTGGTGCCTTAGCGTTATATCGCTTCAAAACTCACCGGACTCCATCCGTTGGAAGTGGACCGAGAGCGGCACTTACTCCGCCAAGTCATGCTACCTCGCGCTACTCCAAGGATCCATTGCCTCCCCGACCTGGAGCCTCACTTGGAAGCCTTGGGCGACAGAGGGGGTCAAGGTCGTCCTCTGGCTTGCCGGCCTTCATCGCTATTGGACCTCTGCTCACCTCGCCCGCCATGGACTACCGCACAACGCCTCTTGTGCACTCTGCGATCAGGATGAGGAGGCGATGCACCACTTGCTTGTGGGATGTGTCGTGACACGCACGGTATGGTACGATATCCTTTCCTGGTGCCGCATCACTATGCCTCCTCCGGACGGCACCATGGATTTCTACGACTGATGGGCTACGGCCCTCCATGACTCCTCGGCGGGCCAGCGCAAAGGCCTTGCCTCTCTCGTCGCGCTGACTGCATGGACCATTTGGAGGCATCGCAACGCCTGTATCTTCAACGGCGCAACTCCTTCCACCACCCTCCTGATTCACGACATTAAGGAGGAAGCTCGCACGTGGGCCAACGCCGGTGCTAGAGGGCTTAGTTCGATCACTGGTGTAACCTGATACTTTGTACGCGGGCTAAGCACCCCCTTTCCCTGCTCATTGCGACCTCATAAGCGCCTACTGGTGTACGCTTCATGAGGTCCGCCATTGTTTTTTCTCCCCTTCTATCAATGGAATGATATGCTCGTGAAAAAAAAGCCATGTCCTTCTCCTTTTTTAGACGCGGTAGAATCGTCAAACGGGACATCAAAAGTGGGAAGTTGATTGTAGGACCACTTACCGTTTCCAAAACAAATACTAGCTAGGTCCCAATGTATCCATAAGTGAGACATTTGTTCAAGGAGGAAACTTTCCAGGAATGTAATTATGAATAAATGGTCTATTTCCAAATTCTATTGAGGGGGTCAATGCAATCTGAAGCATTAGCTTAATGTGGTCCTTATATTGCTTCTATGAAAAAAATGGATGGTCGGGAAGAACAAGTAGCTCATAAATGTGTGAGTTCGGCAATCTTGTCCCACCTTCCATGCAACCTCAAAATTTCTTGTCGAACTTCCTCTCGGTCCTTTCCGAGAGCTTCTCAGGGAGCCTGGGTTTATAAAACCGCGTACCCAACTCCATCAAGTGGCTCTAACTACTAAATAATTCATCAAAAGGGACACCTGGATCCCCCCCCCCCCATTGCTCATCTTCATTTTTGTGCCAACGGACAAAAGCAGATGCGACATTGAAGTAAAACGGTGGGAGGGGTCGCCAGACATGACTCGAGAAATGGCTAAGGAATGATGCAGAACACAACACACATGAGGGGTTTATAGAATGAGCAAGGCAAGAAAAGGGCTAGAGAGGGATGGTGTGAAGAAAAGCACGTGAGAGGTGATGGCAGGAAGATAAGGCACAAGGAAGGTGATGGTGGAAAGGGAAAGGGTGGGAGAGGGATTGTAGGAAGGGAAAGGGACTGAGAGGAACGGAAGGGAAAGGGCATGACAAGGAATGACAAAGCGCAATCAGCAGACAAATAAACTTTTCATCCATGATAGAAAAGAAGATCAACTCTTCGTCCTCCCTATAAAGGCATGCAACTTCATTCGGTAGTTACGCGTAGAGGTGGGCCTAGAATCCTTTTTTTAGGGAGCTTGGAAGCCCTCTTCTGCCTAAGAGGGGTGCAAGAGATGATTTTCGACCTGAGCTGCAATGAAGAGCCCATATTCTCCCCCTATACACGGATGAAAACTGGCTCTTTGGCCTAGCCGCAAACAAAGAGTACCTCTTCGGCTCACACGCGGCCGGGGTCATAGAAATGCGCTTTTTGAAATCGATACTAAAGTTTTGAGATTTCATAAATATAAATAAAATATATATACTTTTGGGGCAATGGCTTGGAAAAGCTCCACGCTTGGTTCAATTTCCTTGTCTTGTCTGTTAATGTCTTAACAGAACTACTTTCATTTACCTCCAAATTTTGTTATTCTCTTCCTCACGCAATGCGCAACTTGCATTTCCTTCCAAAATCTGCTTGAACAAATTAATCAATTGGGCGGTAGTTCATCATGATCACATAACACGCAACACATCCGTCATCGTGTCAACTAAATTCTGTTCCAACAGATTAATGAATTGCTCACCAGTTCATCATCATCATCATCATCACATAACCCGTAACACATCCGTCATCTTGTCAGCCAAATTCTGTTGCAACAAATTAATCAACTACGATCCAGTTCATCACCATCATCACATGACCCATCCAACGAACACACCCTCGTAGGAGATACATCATACGTGTAGTATGCATGATCATACTTTCTATCTCAAGGCCACAAGTGTATGTCACTAACAGACTAACAGTGCAACCACCTTTGAGTCTGAATGAGTTCGTTCAGGTGGCTTAAGTTATTAAAGAAATTTTGACATGGCATTAGAGAGCTAGATTAGGTGTGATTTAGAAATCAATAAGATACAGATATGCATGCACCTAGCCTATAGGATTTAGCAGACATACATTCAGAGAAGGAAATCAATCGGATGAGACATACTAGCTAGGACTGCGAAACTTGTGAAGAATTAGTAAGTACCTGGTGAGTAGTACATAACCTACGGAGATGAATGGAGATAGGTGATCTGCTTGGAATGGGTTCCCTTTGTCTCCATGGATGAACTGATGTAGATGGACGGATTGGTTGTTCTCCATGGGGTGGGGTGGGGTGGGGGTTGTACTTTACTTGGTGTTGGATTGAGGAGAAAGGAGGAGCAGGGGGGATTGGATGTAGAGCAAGGGCATTTATAGGGAGAGGCGTGACATCGATAGGATTGGGCGAGAACGCGGCGAGGCATCGGATGGGAGCCCGATCCGCGTGAGGCGAGTGAGAGCCATCGGATTGATGGGATCACACACGCAGAGGAACGAGTGAGGTGGCGCGTTGGTTTGGGAGAGAATTGAAGTCGAGGAGCCCCTTGAAAAACGATTCATTTGTTGTTTCCTCGTAATAATAAGCAGCGGCTAGCACATGGGATCCCTCAAATAACGCAACTAGTTTTTCTTTTTGCTGCTAGCTCTCGCTTGCCACTACTTCCCTCTTTTCTAGTATCTTTTTCCATTTTATCTCCTGCTGGCCTTTTATTTATGTTTGAACCACCAAAACAAAAGGGACTAGTACTCAAGATTTGATTCAGTAATTTCTGTTCTGATTTAGTGTTTGTCTGAATAGGGAGACTTATACATGAGAATTCAGAAAACAAATTTTAGGCGGATTTTTAGCAAAACCAGTTTTGGTTAGTTATTCTGCTAAGGTAAATAGATCGTACAATTCCTTTTTCGGATAGCAAAAAATTAGGAAAGCATGGCTATGCGTTTTCTTTGGCCGCCTCTTGCAAAAAACTAGATTGCTATCGTCTCCCCACAATTCTACGTTCCTGGATCAGCTCAGGTATCTCCACTGTCGATTCCCAAGCTGGTCGTCTCCTTCTCCAAGAGTATCAGGGAGGTGCTGAGGACGCGTGAAGGCTGTCACCCTTGCTTTNTAAGATACAGATATGCATGCACCTAGCCTATAGGATTTAGCAGACATACATTCAGAGAAGGAAATCAATCGGATGAGACATACTAGCTAGGACTGCGAAACTTGTGAAGAATTAGTAAGTACCTGGTGAGTAGTACATAACCTACGGAGATGAATGGAGATAGGTGATCTGCTTGGAATGGGTTCCCTTTGTCTCCATGGATGAACTGATGTAGATGGACGGATTGGTTGTTCTCCATGGGGTGGGGTGGGGTGGGGGTTGTACTTTACTTGGTGTTGGATTGAGGAGAAAGGAGGAGCAGGGGGGATTGGATGTAGAGCAAGGGCATTTATAGGGAGAGGCGTGACATCGATAGGATTGGGCGAGAACGCGGCGAGGCATCGGATGGGAGCCCGATCCGCGTGAGGCGAGTGAGAGCCATCGGATTGATGGGATCACACACGCAGAGGAACGAGTGAGGTGGCGCGTTGGTTTGGGAGAGAATTGAAGTCGAGGAGCCCCTTGAAAAACGATTCATTTGTTGTTTCCTCGTAATAATAAGCAGCGGCTAGCACATGGGATCCCTCAAATAACGCAACTAGTTTTTCTTTTTGCTGCTAGCTCTCGCTTGCCACTACTTCCCTCTTTTCTAGTATCTTTTTCCATTTTATCTCCTGCTGGCCTTTTATTTATGTTTGAACCACCAAAACAAAAGGGACTAGTACTCAAGATTTGATTCAGTAATTTCTGTTCTGATTTAGTGTTTGTCTGAATAGGGAGACTTATACATGAGAATTCAGAAAACAAGTTTTAGGCAGATTTTTAGCAAAACCAGTTTTGGTTAGTTATTCTACTAAGGTAAATAGATCGTACAATTCCTTGTTCGGATAGCAAAAAATTAGGAAAGCATGGCTATGCGTTTTCTTTGGCCGCCTCTTGCAAAAAACTAGATTGCTATCGTCTCCCCACAATTCTACGTTCCTGGATCAGCTCAGGTATCTCCACTGTCGATTCCCAAGCTGGTCGTCTCCTTCTCCAAGAGTATCAGGGAGGTGCTGAGGACGCGTGAAGGCTGTCACCCTTGCTTTTCTCGATTGCCGGCGAGTGTGCCATGCTTGACATCGGCGAGCAGATGACAAACATGACAGACGGCGTCGTAGTGCGGTCGGCCATTGGCAACCGGCGCCAAAGTTCCTGGACAAGCCCCACAACTTGGCCAAGTTTGCCGGGGGCTTCCACCAGACCTACATGTTTGAGGGTAAAACTAATGCATAAGTAGAATTGATAACATGTGGGTATTGGGAAGTAGTTGTTGAGGTAGGAACCTATTGTATTTTATCAAACCCTGGGATTCATATGTTATGCTCATACTGCTTTGCTATGCTCGTAGACGGGGATTGGTTTGAGAGAATTCATGAAAGATGTGAGAGTTATTGTTAACTAAGGTTCAACTTAAGGTGGCTACTTTAATACACATCTGGGTGGATTGGTTGAGGCACCCTGGAGTACCCAGTGGTTGTCTGGGCACCTGGAGAACCCAGTGCTTTCCCAAGGGAATCCCGGAGTACCCGTGTGATTACCCTACGGAATGCCACCCAGGCTCAAAGGGATCATGAGATTATTCATGCTAGAAACATCTGTGTGCAGCCACAAGCCATTATGGGCTCTGGCATAGTTGAGTATGTTGTGTGACCTCTTTCAGTTGTAGGCTAGCAAATGTAGGGGAAAGTAGGTGTAACTGTCTACCCATAGTAAAGAGTTAATGCTTCTGAAAGACTATGTCTCGGTCATCCGTTTCTCAAACACCATGTAGTGCGAGAAATCCAACGGAGGAGATCGAGTCTTGTGCGGAAAAGTGCGCAAACCTCTGCAGAGTGTACAAACTAATGATGATTAGTCGTGTCCCCGGTTATGGACATCTTGAGTATCTGGTACTTAAATTATTGATTTGATATCATCATGTTACTTAAATAATTTGTTGGGTTATAATTATTACTTTGAGTTTGAGTTGGAGGAACTTTGTCAATGATTTCAATCAAACTTCGTAGTTAAATAAAATATATTCCTTTGTTGTAGGTAAAAACTAACTTTATGCAAAATTAAACTTAGAGCCTCCACCAGCCATATATGCATGTAGTGATAGCTATTATTCATTATTATCCTATGTGTGAATTTGCCAGTACATTCAATGTATTGACCTACATGGCTGCAAGGTCTCATGTTGCAGGAATCTTACGACGAGTAAGTGATACGTTAGGGTTATGATTTCTACACTCAACTTTGCCGTTGGTGTTGATGGGAATCCAAAACCTTGTTGTTTCTTCCGCTTTATGGATTGAGGTAATAGTATTTACATTACTTTATACATGTGATTTAACTCTGTTATAAATCCTCGAGTATNGTAGTGCGAGAAATCCAACGGAGGAGATCGAGTCTTGTGCGGAAAAGTGCGCAAACCTCTGCAGAGTGTACAAACTAATGATGATTAGTCGTGTCCCCGGTTATGGACATCTTGAGTATCTGGTACTTAAATTATTGATTTGATATCATCATGTTACTTAAATAATTTGTTGGGTTATAATTATTACTTTGAGTTTGAGTTGGAGGAACTTTGTCAATGATTTCAATCAAACTTCGTAGTTAAATAAAATATATTCCTTTGTTGTAGGTAAAAACTAACTTTATGCAAAATTAAACTTAGAGCCTCCACCAGCCATATATGCATGTAGTGATAGCTATTATTCATTATTATCCTATGTGTGAATTTGCCAGTACATTCAATGTATTGACCTACATGGCTGCAAGGTCTCATGTTGCAGGGATCTTACGACGAGTAAGTGATACGTTAGGGTTATGATTTCTACACTCAACTTTGCCGTTGGTGTTGATGGGAATCCAAAACCTTGTTGTTTCTTCCGCTTTATGGATTGAGGTAATAGTATTTACATTACTTTATACATGTGATTTAACTCTGTTATAAATCCTCGAGTATTGTGTGTGTCAGCATACCGATCCAGGGATGACACTTAAGTGCAGAGACTTGACCGTCTGAGGTCGGGTCGCTACACTAATGGGTGGGTCTTGTCCATCACATCATTCTCCTAATGATGTGATCCCGTTATCAAATGGCAACACATGTCCATGGTTAGGAAAGCTTAACCATCTTTGATCAACGAGCTAGTCTAATAGAGCCTTACTAGGGACACGATATTTGTTTATGTATTCACACATGTATTTAAGTTTCCGATCAATACAATTCTAGCATGAATAATAAACCTTTATCATGAATAAGGAAATATAAAATAACAACTTTATTATTTCCTCTAGGGCATATTTCCTTCAAAAACACTTACCCAACTCCATCAGGTGGCTCTAACTACTAACTATTTCATCAAAAGGAACACCTGGACCCCCCCCCCCCAACCCCTACTCATCTTCATTTTTGTGGCACCGGAGAAAAGCAAATGTGACATTGACGTAAAACGATGGGAGGGGTCACCAAACATGACTGGAGAAATGGCTAAGGGGGAAACACAAAATGAAACCCCTAAACCCATCCTTTCAAAAAAAACAAAAACCCCAGCGCTTGGCAGGTGCTAGCGCGTGGTTGCTGTCGGTGTCAAAACCGGCGGATCTCGGGTAGGGGGTCCCGAACTGTGCGTCTAGGCGGATGGTAACAGGAGACAAGGGACACGATGTTTTTACCCAGGTTCGGGCCCTCTCGATGGAGGTAATACCTAATCCTGCTTGATTAATATTGATGATATGGGTAGTACAAGAGTAGATCTACCACGAGATCAAGGAGGCTAAACCCTAGAAGCTAGCCTATGGTATGATTGTTGTCCGTCCTACGGACTAAAACCCTCCGGTTTATATAGACATCGGATAGGTTAGGGTTACACAGAGTCGGTTACAATGGTAGGAGGTCTACATATCCGTATCACCAAGGTTGCCTTCCACGCCAAGGAAAGTCCCATCCGGACACGAGACGAAGTCTTCAATCTTGTATCTTCATAGTCTTGGAGTCCGGCCGTGATGATAGTTCGGCTATCCGGACACCCCCTAGTCCAGGACTCCCTCAGTAGCCCCTGAACCAGGCTTTAATGACGATGAGTCCGGCACGCATATTGTCTTCGGCATTGCAAGGCGGATTCCTCCTCCAAATACTTCATAGAAGGTTTTGAACACCAGGATAGTGTCCGGCTCTGCAAAACAAGTTCCACATACCACCGTAGAGAGAATAACTTTTGCACAGATCTGCTGACGTATTCCGTGGCGCGACATCACACCACGGCCAGGCCTTTATATGAATCGTTTTTTGCCATTCCACCTTAGCGCGTTTAGCGAGGCGGTTTCCTTGGCACGTCTTATCAAAGCATAGATCGTGCCCCCTTATTCCGGGATTCTCATCAATACGGACGTGGGTAACCCATCCGCGCCATTGATTATGGCGCTTGGGAGATAAGCGAGTTTTACCAGGCTAGTGGGGGACGCATAGCTTCGTCCGTCCATATAAGGGGATAAGGATCCACCCTTTCACCTACGCCTTCTTCCTCCTTTGCTTATCCATTCTCGCGCACTCGAGCTCCAGCGCCCAAGTCTGCACATCCCACCTCAACCTTCTCCAACCATGTCCGGAGCGGGAGGCAGGTGGATGGCCTCCTCCATCACGGAGGGGCACATCACAAGACTGCGGGAGGCC
>LR880972.1:98289051-98306805 GCA_904067115.1 Aegilops sharonensis | reverse complement strand
TAGTCCCGATCGGTGTTACCAACCGGGACTAAAGGTCCTCCTGCCTGGCGCCCCACAGCGGCCACGTTGAGCTCCTTTAGTCCCGGTTCGTAACACAACCAGGACTAAAAGTGGGGGCCTTTAGTCCCGATTGCTTAGTCCCGGTTGCAAAAGCGAGACTAAAGGCCCTCACGAACCAGGACTAATGGCTCGTTTCCTACTGGTGGAATGATGCAGAACACAACACGCTGGAAAGGGGTTTATAGAATGAGTGATGCAAGAAAAGGGCTAGAGAGGGATGGTGTGAAGCACGGGGAAGTTGATGGTGGTGTAAAACATATATTTTGGGAAACTGCTCGACCCCCTAAACGGGGTGTGGCTATCTCATTATATAGAGGTACCAAAGGGTACAATACAAGATACAAGATGTATACAAGAGTCTACGTGTATATACAGCTAACACCCTCCCTCAATCTTAACTATGGCCTGAAGTACAAAGCACGTTAAGATTGCGCCTACAGCCTACAAACGGTGGTTGTGGAAGAGGCTTCGTGAAGATGTCAGCGAGTTAATCTTTTGACGAGATGAACTTGATACTGAGTAGCTTCTGTGCAACGCGTTCTCGGACAAAGTGATAGTCAACCTCAATGTGTTTCGTCCGAGCATGAAACACCGGATTAGACGAAATATATGTAGCACCGATGTTGTCACACCAAAGCACTGGAGGATGAGCAGGAGAGACTCTCAATTCTCTCAACAAGGGCTGCATCCATATAATCTCAGCAGTCGCATCAGCAACTGCTTTGTACTCAGCTTCAGTACTGCTGCGAGACACCGTAGCCTGCTTGCGAGCATTCCAGGCGATCAAATTAGGAACAAGAAACACTGCATATCCCCCCATGGATCGCCTGTCATCAGGACTACCAGCCCAATTTGCGTCTGAAAAAGCTGAGATCTCATAAGACGGCGTAGGCTGGAGGAGCAAACCATAGGAAGCAATGATGCAAATATAATGTAGGATACGCTTCACAGCTGACCAATGAGATGTCCTGGGTGCATGGAGATACTGACATGCACGGTTGACTACATAAGAGACATCTGGTCTGATGATAGTAAGATACTGCAGACCACCAATGAGAATGCGATACTCAGTAGCATCAACGGGTGAAAGAAGGTCTCCATCAAGAGCAGACATCCTATCAGTAGCAGACATCAAAGTGATCGCATGTTTACACTTCAGCATTCCAGCACGACGCAACAAGTCTAGAGAATACTTCTTCTGAGTAAGAGTCAACACAGCAGAAGACCGCGAAACCTCCAGACCAAGGAAGAAGTGCAGAGCACCTAAATCCTTGACAGCAAAATCACCACTCAAGGCAGCCACAAGACGAACCGCAGTGGCATCGGAGGAACTGATGAGGATGATATCATCAACATAAACGAGTACATACATCGTAAGCTCAGGACGCTGAAGAAGAAACAGGGACGTGTCAGCAGTGGAGGGAAGAAACCCAAGCGCCCGAAGAACAGAGCCGAGGCGTGCATGCCACGCACGGGGAGCCTGTTTAAGTCCATACAGTGCATTAACAAGACAACGGAGATGATGAGGACGTGCAGGATCCACAAAACCCGACAGCTAACGCATATAAACCTCCTCCTCCAAGACTCCATGCATAAAAGCATTCTGCACATCAAGCTGACGAAGGAACCATCCTCGAGTAACATCAAGAGACAACAGCAAACGAATGGTAGTGGGCTTGATAACCGGACTAAATGTGTCTTCATAATCAATACCATACTTCTGTTTGAAACCCTTGGCAACTAGCCTTGCCTTGTAGCGCTCAATAGAACCATAAGCATGTCTCTTGACTTTAAAAACCCACTTGGAATCAACAATGTTAATACCAGATACTGGAGGAACAAGGTGCCAAGTGTCATTCTTCAGCAAGGCCTGAAACTCCTGTTCCATCGTGGAACGACAGTGAGGAATACCTAGTGCGGCTTGAAAATGGCGAGGCTCGGCAGTGGGATCCGCAGCAGTATGAGCCATGCAAGCAGCGAGCCACGCGATAGTCCCGTCGATGAATTTCTTTGGCTGAAAAACACCCGTCTGGTGCATGTTCGAGGACGAAGAACAACGGCAGCGAGCTGTGCTGACGATGCCGGATTTGGCGAAGGCGATGACATCACAGAGGTGAGGCCGAGGCACCCTGCGAGCTCGTGCTAGAGTCTCCTAGCAACGGGGAGGCAGGCTGCATCAGCCCCTGTGTGGTCGGCCCATCCAGAGCTGGGGAGGCGGGCGGCGTCAGGCCCTGTGAGGCCAGCCCACCAAGAGCCGGGGCGAGATCGGCCGACGCAGGAGAAACAGCCGCTGGGCCTGGCGAGGTCGCAGCTGGCCCAGGCGAAGCAACCACCGAGCCGGGCGAGGTCGGCACCTGGGGCGGCTGCGGGTACAGCCTCCACGGGCTGATGGGTGCCGCCCGTCATGTATGTCCCATGCATAGGATCCACGTCCCGATCCGCAGCATCATCCGGCGCCTGTTCCTCAAGTAGCTCAAGACGAGCACCATGTCCAATACCTGCAGTATGATTAGGATGCAACACAGGAGCATTTGCAACATCCTCAAATTGATCAGGCGAAGGTATGGTAGAGTGAACAGGTGGCATAGGAGTGTCAGAGTTGTTCGAAAGTGCATGAAAAGGGAACACATTCTCATCAAATACAACGTCACGAGAGATGTAGACGCGATTGGTGGGAACGAGCAGGCATTTGTACCCTTTGTGAAGGGAACTATACCCAAGAAAAGCACACTTTTAAGACTGAAACTCTAGCTTACGTTTGTTGTACGGACGCAAATGGGGCCAACATGCACACCCAAACAATTTGAGGAATGTGTAATCTGGGATTTCATTGAGCAAGAGTTCAAGCGAGGTTTTCATATTCAGAAGTCGTGAGGGAAGCCTGTTTATCAAAAAACAGGCGGTGGTGAAAGCATCACTCTAGAACCTAAACGGGACGGAGGCATGNGAGCAGGCATTTGTACCCTTTGTGAAGGGAACTATACCCAAGAAAAGCACACTTTTAAGACTGAAACTCTAGCTTACGTTTGTTGTACGGACGCAAATGGGGCCAACATGCACACCCAAACAATTTGAGGAATGTGTAATCTGGGATTTCATTGAGCAAGAGTTCAAGCGAGGTTTTCATATTCAGAAGTCGTGAGGGAAGCCTGTTTATCAAAAAACAGGCGGTGGTGAAAGCATCACTCTAGAACCTAAACGGGACGGAGGCATGAGCTAGCAAAGTAAGGCCAGTTTCTACAAGATGACGATGCTTACGTTCAGCGGTTCCATTCTGCTGATGTGTATGAGGACAAGACACACGGTGCGAAATCCCAAGTTTGTTGAAAAACGTGTTGAGGTTGTGATATTCACCCCCCCCCCCCCCTAGTCGGATTGAACATGAATAATTTTCTGCTTAAGGAGACGCTCAACGTGTGCTTGAAACTGAATAAAAACATCGAACACATCATACTTTCGCTTAGTAAGATAGAGCCAAGTAAATCGGCTATAAGCATCAATGACATAATAATTGTGGCCACTAACAGACGTTTGGGCATGACCCCATACATCAGAAAACACAAGCTCAATAGGATGTTTCACAACACGACTAGACTCTGAAAACGGAAGTTGGTGACTCTTGCCCTGCTGACAGGCATCACAAATAGTTTCAGTAGTTTTATTGGACACAACGGGTAGTTCATGACGATGTAGCACATGACGAACTACAGGAGCAGCAGGGTGACCAAGGCGCACATGCCAATGTGTAGGTGACACATGAACACTGATGAACGCCTGAGGAGAAGACTACATAGGAGATGTGGGCGGCGCGTCAAGTGCATATAAACCATGGCGAAGACGGCCACTAAACAGAATGGCCCTCGTGTCCCGATCCTTGATAAAGAAACGAAAAGGGTGAAACTCAGCAAGGACATTATTATCACGAGTAAGTTGAGGAATAGACAACAAACTACGAGTAGCAGTGGGAACTCGAAGAACATTGGAAAAATGCAGTTTTCGAAAGTTATGTGCAAGAAATGAGGCCTGACCAACATGGGAGACACGCATACCTGCTCCATTGGCGGTGTGGACCTGATCATGACCGCGATATGGTTCCTGAGTGGAGAGCTTGGCCATCTCGTTGGTGAGGTGGTTCGTGGCTTCCGTGTCCATATACCATGTAGGATCAATGGAGTAGGACGGAATGCGTCCATGTTCATGACTTGTCACCGCAGCAGCCTGTATTTTATTCCCTTTGCCATTATTGCCCAGGCCGAGGAAATCTTGCTTGTAGCGTCGATGACAGCGGGAGGCGATGTGGCGCTCAATGCCACACAGCTGACAGGCCTGCTGAACGCCGCAGCAGGGACAACACGCCACCGGCCTGGCACCACCAGTGATGGATGGCGCGGCACCCCACGGAGGCTACAGGGATGAGGCCGCCGGCTTCCCACCAAGTGGCAACGGCTTCTGTGGTTTACCGCGGGTCGCGGTGTTGGAGGAGACGAAGCTCAGAGAGGCACGACGCGCTTTAATGCGCTGTTAACGACCAAGAAGACGCGCATAGAGCTCTCGTGGCGGAAGTGGCGCCTCATGACCATGGATATTCTCGACGAGATTGTCATAATCGTCATCAAGGCCGTTGAGCACGTGGGTGGTGAAGTCCTCATCTCCAAGCGGCTGACCAATCGAGGCCAAGGTGTCAGCAAGACTGGACATCTTGGTGAAGTACTCCGTGATGGTGAGGCCGCCAAGTTTTTTCTCCCCCAACTCGGTGCGTATAGCATGAGCACGCGCCTGAGATTGGGAGGTGAAGCTGTTGTGAAGAGCCGACCAAGCATCCCGAGACGTCGCGGCGAAGAGGACCAGCGAAGACACGCTCGGAGTGAGCGATGACTGGATGGCGGAGAGGATCGCCTGATCCTGGGCCACCCACACGTGATGTGTANGCTGAACGCCGCAGCAGGGACAACACGCCACCGGCCTGGCACCACCAGTGATGGATGGCGCGGCACCCCACGGAGGCTACAGGGATGAGGCCGCCGGCTTCCCACCAAGTGGCAACGGCTTCTGTGGTTTACCGCGGGTCGCGGTGTTGGAGGAGACGAAGCTCAGAGAGGCACGACGCGCTTTAATGCGCTGTTAACGACCAAGAAGACGCGCATAGAGCTCTCGTGGCGGAAGTGGCGCCTCATGACCATGGATATTCTCGACGAGATTGTCATAATCGTCATCAAGGCCGTTGAGCACGTGGGTGGTGAAGTCCTCATCTCCAAGCGGCTGACCAATCGAGGCCAAGGTGTCAGCAAGACTGGACATCTTGGTGAAGTACTCCGTGATGGTGAGGCCGCCAAGTTTTTTCTCCCCCAACTCGGTGCGTATAGCATGAGCACGCGCCTGAGATTGGGAGGTGAAGCTGTTGTGAAGAGCCGACCAAGCATCCCGAGACGTCGCGGCGAAGAGGACCAGCGAAGACACGCTCGGAGTGAGCGATGACTGGATGGCGGAGAGGATCGCCTGATCCTGGGCCACCCACACGTGATGTGTAGGATGGTACGGTGGCGGACACAGGATGGAGCCACCAATGTATCCCGCCAGGTAGCGGCTTCGGAGGAGAGGTAGCACCTGAGCCCGCCATGACAAGTAATTGTCCGGCGTAAGCTTCACCGGAAGGAGGTGCGAGAAGTAAAACGGCGATGGCGCCGCCATATGATCCGCATGAGCCTATGCCGGTGGTGCGTAGAAACCCATCAAAGGATATGTCTCCGGGTTGGGGGCGATCGCCATAGGTGTGTCAACATACGGCGACGAAGGGTAGGTGGGAGGAGCAGCTAGGGCATCGCCCGAGCCGATCGGGGCTCCAGGGGGCACAGGAGGTGCAGCCCCATAGGGCAGCGAAGGCGGCGGCACCGCATAGGACTGCGGGTGCGTCGGCCCCACATAGGACTTCACCAACGGCGCGCCGTAGGGCGCCGGCCAGGCAGACGAAGACGGCAGCATGGCACCGAAGGTTGGTGCAGGGGCGCCATACTAGGGAGCGTCGTAGATCGGCGGAGGAGCCGCGCCATGCGTGGGTGCAGGACCGCGAAAAACTGGCGGCCCAGAAGCAGTGGTCGAGGAAGGTCCGATGGAGGAGACCGGCGGGGGCAGATCTCCCGGCCCGCTCGATCCGAGCAGAGGACCTGCGGGAGTCCCGCCGGGCGGCTGAGCCTGCCACCAGGCCATAGCCAGCGGCGGGACGCCATGAAGGGCGACGAAGGGGCGGCGGCAGAGGCCGGTGCTTGGGCCGACGCAGCGGTGGTGGCGTTGGAAGAAGCCGAGGCGGCGGCGGCGGCGGGGGCAGCGAAAGACATCGAAACCCTAAATTGATACCATGTAAAACATATAGTTTGGGAAACTGCTCGACCCCCTAAACGGCGTGTGGCTATCTCATTATATATAGGTGTACCAAAGGGTACAATACAAGATACAAGATGTATACAAGAGTCTATGTGTATATACAGTCTAACAGGTGGAAAAGGAAAGGACAGGAGAGGGCTGGTACGAAGGGAAAGGGAGTGAGAGGAACAGAAGGGAAAGGGTGTGAGAGGGAATGACGAAGGGCAGTCAGCAGAAAAATAACTTTTCGTCCATGACAAAAAAGAAGAGCAACTCTTCGTCCTCCCTTTGAACAACATGCAACTTCATTGGGCAGTTATGCATAGAGGTGGGCCTAGAACCCCCTCTTCGGCCATGATTTTCGGCCTAAGCTGCAAACGAGCCCATATTCAGCTCCTATACACGGACGAAAACTGGCTCTTTGGCCTGGCCGCAAACGAAGAGTATACTCTTCGGCCGACACAAGGCGGGTGGGGTCATATATGTACTTTTGAGGCAATTGTTGGAAAAGCTCTACGCCTAGTTTAATTTCCTTGTCTTGTCTGTTAATGTCCTAACAGACCTACTTTCGTTTACCTCTAAATTTTGTTCTTGGAAAAGCTAAGACTAGAAGGGCCAAACCTCTTCTGTTCCTCACGCAATGCCCAACTTGCATTTCCCTCCAAAATCTGCTCGAACAAATTAATCAATTGCGCGGTAGTTCATCATGTTCACATAACACGCAACACATCTGTCATCGTGTCAGCTAGCTAAATTCTGTTCCAACAGATTAATGAATTGCTCACCAGTTCATCATCATCATCATCACATGACCCGTAACACATCCGTCATCTTGTCAGCCAAATTCTGTTGCAACAAATTAATCAACTGCGATCCAGTTCATCACCATCATCACATGACCCATGCAACGAACACACCCACCATTCTGCCAGCTTCATTTCGCCTCTACTCATCTCTCTCAGTATATATACATACTTTTTTTTTTGCGGGGCAGTATATATACATACGTGTATGCAAGCCCAAGCCCAGCTCACAAGCGCAGTGCTCCATTCTACCAGAGAAGACAAAACCAACGCCAATGGCGTCGTGCAGCCAGCACCTCCTCTCAGCCGTCGCCATCCTCTCCGTCCTGGCCGCCGCCGCCACCGCCACCAGCATCTACACCTGCTACGAAGGGATGGGCCTCCCGGTGGACCCGCTCCAGGGCTGCCACTACTACGTGGCCTCGCAGACCTGCGGCGCCGTGCCGCTGCTCCCCATCCAAGTGTTGAAGGACCAGTGCTGCCGGGAGCTGGCCGCCATCTCGTCGAACTGCCGCTGCGAGGGGCTGCGCGTCTTCATCGACCGGGCGTTCCCTCCCAGCCAAAGCCAAGCCGGTGGACCCCCGCAGCCGCCGCTGGCACCTAGGTGCCCGACGGAGGTGAAGAGGGACTTCGCCAGAACGCTCGCCCTGCCGGGGCAGTGCAACCTGCCGACCATCCATGGCGGCCCCTACTGCGTCTTCCCATGAACGCTAGCTTGTGCATGAAAACATCGTGTGAATGAATAAGCAGCATGGCACATCCGTGGATGGGTGACATGCTGACATGCATAAGTGCGCAATAAAGAGAACAATAAAAAAATACTTGACCAAGAACAGCGCAATTTGAAAATTTAAGCTTACGAATCCTCGACAACAGCGATTCGATCACTGCCGACCGTACCGTCCTCACTCATATACAGTCAGGGCTCTGCTCCTCAGAAACAAACTAACATTTCCCGACCTAGCTACTACTAATCCTCGAGAACTGTCTGCAAGCGAGGTCGATCTCTTCCTCCGTCATCTCGATCGTATCATCGCTGTCATACTCAGCGTCGTCCGTCCCGGTCTTCCCGGGGCGCTCTTTGCCCTTCTTGTCACCACCGTCCATGTGCGCGAGCTCGGCCTGGTAGATTTTCTTGCATTTGGTTGCTAGTTTGGCGAGCTGTTCTTTAGACAGCGATGAGCCCTCTCTGTCCAGCCGCACTAGCTCGTCCACAACATGGGGGACGAAGCTCCACTGCTCCGCCACTCCACTGATATCCTACAAAAAAGTAGATCATGATCATTGGTCAGCCACCCGAGAATATACCACATTTCCAATGAGAAACAATCTTCGTAAACATGTTTGGTACACTGGGTTTCACTGCTGGAAACATAATCACAAATTAACAACAAGTCAATGGCAATTTGTTGATACTTGGCCTCTAGGCAAGCATCATTTTATTGTTTTCAGGTTACTTAAGGCCGGTACCTCAGTCCGCATGTGTACTAATCTAAATCACTAAGATATTGAGTAGTACATTCTTTCTTTGTTGATACTTGGAAGTAATAGACAAGTACTCCCTCCGTTCCAAAATAGATGACTCAACTTTGTACTAACTTTAGTACAAAATTGGGTCATCTATTTTGGAACGGAAGGAGTAACTCGAAAGACCTGCATATATATCTAAATAATGAGTGGTGTTGCATTCCTTACATTGCCTTGCTCAAGGGATTCAATGGCATCCTGAAGACAAGTGATAACCCCTTCAGCAGCTATTGCCTTCAATACGTTTGGCTCTGGCTACAAGACAAGAAGCCGGACAAGTCAGATATAACAGCAATCATCATTCCCATTGCATTAACATATCTAGGACAAGTCTACCAAATAGTGAACAAAACTATCTGCTGCTCTATGATTTGCTAGCAACGGCGATGCATCACCCTTGTTTAGTTGTTCGTTCCATCATGACAGATAATATGCTTTGCATTTTGTTATATTAGCCTAAGAAAATGCTAATCTCACTTACATTAGGAAAACTGGAAAAGTCTGATCAATTCCTGCAGATCATATCTACGGTAGCCATACATTGATCGTAAAAGTACTTTATTACATACCAAACCTGAGGCTGAAATATTATAAACAAAAGACTGAGACCATAAGGAGGCTTGAAAATTGAAATATAATTTCATCACCATCACCTGACCATTTTATTATCCCCACAATTGCTCACCTTCTCTTCTTGGCTCTCCAACCAAGATATTGTCTTCGCAAAATCATCCATTGCCCATTGTTTAATTTTTGAAGGCGAAAATTGTTTGTTTATAGCATCTGAACGTCCTGCCTGTAGAAAAGAGACTGTTATGACTTATGAGGTCCTGTAGAAAGGAAGCATATTGAGAAAGGAAGCATATTGAGATGCTTCTGGGACAAGTATTGCCTATGTGTTGTTCCATTCATGAAAATCTAAACATAGACTGTTATAATTTAGAACCTATTTAATGCCTCTGAGAAGTCATTTGTTTTCAAGAAACATCCTTTTTTTGTGAATGGTTTTCAGGAAACATTAATATCATCCCACAGTACATTATATTTTATCAAATGCATCTTAGCATATGCAGGTTGGAAGTTACTATCAACTATGGTCAGTTTATTCTGATGGTCAGTCTGGAATCTGGATCATGTACAACCTACCTTCCTTCCCTTAAAATTATATGTGTTAATATCCTCCACCAGATATAGAAGATTGGAGGGGTTGCTCAAAAGCACATTCTTTTTAACTAATCTGCACATCGGGAAATTCAATTAAAACATGTGCTTACACACTCTTCTCTCTTGCCGGACCTCATTGTTTTTGCTTTGTTTCTTGCTTCCTTGTGGAAACATCCAAGTTCAGGTAAGATAAACCTACCAATCGTCCAGTCTCTAGTAGCCAGCTAATAGTTACTAAAAAAGGGCAGCCCAGTGCACGTAGCTCCCGCTTGNTTTTGGAACGGAAGGAGTAACTCGAAAGACCTGCATATATATCTAAATAATGAGTGGTGTTGCATTCCTTACATTGCCTTGCTCAAGGGATTCAATGGCATCCTGAAGACAAGTGATAACCCCTTCAGCAGCTATTGCCTTCAATACGTTTGGCTCTGGCTACAAGACAAGAAGCCGGACAAGTCAGATATAACAGCAATCATCATTCCCATTGCATTAACATATCTAGGACAAGTCTACCAAATAGTGAACAAAACTATCTGCTGCTCTATGATTTGCTAGCAACGGCGATGCATCACCCTTGTTTAGTTGTTCGTTCCATCATGACAGATAATATGCTTTGCATTTTGTTATATTAGCCTAAGAAAATGCTAATCTCACTTACATTAGGAAAACTGGAAAAGTCTGATCAATTCCTGCAGATCATATCTACGGTAGCCATACATTGATCGTAAAAGTACTTTATTACATACCAAACCTGAGGCTGAAATATTATAAACAAAAGACTGAGACCATAAGGAGGCTTGAAAATTGAAATATAATTTCATCACCATCACCTGACCATTTTATTATCCCCACAATTGCTCACCTTCTCTTCTTGGCTCTCCAACCAAGATATTGTCTTCGCAAAATCATCCATTGCCCATTGTTTAATTTTTGAAGGCGAAAATTGTTTGTTTATAGCATCTGAACGTCCTGCCTGTAGAAAAGAGACTGTTATGACTTATGAGGTCCTGTAGAAAGGAAGCATATTGAGAAAGGAAGCATATTGAGATGCTTCTGGGACAAGTATTGCCTATGTGTTGTTCCATTCATGAAAATCTAAACATAGACTGTTATAATTTAGAACCTATTTAATGCCTCTGAGAAGTCATTTGTTTTCAAGAAACATCCTTTTTTTGTGAATGGTTTTCAGGAAACATTAATATCATCCCACAGTACATTATATTTTATCAAATGCATCTTAGCATATGCAGGTTGGAAGTTACTATCAACTATGGTCAGTTTATTCTGATGGTCAGTCTGGAATCTGGATCATGTACAACCTACCTTCCTTCCCTTAAAATTATATGTGTTAATATCCTCCACCAGATATAGAAGATTGGAGGGGTTGCTCAAAAGCACATTCTTTTTAACTAATCTGCACATCGGGAAATTCAATTAAAACATGTGCTTACACACTCTTCTCTCTTGCCGGACCTCATTGTTTTTGCTTTGTTTCTTGCTTCCTTGTGGAAACATCCAAGTTCAGGTAAGATAAACCTACCAATCGTCCAGTCTCTAGTAGCCAGCTAATAGTTACTAAAAAAGGGCAGCCCAGTGCACGTAGCTCCCGCTTGTGCAGGGTCCGGGGAAGGGTCCGATCACTTTAGGTCTATAGTACGCAGCCTTTCCCTACATTTCTGCAAGAGGCTGTTTCCAGGACCCGAACCCGTGACCTCAACTGAGAAGAAATTGTTTATATGGCGTATTAAACAGGCTTCTGGCAAAGCACGGTTCTGGACTGTTCACTAATTTATTTTGAACAGACCTTAGTGGCAGCAGAGGGCGGTGTCTTAGCATGAGTCTTCTCAAGTTGCTTTTCATGCTCTTTACGTGGCTTCTTCTGATCTACAACATGATGATAAAACAAAATTAAACAAATAGAACTTTAAGTTTAATTGGCTACTTCAAATTCAAAAGTATACAAGGAAAGAGTAGTAAAGTAACAGAGCTGCAAATATCATTTAAATTTCATAAATTAGTTAATGGGCATCAAATGGTTCTTTATTAAGCTTGCCGAAACTAAATCCTAGTTCTTCCATTACCATAACCAAGTCTACAGCGATGTTTGGCATGTCTTACTACTGAGCATCACTAAATTACTCCCATCAGTGGGAGTATGGGACAAAGTGTAGTTGCTCCCTCTTCCCATGGGGAGGGTAGCCCGAAGCCCATAACCAGGAAAATTACAAAAAATTAAGTTTTAGAAAGCACCTTCTTGAGCTATCTGAAAAGTGATAAAATGGTATCACACTGACATGGTCAACAGGCAAAGGATAAAAGTCGAAACTCGAAAGATAGAATGTTTTCAAGTTAATTTGCATATTGTCTAAATCACAGAGTTATAGGGCAGAACCCAAATATGCCACATTGGTAAGAGAAAAACAATAATATGGTCTTAAGAGCACCTAATGAAAGAAATAAGCTCAAATAAACTATGTTGATAAAACTTTATGTTGGATGAAAGAATTTACCACCTTGACTGGAATCAGCTGGCACTTTATTTTTGCGCCATGGATTTCCAGCATGCATAAGGTAAGGCTCAATATCAACGAGTTTTCTTTGGCTGTGAGATTCTGAGATCCATTCCTAGAACAAGTAAAAATGATAAGAAGCTATCGTGTTGCTCCAGGAACACCAAATCCAACTTATCTAATGTTAAGATGTATGACAAAGTAAGCCGGACTAAGGTTTCTGTTTATCCATATTGAGGCTAACTTCTTAAGTGTACGTATGACCAGAGTACTAAGCTTGTTTGATATGCACCTAATGTTGTCATAAATTTATTTGCTTAATTAGCATGGACAAGGCAATAGATATGGCTTGAAGAGAACCTAGGAGCCCAGTGTCTCCATGGAACTATTGAGAGAGCTAGTCTTCTCGTGGCACATGGTTGCTCTCAGACCATCGAAGACGTAGAAACATATAGTGCATGATGACATAACTATATTAAACATGGATCACTGGAGTGCCGATGAAACAGTACACATTCTGTATGTGACTCTTTCCTTTCTTTGCATTCTAAATGACATTTTGGTCAAAGCAGATATATTACAGAAATAAGGGTATCTGAATCTATCAGTTCAATGCTTACAACAGCATCAGTATGAAATCATGAACACATGCCATCATCAATTAGAAAGATTCATAACAGAGAAGCGAATAGCAAATGCCAAGGGGCTATGGACTACCTACTTCAATCTGTAAAATCAATCACATTATGCAGAAATGAAGGGATGTCAAGTCAACCATAAAAAAATATAAGTCAAGTATTTCTCCCTTGATAAAGAATCTTTGAAGAAAAAACTAACTACAATGATCACAACTAAAAGGAAAAGAAAAACCTTAGCGACGATGGTTCCATTCTCCAACTGGACTTGCCGAAACTTGGGGGTGTTGGCGAACGCGCAGACCAGAAGCGTGCAATCATCGGACCAATCGGGCCGGTACACCGCCCCCATATCCAGCGCCTGGGAGCGCAGCCTGCCCCTCTCAGGGTTCACGAACCCTGACAGCACAAACACCACCCCATCCTGCCCAACAAAACGCACGGAGTCATCGCCGCATCCAGCAATCCACACAGATCAGCACGCACCCCATTGTATGCGGAGGGGGCTCCAGACAAGCACCAAGAGTTTGGAGAAATCCGGCCCTGCTTGAGCCCTCTTGTGGCTCTCCTCCGCGAGTTTCTTCTTGCCTGGACTTCCCCCGCCGCCGCCGCCGCCGCCGCCGTCACCGGAGCCCATCCAGGAGGGCAGGCTCCTCTTGCCCTTGCCATTGCCCGGATCCAAGCTCGATTCCGGCATTATGGCGGGGATGCGGAACCTGTCCCAGAACCGCCCGGCTGAGAAAGGCTGGATCAATGGATTCCGGGCCGAATCGGCGGATTCAAATCGAGGTTTCAGGAGGTGGATACCTGGGATTTCGGCTACTGACGCCACGCCCTGATTCCGCCGAGCTCGCCGTCCACCATGGAGAGTTCCCTGCGAGTTTCGATTTGACTAGCCAAGACGAAGGGCTTCTCGAGGCCACAAGAAAAAAAAGGGAATACGGGCCGAGCCTCCGTGACCCATCTGGCCCAGGGTATTTTTGGGCCAGAAGAACTGAGCCATAGTTGGTACATGTGTTTTCTTTCCTAGGAAAGCATAGTTTTCTTTGAAAGTACAGTACTATTCTGCTCCCAAGCTCAAATGCACATGCATGAACAGTAAAATCAAAAAATAGTTAAAAATTCAAAAAATCTGAATTTTTTTGTGGTAAACTTTGACAAAACATACGCTTGCAAAATTTTAACACAAAATGACATTCGTGGAAGGCATGGCAAAAAAACAAAATCGCCACTCCAAAATGTGTTCAAAACTAGCATTTTTGAAACATTGATTTTTTTTCCACGACTTCCACGAATGTTATTTCGTGCTGAAATTTTGCAAGCATGCAAAGCATTTGTCAAAGTTTATCGTAAAAAAATTAGAATCTTTTCAATTTATTTATTATTTTTCGATTTTANCCGGATCCAAGCTCGATTCCGGCATTATGGCGGGGATGCGGAACCTGTCCCAGAACCGCCCGGCTGAGAAAGGCTGGATCAATGGATTCCGGGCCGAATCGGCGGATTCAAATCGAGGTTTCAGGAGGTGGATACCTGGGATTTCGGCTACTGACGCCACGCCCTGATTCCGCCGAGCTCGCCGTCCACCATGGAGAGTTCCCTGCGAGTTTCGATTTGACTAGCCAAGACGAAGGGCTTCTCGAGGCCACAAGAAAAAAAAGGGAATACGGGCCGAGCCTCCGTGACCCATCTGGCCCAGGGTATTTTTGGGCCAGAAGAACTGAGCCATAGTTGGTACATGTGTTTTCTTTCCTAGGAAAGCATAGTTTTCTTTGAAAGTACAGTACTATTCTGCTCCCAAGCTCAAATGCACATGCATGAACAGTAAAATCAAAAAATAGTTAAAAATTCAAAAAATCTGAATTTTTTTGTGGTAAACTTTGACAAAACATACGCTTGCAAAATTTTAACACAAAATGACATTCGTGGAAGGCATGGCAAAAAAACAAAATCGCCACTCCAAAATGTGTTCAAAACTAGCATTTTTGAAACATTGATTTTTTTTCCACGACTTCCACGAATGTTATTTCGTGCTGAAATTTTGCAAGCATGCAAAGCATTTGTCAAAGTTTATCGTAAAAAAATTAGAATCTTTTCAATTTATTTATTATTTTTCGATTTTATTGTTCATGAGGGAGCATTTGAGCTCGGGGGCATATCCTCCATGTCCTAGTTTTCTGTGACGCCCTCGATTCAATCGTACACTAATCATGCACGCAAATGTGTACGATCAAGATCAAGGACTCACGGGAAGATATCACAACACAACTCTACAAATAAAATAAGTCATACAAGCATCATAATACAAGCCAGGGGCCTCGAGGGCTCGAATACAAGTGCTCGATCATAGACGAGTCAGCGGAAGCAACAATATCTGAGTACAGACATAAGTTAAACAAGTTTGCCTTAAGAAGGCTAGCACAAACTGGGATACAGATCGAAAGAGGAGCAGGCCTCCTGCCTGGGATCCTCCTAGGTCACTCCTGGTCGTCGTCAGCGGACTGCACGTAGTAGTAGGCACCTCCGGAGTAGTAGTCGTCATAGGCGGTGGCGTCTGGCTCCTGGGCTCCATCGTCTGATTGCAGCAACCGAGTATAGGTAGGGGGGAAAGGGGGAAACAATGCAACCGTGAGTACTCATCCAAAGTACTCGCAAGCAAGGAGCTACACTACAAATGCATGGATATATGTGTAAAGGCCATATCAGTGGACTGAACTGCAGAATGCCAGAATAAGAGGGGGATAGCTAGTCTTAACGAAGACTACGCTTCTGGACACCGGTCTTGCAACAGGTAGAAGAGGACAAACGGAAGTCCTCCAAGTAACATCATATAGCAATAATCCTACCCGGCAATCCCCTGATCATAACCCTGAGCGAGAGCGACCACCGGTTGTATCTGGCACTTGGAAGGGTGTGTTTTATCAAGTATCCGGTTCTAGTTGTCATAAGCTCAAGGTACAACTCCAAGTCGTCCTGTTACCGAAGATCACGGCTATCCGAATAGATTAACTTCCCTGCAGGGGTGCACCAACTTACCCAGCACGCTTGATCCCATTGGCCGGACACACTTTCCGGGGTCATGCCCGGCCGCGTAAGATCAACACGTCGCAGCCCCACCTAGGCACAACAGAGAGGCCAACACGCCGGTCTAAACCTAAGCGCGCAGGGGTCTGGGCCCATCGCCCTGAGCACACCTGCATGTTGCGAGGGCGGCCGAAAGCAGACCTAGCCTAACAGGCGTTCCAGTCCAATCCGGCGCGCGCCGCTCCGTCGCTGACGTCTGAAGTGCTTCGGCTGATACCACGACGCCGGGATACCCATAACTACTCCCGCGTAGATGGTTAGTGCGTATAAGCTCGTAGCCAACCCAGATCAAATACCAAGACCTCGTTAAGCGTGTTAAGTAACCGCGAACGCCGAACAGGGCCAGGCCCACCTCTCTCCTAGGCGGTCTCAACCTGCCCTGTCGCTCCGCCACAAAGATCCACTCGCGGGTGCTCCATCAGCCGACCCGACTTTAGTCTCACATGTATCATGTATAAGTATATAGTATATACCGATGATCATCTCCCGAGTGATCACGGCCCGATAGTATAGCACGGCAGACGGACAAGAAAGTAGGGCCACAGATGAAAGTACTAGCATCCTATACTAAGCATATAGGATTGCAGGTAAGGTAACAACAGAAGTTACAAGGACAGGCTATGCAGCAGTATAGGAGTATCTGAAAACAGTAACATGCTATACTACTCTAATGCAAGCAGTGTAGATAAGAGTAGGCGATATCTGGTGATCAAGGGGGGGGCTTGCCTGGTTGCTCTGGCAAGAGAGAGGAGTCGTCAACACCGTAGTCGAACTGGCCAGCTGCAGCGTCGGTCTCGTAGTCTACCGGAGAGAAGAGGGGGAAGAAACAATGAATACAAAGTAACCAGATGCATATCGATGTATGACATGCCAAGAAGCGATGCTAGGCGTGCCCTAACGTGGTATGAGGGGGTACTGGTTAGGGGGGGAAAACATCCGGGAAGTTTTCCCGGTTCCGGACGTCTGTCAGACAGATGAACCGGAGAGGAAAGTTTGCAGGTTCGATAGATTAGGGATGTGTGGTGGGCGAACGGACTGCGTATCCGGATTCATCTCGTCGTTCTGAGCAACTTTCATGTTGAAAATATTTTAATCCGGATTACGGATTAAAAGATATGATTTTTAAAAGATTTTATTAATTTCTGGAATTTAATTAATTATTTAATTAATTTCGAAAATGCATTTATGACATCAGCATGATGTCATGCTGACATCAGCAGACAACAGGGTTGACTGAGTCAACCCTGACAGGTGGGTCCCGCATGTCATTCTCTAATACCTAATTAACCTAATCAGGGTTAATTAACATTAATTAATTAAGTTAATTAATGATTAGGGTTAATTAATCAGAATTAATTAGATTAATTAATACTTAATTAATTAATTAATTAATTAATTAGTTAATTAGTTTTAATTCATTTTCATTTTATTTTTATTTCTGTTTTAATAAAAACCGTTCTTCTTCTTTTTTTTGGGGGGGTGGGGCCCCCATGTCATTGGCCCAGGGCCAAACGGGTGCGGGTCTAATGGGCAGGCGGGCGACGGGCGCCCGTAGCCTGCCCGGGGCGGGGCGTGGCCGTGGCCACGGCGGGGTCGCCGCAGCGGGGCACCAGG
>LR880972.1:98241408-98254942 GCA_904067115.1 Aegilops sharonensis | reverse complement strand
TTTTTTGCACTTTTAAAAACAACTCATAAACGAAAAAAAATGGTTGCTAGAAGTTCAAGTGCTCGGCGAGGAAAAGTTGAAAAATTCTTCTGAGAGAGGTTCACCGTGTATTTAGATGTCTAAAATAAATAAAAAATATGTTATTTTTTGTGTTTTAAAATAATTCTCTCAACCAGAGAGAAGTTCAAAGTGATAACAACCGGAAGTTCACGTACTACATGGTGTGTATTTCACATAAGAAAAAATACAAAAAAAGTGAAACAGGGTGAAGTTCAAACAGAGATGCCCTAGAAGTTCAATTACTTCGTGTAGTGCAAAAAACACCACGTAAAAAATCAGCACGTCAAAACAAAGTGAAGTTTGAACAGACACATCCTAGAAGTTCAACTACTTCACAAAGTGCAAAAAACAACACGTTAAAAACAGTGTGAAGTTCGAACAAACATGCACGAGAAGTTCAACTACTTCACGCAGTGTATTTCCATTCGGGATGAAGGCAGAAATCATGATCTCGTCATTTTTCTAACTTACTTCAGAACAGTAGGAAATCATTTCTGTAAGTTCAAGTCCTCGGTCGAAGAAAGTTAAAAAAATTATTGTGAGAGAGGTTTGTACAAAAGAAATATCATTTGTGTGACATTGATGAATGTATGAGAAAATTACAAACAAAAATACTTCACGAAATTTGAACGCGAAAACAGCTGGAAGTTGAACTACTACACTAAATGAATTTCAGATGAAAAAATTTTAAAACCGCTGCGAGTATGAAAAAATGATCAACACGGAAAAATTGCGTGTCTACAACATCTTTCCATCGGTATATCACTTGCTCAATTCCGGTGAGTGTTCTGGTTCGTGGATGGAGAGCTACGGGCAAAAAAAGCACGTGAAAAACAGAGTGAAGTTCAAGGTTTCTTACCGAGAAGTTCAGGTACTTCGCGCGATGCATTTTGGCGAATCTGTTTCGCGATAAAGGCGGAACAAATGATCTCGTAGTTTTTGAAATTACTTGAAACTGGCTCGGAATCAGAGAAAACTGTCAACATTAAAAAGTTTCGCATTTTCCGTAGATTTTCAACGGTATATTATTTGCGCCATTCCGATAAAGTTTGTAAAAAATACGGCGAAAATATGTTTTTCTCCATTTTCAAAACTGACTTAAAACCATAAAGAATTGGGAGAAATAATACATACTAAAAAGTTTTGCATTTGTTCAAGCTTTCCAACGCCATATCATTTTCTGCATTCGGACGCACGGTTAAAAAATTAGCTCGAAAATACAAACTCGGTAGGACTTGTACCGTTTTCTAAATTACTTTTAACCCGTTCAAAATTAGAAAAAACTTTCAAAATGAAAGAGTAGAGTATTTTTATAAGCTTTCCAACGCCATATCATATGCTTCAATTGGATTAGCCATTTTGAAATGACGTCGAAGATACGAACTCGGCTGTTCGGTTTGCGAAATTTTACGTTTTTTCAAATTACTCTTTAACCATAGAGAATTAGAGAAAACTTTAAACATGTGGAAGTAGCGGTTTTTACAGCAGCTTTCCAAGGCCATATTATATGCCTCATTCCGATAAACGGTTTAGAAATGCGATCGAAAATACGATTCACGTTTTTTGTGTGAAGAAAAACGGTTTTCAAAACTGCTCTTAAACCGCTTACATTTTGCCAAAAATTTAAGTTGGGTCATGATATTGGTGTCCATAGCTTTCCAACGGTATATCGCAAGCCCCATTTGGGCAATGTTGGCGGAAGTTCAACCTAGTTCACAGGGAAGTTCAACGTACTACTAGCGGGGCAAGTCAGGTTGTGATCAGAATAATATGGCAAAATGTAAGCGGTTTAAGAGCAGTTTTGAAAACCGTTTTTTCTTCACACAAAAAACGTGAATCGTATTTTTATCAGTACATCCTACGCAGGTGAGTTAGGATGCACTTGATCCCAGGAAGGTATCTACTATCCTTCAGACCATATGAGTGCTTCAAACTAACAACAATACATAATATCCAACAAAAGAGGGTCGTGCTACAGCAGCAGAATACATGGCTCAGTCTAGATATCAGCACGAATCAAGTTGTGCATATTTGCTGTTGGCATGAACCACATCGCCGCATGTAGGGTTTGCAAAAGCCATCCATCGCATGGAAGCTTGATGCCTTTCACACACTGAAGATTATCTGGCAACAAGCTGCGTCGATGAATCTCTGGATATAGTGATTCATGAAACCCATGGTATGATGTGTAAACACAGTCCCCCCTCGTGAATGGAAGTTGCATAGCACGGTAATCATCGCCGGTGATATGATCGATGATTGGTTGGATGATCGGATAATTGAGCCTGAGGAACAAGGAATGGTTGCCGAGGCTGTAAACCCGCCTCTAGTTGAATACGCCTGGCCCAACGGAGCTGGGATCTTTCTCGAACATGAAGCAGCCATAGCCATCAATGTCACAAACGCCCCACACATTGTACTACATGTGGTTTGATGTAATGGTTTGGTCAATTTGGTACGTGTGAATGAGCATCAAATGACCGCCGTCAGCTGAAGAGCGATAAACCACCACCCATCGGCTGGTACCATTCCAGGTCCTGGAATCATGAAGGCCAGCGCATTTGCGTCTGCTGCAACAATTCAAATTGGAGACCAAAAGGACAAAAATAAACAATCATGTTCAGAGTATGTGTGGAATTAAGATTATTATAACAGTGACACATATCATAGACAGAGAATTGCAATGCCGTGGTCATAATCATACCCCAAGTTAAAAAAATAAGCCAATGGCTTTCATATTCTAGCAATATGTCATGGTTCAAACATCATGTAACAATGAGAGGAAAATAGCTATGACAACGCATACTCATATTCTACCATAGCACTTACTACTACTGTTATCATATCAACTCTAAGCAATAACATGTGTTGTTATAAAAATCTTGTAAATGAGAGTAACATATAGCAATCATGATGTTATGCTCATAATATGTATTCTAACAATCATTAGATGCCAAATGTTCTCATATCAACTCTAACAATAACATGTGTGGTCATAAAAATCTAGGAAATGAGAGGAACATATAGCAATGATGTGGTTATAGACATGCTATGTATTCTAAATTTCTAGAAAATGAACAGGCAGTCGTATTCATAAGGTAAAGATGAGATGAGATAGAACAATTACACGACGATAGATTCCACCGGTATAGGCAGCCAATCTGTGCGTCGACCGCGTAAACGATGCCATCGTGCACTATAGCATCAGACAGAAATGTTGCCTCAATAGGATTGATGATGAGCCATAACCATGTATGGCGACTGGATTCCAGATAGACTAATCCCATGTTGAACAAGGCAATGAGCTTGTAATCCATGTAGTCTTCTGATGGTGTGGGCACTTCGCAGATTACAACTTTCTGCAAACAGAGGTCGAGCCAAAAGCTTGACGCGTCTCGTGCGTAGTAGGCAGGAGTGTCCGGCAGGCCGCGAGGCTCGATGGCGGCGGTATCCAATGATGGAAGGGTGGTCTCTCGCTGGGTGTAGATATCCACGAGACGCCACGGACTACCGGAGTGGTGGATGAGGACGATCCAGTTAGCCTTCATGCCCGCCCAGTAGTGGCCGCGCATGAAAGGACATGTGGACGGGTAGTGGTAGCATGTCGAGGGGCACCACGGCAACCTCTGTAGGATCGTCAAGTCGGTGTCTGGGCCACCTGCGAGGATCAGGCATCAGCAAGCAGGGTGTCTTGAAAAGAGCCGGTCGGTTGCAGACGAGTAGACGGCACAAAGACACCGAGCATGCGGCCAGATGGACGGTGCTGAGTAGATCCATACGACTACAGATCTGCTCCAAGATAACATCGGGGAGGGAATTCCAATTGCGGCTCTGTGTGTCAGTCGGTTCTGCCACTGGGGTTTTCGGTGCCTGCGAGCCAGCGGGGAAGTGGATTCGGGCGGGCGAGCGAAGAATATTCTCCTCGTGTGGCCCAGCAGTGAGCGGGGGGATATGGTACGCGCGAGCTACCAAGGAACATGGCACGGGCGGGCGAGCAATGAGTTGGGGTAAATGGTGTGCGGCCGACGATGGGGAAGAGAGGAGGAAGAAGAAGAGAGGAGGAAGAAGAGTGGAAGACGGGGAAGAAATGCATTAAGTCTCAATTCTACTAGTACTACTACCAGGATATACCGTCTGTCTGTGTCAAAACCGGCGGATCTCGGGTAGGGGGTCCCGAACTGTGCGTCTAGGCGGATGGTAACAGGAGACAAGGGACATGATGTTTTTACCCAGGTTCGGGCCCTCTCGATGGAGGTAAAACCCTACTCCTGCTTGATTAATATTGATGATATGGGTAGTACAAGAGTGGATCTACCACGAGATCAGAGAGGCTAAACCCTGGAAGGTAGCCTATGGTATGATTGTTGTTCGTCCTACGGACTAAAGCCCTCCGGTTTATATAGACACCGGATAGGGTTAGGGTTACACAGAGTCGGTTACAATGGTAGGAGATCTACATATCCGTATCGCCAAGCTTGCCTTCCACGCCAAGGAAAGTCCCATCCGGACACAGGACGAAGTCTTCAATCTTGTATCTTCATAGTCCAGGAGTCCGGCCAACGGTGATAGTTCGGCTATCCGGACACCCCCTAATCCAGGACTCCCTCACCGTCCTTCGGAGTGTAAATAGTTACACCGATGACATGTGGGTCTACCACAAGAGGGCCCATATGTCAGTTAATGGAGGACAGAGGTGCGTAGGCGTATTTGCGGAAGCGTGCTCTACTGGCAAACATCATGGCAGTACTGGGTATGGCTGATTTAGTAACACCAACACGCTGGTTCAGCTTATTAATTACGCGTCCCATCTGCTGCAGCATGTATTGTCACTTCACTGCGAAGACTAGTTGAATAGTTCTCTCTGACCAAGATGGGGAATAATGGATCGCGAGGACTTCCTTTCTACAGTATCCCTATGCCTCTACGCTCACTTCACTCATTTTGCTCCGTACCTAGTCACTTGTTGAAATCTTTAGAAAGACAAATACTCCGTATTTGGGAACGGAGGGAGGCTTTTGCTCCGTATTTGGGAACATAGGGAGTATCACCATATGGAGGGAATAGAGGAAGCTTGAAATATGAACATGTCAATGGGAGGGAGTAAGCCCCATGCATGCAACATGCAACACTCACACGTACACATGGACGAACGCAACACTCACGCACCCATGCGGCAGACAGTGCACGACGCAACACACACACTCACGCTCAAGTGCTCAACCTACTCCCTACGTCCGTGAAAGACTGTACATTTAGAGATTTACACATTGACTAGGGCATAATTGACGCCCAAAAGTATCAGACTTATGTGTGCATGCGACTATTGAGAGAAGAAGATTAAAGGAAGGTCGTTGCATGCTGTAATTAAGGATAGACATGTACCCTATACCTACAGCACAAGTTGGTGCATTAGTCGATAAATATCGATTCAGATTAAAGGCTAAATGCATTGGAAGTGTGAATGTACATCATGTACTACACTCTTTGTTTTAGGCTGGCCATAGTGGGGGTAACATAACTAGTATCATGTACTTGGGACTCGCAAACATGCTTATGTGGCAAACAATTAAAGAAGAGAGGGAGGGTAGTAGTAACATAGGTAGATACTGTAACACAATAAATGTTATGCTACTTCTCCCTCCTTTCCTCTTTATAGGGCTCAATTCAAAAATCTCACCAATCAAGGTAGATGGTGAGTGGTGGAATACTTTTTGTAGTTTTGCAAAAGCACCTAATTAATGCTCTTGTTTTCCTCAAAAATTTATGTTTATCAATGCATTAATTGTAATGCATGCATGCATAAAGTACATGCATTGGTCAATTTTCTCTTAATACTTGCATGCAATGATTTAATGCACCTTGGAATCTGAACATGTGATGGAAAACAACCAAATTGAGCCTTATAAAATGGAAAAACTAAAATATTGAGATAAGTCCTATAAACCGGAAAGGAGGGAGTATGTGTCATGCATGGCAATAAATGAGACCATCTATGATACTACTTTATGATACTATGCACTATAGATGTAGTATCATACACTAGTATCATATGCATGATACTAGTATATGTTACTCTCCACTATGACCAGCCTTATAGCCGATGTACACTCTTTGTTGGAAGACCGAGGGAGTACACGTGCATGCACTCACATACACAGCAGGGGCGGTTCGCGCACAAGGGTTGGACTCGTGTCGCGCCTGCGTAAAGTTTTGTTTAACTGATTTCTTTGCTCTGCCAATTGACAGGTGGGACCCAGAAACCAGGTGACAATTTAACCAGTCAACAAAGTGCCACGTCGACTATGTGGCCGGTCAGTAGGGTGCAATACGGTGCTCTACGATGAGCTAGTGATTGTATAATCACCGCAAAACTATATATAGTGACCGTAAAGAGCGTATTGTTACATACGTTGACCGCCAGTGTATTTTTCTCGTTTCAAATTAAGCCATATTAATCGGAAAGGACGCAGTATGGACTACTACTAGTACTAGTACTACTTTGATGTGTCCCGTCAACTCGCCGAACGAGGAGAAGCTTGCTTACTACGCCTCTCCCTCGCCCACGCGCGCGGTAGTTCGCAGGAAGAGGAGAGGGTTTTGACTACAGCGCCCTCTCCCTCGCCCTCGCCCTTGCCCTCGCGGTGGACGTGCAGCAGTTCAATCGGTGTCAGATTGCCAGAAGCATATTGTACTGTAGTATCATCATTGTTGGACCTTCCGAAGAGGCGAAGAGCCAAGTGCAAGGTTCACACGAGTACGAACTGTTGAACCTCCCAAAGAGGCAAAGAGCCAAGCGCAAGGTTTTATAGGAGTTGTCGTCCTAGTAGGAGTGTACTACAACTATAGCGAATGATGCTACTGTATGATGCCGCCACGTCACGTATATCCAAAGTTGTGCCACCTTTTTTTCTCAAAGAGCGTGTTGGAGCCCGTGCAACAACCACACAAGTTGCACGTACACATAACACATTTACTAGTAATAAATTCTAAAGGACAAATGCTAGTATGCCACACAAGTTCATCTCCAATTCATGTGATAAATTTGTGCACGACTAGTCCACATATATTCACAGCGCTACCGTTCACAATTACAATACTCCACTTACACGTTATAGATGGGCTACATGTCCTCCTCCAGGTTCCAGTCCTAGGTGTTCTTCATGGATGGCACGATCCATAGCGGTGGGCAACGGGAACCATTGTTGCGGCTTTCTAGTCCAGTTCCACACGATGGAGACCCATCCAAGCTGAAGCGGCATAAATCAGGGATAGCGTGTCCCAGCATGTCGTTCATCCGGCGGTGCGCAATGAAGACACAACCATGCTTCATGAACGGCAGACCTTCCGTGTCGTGCACGGAAGGTGGCATCTGCTTCACAATGGGGTAGCTGTCCCTGATGAAAAGTGAGTACTCTCCAAGAGTGTTCCTCGGCACCCACGTAGCATCAGGGGGTCGAACTCGGCGCCGTTCATCCGGTACACGCGGCATCCCAGATCTGGACACATGGTGATGTACATAGTCAAGGTCCATGCATAATAATGTTGTGTTCAAATATGGCGGTCAGTAATACTATGCAGCAAATAGTACTACTCTGGTATAGAGGAAGTAAAATAACAGGCTTATTATATATAGCCACACTCTTGGCTACATGGATGAGATAGTAAGACATGGAAAAACAAAAATGGTGGCAGCTAGTGGGTTCAAGTCTTCAAGGGCCTGGCTAGCTATACGCGTCCTCCAAGGTAAAAAGTACTCCTACTAGTACTACTAAGTATACTACTAGTACAAAAATGAAAGAGAAGGCGAGAGGGTTAAAAAATGGAATACCTGGGTAGATGGTGACGGTCCGATCGTGGTAGATTGTGTGACCATGTTGCACATCAGTGGTACCATGGGTAACGACTGCTAAGATAGTTGATCCCAATATGCCAAAGTCAGCTACAAGGTTCCAGGTTAGACCGAATCGCGGATGCAAATGCACATCCAGGATCGGCGATCTTATTTTGATCGGGGGATGACTGGTCCCTGCAAAATAATGGAGTACCGTTAGGGATGCAAATGATGGTTTGTGCATTCCGTTTGTAATCTCCCATACCGTAGGATGGCAACCAGATGAAATAAGTCCCCTGCCTTGTCACCGCGAAGATGCGGCCTAGATGGCGCACGGAGTCTTCGAACGTGTAGGGGCACAAATCTACCGCCGCCAACATGCGCCAGCCTCTGCTGTTACTACCTCTTGCATTGATGGCAATCCTTATGTCGAACACCACGATGAGATAGTAATCATTGTAGCCGCGTCGTTTTGTCGGCGGGTACACAATTGTTATCTTCTTCAATCTCATGTAGGCATCATCATACGTATTCAAGCCCAGCCAGTCCGGAAGGTCGATCCCAATGGTGGAGAAGGGGTCTACCGGAACGGCCGCACTGCTGTGGATGTTGTGCAAAATGATGGTGGTATCCGGCCGGAGGTATGCAAGCCAATCTTCATTGGAACCGATCTAGACCTATATATAAGACGGTGGGCAGCGGATAAATTACGGGATGGAAATGGAATAACTAAGTACTACATGATCAAACTCCATTACTGACCTGCTCATCGGACAAAATCCGACTACCTCTCAACGTCGGCAACTCTAGCAGAGTCAACGTGCAACCATGGCCAGGGAGCGGTGGACTGTTCGAAGGATTGTCCCATAGAAGAACCTTCTCCTCAAGGACGCATGGAAGACCAACAAGCATGGCCTTTTCCCAAGCCTGTTTAAGCAGCGTCTTGAAAAAGTTGGTGCAGGAAGCACCGAGTCTTGCGGCAGTGAGGACGTCGGAGCGGCGTGCGATTTCTCCCAGAGGATCATTGTCCAAGGTCTCCCATCCCCGACGAGGAGGAGAACCGCCTGGCGAATCCATGGGAGCAGCGACGAACCGCCTTCTCTTCGGGGGAGGGGAACTAGCGAGGAGGAGATAAGAGTGTAGTAACCGTAGGGCCTCGTCCCTTCCAACTGTAGATCGTTCCTCAGCGAAGGGGTGAGGCTATTATTTAATACTAGTACTAGCATTATGGAATGTTATGGGATTGCATTATACTGTAAATAATAGCACTAGTAAGAAATTTTTGGCACTAGGTATTAGTTTTTGGCGTGGATTAAGAAATTTTGGGTATGTTTTTGCCATTTTTGTACACGCCAACTAGTGTCAAAAAACGTCTTACATTATGTGACGGAGGAGTACGTACTCATACTGTAGCAGTACTAGTACTACTTTTCTCAACTAGTAGTGCGATGTACTGTACTTCTTGTCTAGTTCTAGTATAGTGCACTAGTTTTGAACTCTTGAATCTCAGGGCCAAGGAGCTACAGTTGGAAGTGGAGGGTACTACTGTTCTCTAGAACCATCGTTGTACTATCAATGCAGGGAAAGTACACCTGCGTAGTGGCCTAGTGGGTACTGTCGGTGCTCTATTCAGCAGCTCCTCTCACGTAGCTGGCCTACTCAGCCGCTCCTCTCACGCACACACTAGTAGCCTGTTTATCAGCGACGGTTACTGCGGGGGCAGAATATTTGAGTTATTTGATACAGCGAGACTAGGCTTTTCGCTTCCATTTGTGGAGGTGTAATGGATCTCGTCGAACTTTGTTAGTAGTTCCTTCTTTATGAAGAGATGAAGCAAAGCTTTTGCCTTCGTTTAAAAAAACACGTCAATAGGAATTTCTTTTATAGTAGAGCCGATAATGGAGTGAAGTCCATGCGTGCAATGCCACAAGCTACAGAGTAGTAGTAGAGCACTTTACGTGCAGAGCCATATTGCACAGTTCCCAATGCCCCGCCAGGCTTTTCCGGCTCCTCGGGCATAATTGGGAGGCGCTAGTTTAAATATGCTACTAGCTGATGAGGAAGCTGCAAGCGAGGTGCGGCTAGGGTGAGCACGCGAGCCACGGGATGCTGGGAAGGAAAACCCGTTCACGTGGCTAGGCTATCCAGTGCACCCAGACTGTGGGGCCGCATGTCCGTTTGACTTCAAAACTCAAACTACCCGTGTAAAATATTGCCTCGCAGCGAAGTGTAGTAGTACTATTTAAAAAAAAGGCCGTCGTGCGTTCAGCCGGGATCGAACCCACAAACGAGGTATACACTCCCGCGACCACTAGTAGTACTCGTTGGAGTACAACGCAACCTAGAATCGCCTTTTGTCGCTAGTAGTACATACATTGTTCCTTACAAGAAACCCCTATAATGCAAGAAACCACTAAAATGCCAAGAAACTACTACCACTTGCATACGTGGCAGACTTAAGATAAGACTACCTTATCAACCATTGTACATGCTCTTACCAACAAAAATCCTCGAGTGACCTCCTACCTCCGGCCCGTCCACCTAGTCATCCTCAGCCATGGGATGCAGCTACTGCCAACGGCAGAAGGCGAGGTCAAAACCACCGGCGGTGCAAAGCCCATGTTGCGGTAGCCCGGATGCCAGCTCTGTCCGGCGCTCGCGGCCGCTAGCTCACCAAGATAGCTCCATCCAGCTGCTTGTCTGCAAGGTTTGCTAGCTAGATTGGCACGGCAGCGCGGCGGCTTGCTCGCGCGCGCCGCGCTAAGGCCAGCCATCTGGCTCAAGCGAAGGCCAGCGCAGTGGCTTGCTCGCGCGCGCCGCGCTAAGGCCAGCCATCTGGCTCAAGCGAAGGCCAGCGCGGCGGCTTGCTCGCTCGTGAGTCACGCTCGGGCCAGCCTGCCAACCCGTGCAGAGGCCAGCGCGCCATCCGGCCCGTTCGGCGGAGCGGCGGCCAACTCACTCATCACCGGCGCCACCAACGAACACACATCAGTACTGTTTGAAGTAATGTTCAGGAAAAATAATGATTTGAGGGGGAATAACAGGATAGAAGGTCAGATGTGGGTCCCTCGTGTCAATGGTCAAACAAAATGTGTTGGTTTAAGCTGCCTCGTCAGCACGGACGTGTGGGCCAACCCTGTCATAAATGGGTTTAAATGAACCTAATTGGTAGGAGTACTAGGTAGTAGTTTTTGGCGTGGATTAAGAAATTTTGGGTATGTTTTTGCTATTTTTTGTACAATAGATTCTTCCTAGGGCTGGTTGAAAGTGGTAGTTTTTTGGTAAATACTCTACATATTGTAAGTAGGAGTGAAAGTTAAGCTTTGGAAGCCAATAAGCAAGGGTAGTTACATAGCGCATATGTGTACATGATTGAAAGTAAATATCAACCATGAGCGACTAATATCTTGATGGAAAACTCGAAACTATGGAATACTAGGGAAAAAATGCATGGTTGGAAATACTAGCAATGTTCATGTCCGTTGCAACGAATCATAATTAGAATAATACTTATTCACAAACTTGGTACAAAACACTCTAATTTTGATATACATATGTCACTAGAGATATATTATGTTTCAATTAGAATATATTCCTTGGGCTGTTTTGGTGAGGTCAGGGAGGGATGTGGTTGGTTTTAAGATACTAATTATGGGTTTTTTGCAAATTGGTAGACAAGTGGGATGTTGGTGAGAAAAGGCAACAACTTACCTCACAATCGTTAGATGTATATCTAATGGTCAGAAATGACGGATGGCAGACACACCAGCATCACCAACTTAGTCTTGTTTAGGAGTACTAGCAAGATCCGTGCATTGCACGGAACATCAAGATGCATTTTTTTATAAAACACTTGTTGTGATTGACCCTTGCGGGAGTAATCCCATGTGTAAAAACTAATGATATCTCGAGAAATATGAGATAAGGTGAAGAGGAGTGGGGTGTGGTGGTGGTTGGTGGGGGACTGAGCGGAGGCATGGGGATTGACGATGCCGGTAGTGGCCACCAGGCCAGATTGTTCCATAGGCTTCCTTTCTTAATTGCTCAACAATGAGGTTTGTTGGAGATAAGGATGAACGAGGGAAGGCCTTGTTTGCAAATGTGGATAGGGTTGCGAATATCTTTTAGTTTAATTTCCATCCGTCAGATATAGATCGGACGGTCTATATTGCAAGATGGCACACGTACCATCATCACCAACTCGGTTTTTTTATAAGAGAAGAAATATAAGTATGGAGATACAAACATATTATCGAGACTTGCTTCCGTAAACTAGCATCTACATTCTATTCAACGCCTCGGCATGTGGGGCCTTAGCACAATGACTTCTCGACTGTGTAAAACAAAGATTTTCCCGTCGCCGACAAGGAGGGGGTGACGGCGGCACGCTTTTTGGCTTGGTCTAGTCCTAGTAGTCATACTTGGTGGTCTAAGCACATGTAGATTTATTATTTTTCACGTCTCGTGTTTGCCGTACTGCCACGACTGTTGATGAATGGACTGTAAGTTATTCACGGGGAAACCCTTGTTGAGCGTGTTTGCGAGAGAGAGAGACAGTGTGTGTGTGTGATATGTTAGAGACTGAGGCAATGTGTAACGCCCCGGATTCGATGCGCCGGGTGTCTCCCAGTTATTCGTCGTCTTTGCCATGTCATTTGCTTGCGTGTTGCACTTTGCCATGTCATCATCTGCATTTCATATCATGTCATCATGTGCATTTCATTTTGCATACGTGTTCGTCTCATGCATCCGAGCATTTTCCCCGTTGTCCGTTTTGCAATCCGGCACTCCTATGTCTCCCGGCGCCCCCTTTTACCTCTTTTCATGTGTGGGTTTTAAACGGTCTCGGAATGGACCGAGGTTTGTCAAGCGGCCTTGGTATAGCACCGGTAGACCGCCTGTCAAGTTTCGGATCATTTGGAGGTCGTTTGGTACTCCAACGGTTAACCGGGTAACCGTAAACCCCTCTTTCTCTTTGCAGCCCAACACCCCTTTCTAACTGGCAAAAAACCCACCAAAACTCCCCTCCATGTTCTCGGTCGTTCGATCACGATCGCGTGGCCGAAAACCGCACATCATTTGGAGTCTCCTAACTCCCTCTACCTATATATATGTGTCTTCCCCCGAAATTCGCGGTCCAATCCACCCCTAACCCTAGCCTTCGTCCTCCTCCCGCAGCCGGACACGTCCGGACCCCGCCGGACATGTCCGCGCCGCCGCCCCTCGCCCTATCGCAAGCCGCCACGTGGCCTCCTGCGCCGTCCCCGCCGCCGCGGCCCGCCGGGCCCAGGCGCGGCCCGCCCAGGCCCGCGCGGCCGCCCGTCCGCCCCGCGCCTCCCGCGCGTCCTCCGCCGCCCGCGCCGCCGTCTCCGGTCACCGGACCTCGCCGGCGCCGGCCGCCGCCCGCCGCCGCGGCCCCGCGCCGCCCCGCTCCGCCCGAGCGCCTCCGGCGCCGGAGCCGCCACGGCCGCGCCCGGCCCCGCGCCGCCCGCTCCCCGCGGTCGCCGCCTCGCCCTGGGTTCCGGCCGCCGCCTCCGCCGAAGAGCTCGCCGCCGCCGCCATGGTTCCTCGCCTCCACGCCCCGGGGCCGACCCCTCCGGCCAGATCCGGCCCGGCCGGCGCCGCCCTTGCTCCTCCGCCTCC
>LR880972.1:98208415-98219446 GCA_904067115.1 Aegilops sharonensis | reverse complement strand
TTTTGATGTGGAATGCTACCTAGCATAATTCATAATGTAATTTTCTTTTATTGTGGCATGAATGTTCAGATCCAAGTAATACAAAATAAAAGTTCATATTGACATAAGAAATAATAATACTTCAAGCATACTAAGCAAGTAATCATGTCTTCTCAAAATAGCATGGCCAAAACAAAGTTATCCATACAAAATCATATAGTCTGGCTAAGCTCTATCTTCATCACACAAAGTATTTAATCATGCACAACCCCGATGACGAGCCAAGCAATTGTTTCATACTTTAATAATCTCAAACTTTTTCAACTTTCACGCAATACATGAGCGTGAGCCATGGACATAGCACTATATGTGGAATAGAACGGAGGTTGTGGAGAAGACAAAAAGGAGAAGATAGTCTCACATCAACTAGGCGTATTAACGGGCTATGGAGATGCCCATTAATAGATATAAATGTGAGTGGGTAGGGATTGCCATGCAACGGATGCACTAGAGCTATAAATATATGAAAGCTCAACAAAAGAAAACTAGTGGGGTGCATCCAACTTGCTTGCTCACGAAGACCTAGGGTATTTTGAGGAAGCCCATCATTGGAATATACAAGCCAAGTACTATAATGAAAAATTCCCACTAGTAAATGGAAGTGACAACATATGAGACTCTCTATCATGAAGATCATGGTTCTACTTTGAAGCACAAGTGTGGTAAAAGGATAGTAGCATTGTCACTTCTCTCTTTTTCTCTCATTTTTTTATTTGGGCCTTTTCTCTTTTTTATGGCCTCTTTTATTTTTTTTATTTTTTTTTGTATTTCGTCCGGAGTCTCATCCCGACTTATGGGGGAATCATATTCTCCATCATCCTTTCCTCACTGGGACAATGCTCTAATAATGATGATCATCACAATTTTATTTTTTTACAACTCAACAATTACAACTCGATACTTAGAACAAAATATGACTCTATATGAATGCCTCCGGCGGTGTACCGGGATATGCAATGAATCAAGAGCGACATGTATGAAAGAATTATGAACGGTGGCTTTGCCACAAATACAATGTCAACTACATGTTCATGCAAAGAGCAATATGACAAAAGTAATGTGTGTCATATGAACGGAACGGTGGAAAGTTGCATGGCAATATATCTCGGAATGGCTATGGAAATGCCATAATAGGTAGGTATGGTGGCTGTTTTGAGGAAGGAGTATGGTGGGTGTATGGTACCGGCGAAAGTTGCACGATACAAGAGAGGCTAGCAATAATGGAGGGGTGAAAGGAGTGCGTATAATCCATGGACTCAACATTAATCAAAAGAACTCATAGTAAAAATTTAGAAGTCATCAAAAACCAAAGCACTACAGGCATGCTCCTAGGGGGGGTAGATTGGTAGGAAAAGACCATCGCTCGTCCCTGGCTGCCACTCATAAGGAAGATAATCAATAAATAAAAGCGTGCTCCAACTTCATCACAAAGCGGTTCACCATACGTGCATGCTACGGGAATCACAAACTTCAACTCAAGCATTCTTTAAATTCATAATCACCCAACTACAATGACTTTAATATTACTACCTCCATATCTCAAAACAATTATCAAGCATCAAATTGATCATAGCATCCAATTCACTTTCTATGATAGTTTTTATTATACCCAACTTGGATGCCCATCATTCTAGGACCAAATTAAAACCATAGAAAATACCATGCTGTTCTAAGAGACTCTCAAAATAATATAAGTGAAGCATGAGAGACTAGCAATTTCTATAAAATTAATCCACCACCATGCTCTAAAAGATATAAGTGAAGAACTAGAGCAAAAACTATCAAGCTCGAAAGATATAAGTGAAGCACATAGAGTATTCTAGCAAATTCTAATCAAATAGGCTTCTCCAAAAAGGTGTGTTACAGCAAGGATGATTGTGGTAAACTAACAAGCAAAGACCAATATAATACACGACGCTCCAAGCAAAACACATATCATGTAGTGAATAAAAATATAGCTCCAAGTAAAGTTACCAATGAACGAAGATGAAAGAGGGGATGCCTTCCCGGGGCATCCCCAAGCTTAGGATTTTGGATATTCTTGAATATCTTGGGGTGCCATAAGCATCCCCAAGCTTAGGCTCTTGCCACTCTTTATTCCATAGTCCATAAAAGCTTTACCCAAAACTTGAAAACTTCACAACACAAAACTCAACAGGAAATCTTATAAGCTTCGTTAGTGAAAGAAAACAAAACCACCACATAAGGTACTGCAGTGAACTCATTCTTTATTTGTTTTGGTGTTAAACCTACTGTATTCCAACTTCCTTATGGTTTATAAACTAATTTATTAGCCATAGATGCATTGAAATAAGCAAACAACACACGAAAAACAGAATCTGTCAAAAACAGAACAGTCTGTAGAAATCTGTAACTAACGCAAACTTATGGAACTCTAAAAATCCTACCAAAATAGGAAGTACTGGAAAATTTGTTTATTGATCAGCATAAAAAATAATAAATGCATAATCTATTTTCTGTGGTTTATTTAATTTTTTCTCGTGAGCGCAAAGTTTATGTTTTTCAGCAGAATCAAATCAACCATCATCATAGTTTATCCTATAGGTTCTACTTGGCACAAACACTAAACAAAAGATAAAAACACATCTAAACAGAAATTAGAAACAAAATTTAACACTAAACAGGAACAGGAACAAAGAACATAAAGAAAATTGGGTTGCCTCCAAACTAGCGCTATCGTTTAACGCCCCTAGCTAGGCATAAAAGCAAGGATAGATCTAACGAGTGCCATCTTTGGCACTTGATTCATAGGTAGCACGCATGATAGATTCATAAGGTAATTTGAATCTCTTTCTTGGAAAGTGCTCCATGCCTTTCTTTAAAGGAAATTGGAATCTAATGTTCCCTTCCTTCATATCAATAATCGCACCAATCGTTCTAAGGAAAGGTCTACCAAGAATAATAGGGCAAGAATGATTGCAATCTATATCAAGAATGATAAAATCTACGGGCACCAAATTTCTATTAGCAACTATAAGAACATCATTGATCCTTCCCATAGGCTTTTTAATGGTGGAATCCGGAAGGTGCAAATTTAAAGAGCAATCATCAAGATCATGGAAATCTAGAATATCACATAAAGTTTTCGGAATTATGGAAACACTAGCACCCAAATCACACAAAGCAAAACACTCAAAATCTTTAATTCTAATATTTATAGTAGGTTCCCACTCATCATTAAGTTTTCTAGGTATAGAAACTTCCAAATTAAGTTTTTCATCATAAGATTGCATCAAGGCATCAACAATATGTTTGGTAAAAGCTTTGTTTTGACTATAAGCATGAGGAGAATTAACAACGGATTGCAACAAGGAAATACAACCTTTTAAAGAGCAATTATCATAATAAAATTCCTTGAAATCCGAGATAGTAGGTTCAACATTATTAGAAGTTGAGGATTCTCCAATCTCTCTTTTACCAAATTTAGCATTAAGATCTAAAGACTCCGAATTTTTGGGACGCCTTCTAGGAAAAGTTGATTCATCATAAGTCCCATAATCATAAAAATTCATATTGCAAAACATAGATCTAATAGGAGACGCATCAATAACTTTAAGATCCTCATCATTATTTTCGTGTAGATTAGAAGAACATGCTTTTATAAAGCTTTCCTTTTTAGCATGCAATCTAGCGGTTCTTTCCTTGCACTCGTCAATGGAGATTCTCATTACTTTGAGAGACTCATTGATATCATGCTTAGGAGAAGAGGATCCAAGTTTAAGAGAATTAACATCAAGCGAAAGTCTATCAACGTCCCTAGCCAAATCGTCAACTTTGAGCAATTTTTGTTCAAGCAAAGCATTAAAATTCTTTTGAGAAATCATAAATTCTTTCACACTATTCTCAAAATCAGAGGGCGTCTTATTAAAATTACCATAAGAATTATTGTAGGAATTTCCATAATTATTAGAGGGATTACTAGGGAACAGTCTAGCATTAAAATTTCCTCTATAAGCATTGTTGCCAAAATTATTCCTACCAACAAAATTCACATCCATAGATTCATTATTATTCTCAATCAATGAAAACAAAGGCATATCATTGGGATCAAGAGGAGTATTTTTAGTAGCGAACATCTTCATAAGTTCATCCATCTTTCCACTCAAAACATTGATTTCTTCTATAGCATGCACTTTTTTACTAGAAGATCTTTCGGTGTGCCATTGAGAATAATTAGCCATAATATCATCAAGCAATTTTGTAGCATCTCCTAATGTAATTTCCATAAACGTGCCTCCCGCGGCCGAATCTAAGAGATTTCTAGAAGCAAAGTTCAAACCGGCATAAAAAATTTGTATGATCATCCATAAATTCAAACCATGAGTAGGGCAATTGCGAAGCATCAATTTCATTCTATCCCAAGATTGGGCAACATGCTCATGATCAAGTTGTTTAAAATTCATAATATCTTTCCTAAGAGTGATGATCTTAGCGGGAGGGAAATACTTAGAGATAAAAGCATCTTTGCACTTGTTCCAAGAATCAATACTATTTTTAGGCAAAGACGAAAACCAAACTTTAGCACGACCTCTAAGTGAAAACGGAAATAACTTCAATTTGACAGTATTGTTATCCGTATCTTTCTTCTTTTGCATGTCACACAAATCAACAAAATTGTTTAGATGAGTAGCGGCATCTTCACTAGGAAGGCCGGCGAATTGATCTTTCATAACAAGATTCAGCAAGGCAGTATTGATTTCATAAGACTCAACATCATTAAGAGGAGCAATCGGAGTACTAAGGAAATCATTATTATTGGTATTCGAGAACTCACACAACTTGGTATTATCTTGTGCCATGGCAACAAGTAATCCAACACACAAGCAAACAGAAAAGGGCAAACGGAAAAAGGCGAGCGAAAAGAGAGGAGGAGATTGGGAAAGAGAGGGCGAATAAAACGACAAGGGTGAAGTGGGGGAGAGGAAAACGAGAGGAAAATGGCAAATAATGTAAATGCGAGGGAGATGAGTTTGTGATGGGTACTTGGTATGTCTTGACTTGAGCGAAGACCTCCCCGGTAACGGCGCCAGAAATCCTTCTTGCTACGTCTTGAGCTAGCGTTGGTTTTCCCCGAAGAGGAGAGGGTGATGCAGCAAGTGTAGCGTAAGTATTTCCCTCAGTTTTTGAGAACCAAGGTATCAATCCAGTAGGAGGCTCCTCAAAAGTCCCACGCACCTACACAAACAAACTGAGAACTCGCAACCAACGCAATAAAGGGGTTGTCAATCCCTTCACGGCCACTTGCGAAAGTGAGATCTAATAGAGATAGTATGATAAGATAGATATATTTTTGGTATTTTATAATATAGATGCAAGAAAGTAAAGATGCAAATAAAAGAGATTGAAAGCAAATATGATAAGAGATAGACTCGGGAACCATAGGTTTCACTAGAGGCTTCTCTCGAGAGCATAAGTATTACGATGGGTGAACAAATTACTGTCAAGCAATTGATAGAAAAGCGAATAATTATGACGTTATCTAGGCATGATCATGTATATAGGCATCACATCCAAAACAAGTAGACCGACTCCTGCTTGCATTTACTACTATTACTCCACACATCGACCGCTATCCAGCATGCATCTAGAGTATTAAGTTCATAAGAACAGAGTAACGCATTAAGCAAGATGATATGATGTAGAGGGATAAACTCATGCAATATGATATAAACCCCATCTTGTTATCCTCGATGGCAACAATATAATACGTGTCTTGCAACCCTTCCTGTCACTGGGTAAGAACACCGCAAGATTGAACCCAAAGCTAAGCACTTCTCCCATGGCAAGAAAGATCAATCTAGTAGGCCAAACCAAACCAATAATTCGAAGAGACTTGCAAAGATAACTCAATCATACATAAAAGCATTCATAGAAGATTCAATTAATAACCATAGATAAATCTGAACATAAACTCACAATTCATCGGATCTTGACAAACACACCGCAAAAAGAGATTACATCAAATAGATCTCTATAAGAGAGGGGGAGATCATTGTATTGAGATCCAAAAATAGAGAAGAAGCCATCTAGCTAATAACTATGGACCCGTAGGTCTGTGGTAAACTACTCACAACTCATAGGAGGGGCAAGCATGTTGATGTAGAGGCCCTCCATGGTCGATTCCCCCTCCGTGGTTGATGTAGAGGCTCCAAGATGGGATCTCGCGGATACAGAAGGTTACGGTGGTGGAAATTGTGTTTCGTGGTGCCCCTGGATGTTTTCTGGGTCCGTAGGTATATATAGGAGGAAGAAGTACGTCGGTGGACGCCCGAGGGGCCCACGAGACAGGGGGCACGCCCTACAGGGGGGGCGCCCTCCTATCTCGTGGGGCCCTCGGAGCTTTCTTGACTTGCACTCCAGGCTCTCCGGATCAGATTTGTTCCAAAAATAACGCTCCCGAAGGTTTCATTCCGTTTGGACTCCGTTTGATATTCCTTTTCTTCGAAATACTGAAATAGGCAAAAAAAACAGCAATATGGGCTGGGCCTCCGGTTAGTAGGTTAGTCCCAAAAATGATATAAATATGTAAAATAAAGCCCATAAGCATCCAAAACAGGTAATATAATAGCATGGAACAATAAAAAATTATAGATACGTTGGAGACGTATCACTGTCTACCGCTAACACTTGACATCATTATCAACCGGATTTACACTGCTGTCGATAGGGGTAGACTAGTAACTTCAATCAGACGTGACACGACGGCCTCTGAGCCCATTCAGACACGGTGGGTGCCAAACGTGGGCGGCAAAACACATTTGATTCAAGCTCGTCCGAAAGACATGTGTCTCTTCCTCCATTTCCCCATTTATACACGGTGGGCGGCAAAACAAACTCTCCTCGTCCGAAGTCGATGTAGGCTATATTTTAAATAGGGGCAGATGTGTAACTAACATTAGACGTGACACAACCGCCCTACCTGTCAGCCCCGTTCATACACCGTGGGCGCCAACCGTGGGCGGCAAAAGACCCTCTCCTCGCCCGAAATAGTTACCGGCAGATATTTGGGAGATGCGAGATTACCGTCCTATCCCCAACCGACGCGATGTTCGAAATTTTAAACGGGGGAAAAGTTCACAACTTTCCCCCATTTCAGAGAAGCGCGTCCCAAAGTTTGAGATCCCCCTCCCCCCATTTCCCCATTTATACACCGTCGGCGGCACGACAACCTCCGCACTGCGGCCAGCCTCCTCCGTCCGCCACCCCATCCTCCACCTTGCCGGACCCGCTAGCCCTACCCCGTCGTCCACTGCAAATGGACGTCTCTCATCCACGGCGCTAGACCAGGATCCTTTCATCGCCTACTCTCGCTTCATCGGCGACGTCGTCCACCTTGCCGTTGCCGCTCCTACGACCGCCTCATCCACGGCAACAGGATATATCCCCCGACCCGGCCGTCTGCCGTCTAAAGTCTTCTTCCCCGCTGCCGACAGCCATCGCACCCGCAACACCCTCAACGTATCAGCATAGGCCTACACAGCGTCGCAAGAGAGGTGGTACTCTTCCATATGTGCTTAAGTTATTGATCTCACCCGCAAAATAGATCGTAATTTGTTTACTGTACTTTTCTTGTCCGTACCAAATCATAGTGGCTAGTTGAAAGCAAACATTGGTTGCGAAGTAGCTTTGTCCGGTTTGCACCTTCAGATCCGCCATGGCACGGGCACTATACTCGTAAATCTTACGGTTTCCTCCCTTTATGTTCACTACCATCATCGTAGGTGCTTCGTGTCGTGCTAGCACTGCTCCTCAAGACCTCAACCCAAAGCTTACGTGTTGAAATACGAATCTGATATGATGCTCATATCACTAAAACAGAGAACGTTTAATTGGTCACCTAATGTTCCTATATTGGTTTCAAAAAGCATGTGCGCCACCCACTGGTCCAGCTAGTTCCACTTTCCTGATTTTTCTCTTGATGCTTAGGGTTTTCCCCTTTTATCTACTATACTATGATCTGCGTAGGTGCTTTCTGTCGTACTAGCATTACTCCACCCTTCAAGCTAAACAACATGCACTCAGAATTTGAAATCTTAGTTGTTCAAATATGATTGTGATATGATACTGATATTAGTTAACCGACACATTTAATTGGTTAGCTAAAGGTCCCACTTGAGTTTCCAAATGCATGTCGCGACATATAGAAAGACAATATAATTGCATTTCTTTGTCACTTGTTGACCGTACTTTCTTGTCCATACCAAATCTTAGTTGTTATTTCAAAGCAAACATCGGTTGCTAACTACCCTTTGCGCGGTTTGCAGCTTCAGATCTGCCATCCCACTGCCACGGTCAACACTGTACTCATCATGCTTATGTTTTCCCCATTTTATGATGACCACAATCAGCCTACGTGGTTCGTGTCGTAATAGCACTATGATAACCCAAAAGTATAGGGGATCGCAATAGCTTTCGAGGGTAGAGTATTCAACCTAAATTTATTGATTCGACACAAGGGGAGCCAACGATTATTCTTGAGTATTAGCAGTTGAGTTGTCAATTCAACCACACCTGGATAACTTAGTATCTGCAGCAAAGTATTTAGTAGCAAAAGTGGTATGATAATAACGGTAGCAGTAAAAACAGTAAAGATAAATGTTTTTGGGTTTTTGTAGTAGTTGCAACAGTAGAAACGGAAAAGTAAATAAGCGAAGAACAATATATGAAAAGCTCATAGGCAATGGTGAAGGAAATATGCCCTAGAGGCAATAATAAAGTTATTATTTATTTCCTTATTTCATGATATATGTTTATTATTCATGCTAGAATTGTATTAACCGGAAACATGATACATGTGTGAATACGTAGACAAACATATAGTCACTAGTATGCCTCTACTTGACTAGCTCATTAATCAAAGATGGTTATGTTTCCTAACCATAGACATGTGTTGTTATTTGATTAATGGGATCACATCATTAGGAGAATGATGTGATTGACATGACCCATTCCGTTAGCCTAGCACTTGATCGTTTAGTATATTGCTATTGCTTTCTTCATGACTTATACATGTTCTTGTAACTATGAGATTGTGCAACTCCCGTTTACCGGAGGAACACTTTGGGTGCTACCAAACGTCACAACGTAACTGGGTGATTATAAAGGAGTACTACAGGTGTCTCCAAAGGTACATGTTGGGTTGGCGTATTTCGAGATTAGGTTTTGTCACTCCGATTGTTGGAGAGGTATCTCTGGGCCCTCTCGGTAATGCACATCACTATAAGCCTTGCAAGCAATGTAGCTAATGAGTTAGTTACGGAATGATGCATTACGTAACGAGTAAAGAGACTTGCCAGTAACGAGATTGAACTAGGTATTGGATACCGACAATCAAATCTCGGGCAAGTAACATACCGATGACAAAGGGAACAACGTATGTTGTTATGCGGTTTGACCGATAAAGATCTTCGTAGAATATGTAGGAGCCAATATGAGCATCCAGGTTCCGCTATTAGTTATTGACCGAGAATAGTTCTAGGTCATGTCTACATAGTTCTCGAACCCGTAGGGTCCGCACGCTTAACGTTACGATGACAGTTTTATTATGAGTTTATAAGTTTTGATGTACCGAAGATTGTTTGGAGTCCCGGATGTGATCACAGACATGACGAGGAGTCTCGAAATGGTCGAGACATAAAGATTGATATATTGGAAGCCTATATTTGGATATCGGAATGGTTCCGGGTGAAATCGGGATTTTAACGGAACACCGGGGGGTTACTGGAACCCTCCCGGGAGATAATGGGCCTTAGTGAGCCATGAGGGAGAAGAGGAGGGCCGGCCAGGGCAGGCCGCACGCCCCCCTTTCCTCTTTCCCCTCCCCCCTTTCCTTCTCCAACAAGGCAAGAGGGGGGAGTCCTACTGCCGGTGGGAGTAGGACTCCTCCAGGCGCACCCCTTGGGGGCCGGCCGCACCTCCCCCTCCCTCCTTTATATACGGGGGCAGGGGGCACCCCATGACACACAAGTTGATCTTCGTGATCGTTCCTTAGCCGTGTGCGGTGCCCCCCTCCACCATATTCCACCTCGGTCATATCGTCGCGGAGTTTAGGCGAAGCCCTGCGCCGGTAGAGCATCATCATCGTCACCACGCCGTCGTGCTGACGGAACTCATCCCCGACACTTTGCTGGATCGGAGTCCGGGGATCGTCATCGAGCTGAATGTGTGCTGAACTCGGAGGTGTCGTGCGTTCGGTACTTGGATCGGTCAGATCGTGAAGACGTACGACTACATCAACCGCGTTGTCATAACGCTTCCGCTTACGGTCTACGAGGGTACATGGACAATACTCTCCCCTCTCGTTGCTATGCCATCACCATGATCTTGCGTGTGCGTAGGAAATTTTTTTGAAATTACTACGTTCCCCAACAAATGGATCAGTGATGGATAATTATGTCGGATGCGATTCCTCATGCAATAGTTATCACATAGTGGCATCCGAGCCTGGTTTTATGCGTAGATGTCATATGCACGAGTAGAACACAAGTGAGTTGTGGGCGATACAAGTCATACTTCTTACCAGGATGTCATACTTTGGTTCAGCGGTATTGTGAGATGAAGCGGCCCGGACCGACATTACGTGTACGCTTACGCGAGACTGGTTTCACCGCTGCAAGCACTCGTTGCTTAAAGGTGACTGGCGGGTGTCTGTCTCTCTCACTTTAGTTGAACCGAGTGTGGCTACGCCCGGTCCTTGCGAAGGTTAAAACAGCACCAACTTGACAAACTATCGTTGTGGTTTTGATGCGTAGGTAAGAACGGTTCTTGCTCAGCCCATAGCAGCCACGTAAAACTTGCAACAACAAAGTAGAGGACGTCTAACTTGTTTTTGCAGGGCATGTTGTGATGTGATATGGTCAAGACGTGATGCTATATTTTATTGTATGAGATGATCATGTTTTGTAACCGAGTTATCGGCAACTGGCAGGAGCCATATGGTTGTCGCTTTATTGTATGAAATGCAAACGCCAT
>LR880972.1:98184831-98199674 GCA_904067115.1 Aegilops sharonensis | reverse complement strand
CATGTTCCTGTAACTATGAGATTATGCAACTCCCGTTTACCGGAGGAACACTTTGGGTGCTACCAAACGTCACAACGTAACTGGGTGATTATAAAGGAGTACTACAGGTGTCTCCAAAGGTACATGTTGGGTTGGCGTATTTCGAGATTAGGTTTTGTCACTCCGATTGTCGGAGAGGTATCTCTGGGCCCTCTCGGTAATGCACATCACTATAAGCCTTGCAAGCAATGTAGCTAATGAGTTAGTTACGGAATGATGCATTACGTAACGAGGAAAGAGACTTGCCAGTAACGAGATTGAACTAGGTATTGGATACCGACGATCAAATCTCGGGCATGTAACATTCCGATGACTAAGGGAACAACGTATATTGTTATGCGGTTTGACCGATAAAGATCTTCGTAGAATATGTAGGAGCCAATATGAGCATCCAGGTTCCGCTATTGGTTATTGACCGAGAATAGTTCTAGGTCATGTCTACATAGTTCTCGAACCCGTAGGGTCCGCACGCTTAACGTTACGATGACAGTTTTATTATGAGTTTATAAGTTTTGATGTACCGAAGATTGTTCGGAGTCCCGGATGTGATCACGGACATGACGAGGAGTCTCGAAATGGTCGAGACATAAAGATTGATATATTGGAAGCCTATATTTGGATATCGGAATGGTTCCGGGTGAAATCGGGATTTTACTGGAACACCGGGGGGGGTTACCGGAACCCTCCCGGGGGATAATGGGCCTTAGTGGGCCATGAGGGAGAAGAGGAGGGCCGGCCAGGGCAGGCCGCGCGCCCCCTCCCCCCTAGTCCGAATAGGACAAGGAAGGGGGGGCGGCGCCCCCCTTTCCTCTTTCCCCTCCCCCCTTTCCTTCTCCAACAAGGCAAGAGGGGGGAGTCCTACTCCCAGTGGGAGTAGGACTCCTCCAGGCGCACCCCTTGGGGGCCGGCCGCACCTCCCCCTCCCTCCTTTATATACGGGGGCAGGGGGGCACCCCATGACACACAAGTTGATCTTCGTGATCGTTCCTTAGCCGTGTGCGGTGCCCCCCTCCACCATATTCCACCTCGGTCATATCGTCGCGGAGTTTAGGCGAAGCCCTGCGCCGGTAGAGCATCATCATCGTCACCACGCCGTCGTGCTGACGGAACTCATCCCCGACACTTTGCTGGATCGGAGTCCGAGGATCGTCATCGAGCTGAACGTGTGCTGAACTCGGAGGTACTTGGATCGGTTGGATCGTGAAGACGTACGACTACATCAACCGCGTTGTCATAACGCTTCCGCTTATGGTCTACGAGGGTATGTGGACAATACTCTCCCCTCTCGGTTCTATGCCATCACCATGATCTTGCGTGTGCGTAGGAAATTTTTTGAAATTACTACGTTCCCCAACAAATGGATCAGTGATGGATAATTATGTCGGATGTGATTCCTCATGCAATAGTTATCACATAGGGTGATATAGAACTAGCTCCAGTTCATCAATGTAATGTTGGCATGTATTCCGTAAATAGTCATACGTGCTTATGTAAAAGAACTTGCATGACATCTTTTGTCCTACCCTCCCGTGGCAGTGGGGTCCTAGTGGAAACTAAGGGATATTAAGGCCTCCTTTAAATAGAGAGCCGGACCAAAGCATTAACATATGGTGAATACATGAACTCCTCAAACTACGGTCATCACCGAGAAGTATCTCGATTATTGTCACTTCGGGGTTGTCGGATCATAACACATAATAGGTGACTATAGACTTGCAAGATAGGATCAAGAACACACATATATTGATGAAAACATAATAGGTTCAAATCTGAAATCATGGCACTCGGGCCCTAGTGACAAGCATTAAGCATAGCAAAGTCATAGCAACATCAATCTCAGGACATAGTGGATACTAGGGATCAAACCCTAACAAAACTAACTTGATTACATGGTAAATCTCATCCAACCCATCGCCGTCCAGCAAGCCTACGATGAAATTACTCACGCATGGCGGTGAGCATCATGAAATTGGTGATGGAGGATGGTTGATGATGACGACGGCGACGAATCCCCCTGTCCGGAGCCCCGAACGGACTCCAGGTCAGCCCTCCCGAGAGAGATTAGGGCTTGGCGGCGGCTCCGTGTCGTGAAATGCGATGAAACTTTCTCTCCGATTTTTTTCTCCCCGAGACGGTATATATGGAGTTGGAGCTGAGGTCGGAGGAGGTCCTGTCTCGTGGACAGCCCGTGGGCCCCCTGGCCTTGATTCTTTCGCCAAAAATTCTTATTAATTCTGAAAAGTGCCTCCGTGGATTTCCAGGACATTCCAAGAACTTTTCTTTTCTACACATAAAACAACATCATGGCAGTTCTGCTGAAAACAGCGTCAGTCCGGGTTAGTTTCATTCAAATCATGCAAGTTAGAGTCCAAAACAAGGGCAAAAGTGTTTGGAAAAGTAGATACATAGGGGACGTATCAACTCCCCCAAGCTTAAACCTTTGCTTGTCCTCAAGCAATTCAGTTGATAAACTGAAAGTGATAAAGAAAAACTTTTACAAACTCTGTTTGCTCTTGTTGTTGTAAACATGAAAAGCCAGCATTCAAGTTTCAGCAAATATTACAAACTAACCATACTCACAATAACACATAGGTCTCACAATTACTCATATCAATAGCATAATCAGCTAGCGAGCCATAATATTAAAACTCGGATGACAACACTTTCTCAAAACAATCATAACATGATATAACAAAATGGTATCCCACTAGCCCTTTCTAAGACCGCAAAACATAAATGCAGAGCACCTTTAGAGATCAAGGACTGACTAAACATTGTAATTCATGGTAAAAGAGATCCAGTCAAGTCATACACAATATAAATCAATAATAATGAATGCAAATGACAGTGTGCTCTCCAGCTGGTGCTTTTAATAAGAAGGGTGATGACTCAACATAAAAGTAAATAGATAGGCCCTTCGCAGAGGGAAGTAGGGATTTGTAGAGGTGCCAGAGCTCGATTTTAAAATAGAGATTGAATAACATTTTGAACGGCATACTTTCGCTGTCAACGCAACACCTATGAGATGACTGTATCTTCCATACTACATGCATTATAGGCAGTTCCCAAACGGAATGGTAAAGGTTTATACTCCCCCAACCACCAACAAGCATCAATCCATGGCTTGCTCAAAACAACGAGTGCCTCCAACATACAACAGCCATGGGGGAGTTTTGTTTAGTTATTTTGATTTGCTTTGATCTTTTTGGATCATGGGACTGGGCATCCCGGTTACCGGCCCTTTCTCATGAATGAGGAGCGGAGTCCACTCCTCTGAGAATAACCCACCTAGCATGGAAGATATAGGCAGCCCTAGTTGTTACATGAGCTGCTCGAGCATACAAAACAGAATTTCATTTGAAGGTTTAGAGTTTGGCACATACAAATTTACTTGGAACGGCAGGTAAATACCGCATATAGGTAGGTATAGTGGACTCATATGGAACAACTTTGGGGTTTAAGGAGTTTGGATGCACAAGCAGTATTCCCGCTTAGTACAGGTGAAGGCTAGCAAAAGACTGGGAAGCGACCAACTGAGAGAGCGACAACAGTCGTAAGCATGCATTAAAATTAATTCACAGCGAGTACAAGCATGAGTAGGATATAATCCACCATGAACATAAATATCGTGAAGGCTATGTTGATTTGATTCAACTACATGCGTGAACATGCGCCAAGTCGAGTCACTCAATTCACTCAAAGGAGGATACCATCCCATCATACCACATCATAATCATTCTAATAGCATGTTGGCACGCAAGGTAAACCATTATAACTCATAGCTAATCAAGCATGGCACAAGTAACTATAATCTCTAAATGTCATTGCAAATATGTTTACTTCATAATAGCTGACTCAGGAACGATGAACTCATCATATTTACAAAAACAAGAGAGGTCGAGTTCATACCAGCTTTCCTCATCCCAATAAGTCCATCATATATCTTCATTATTGCCTTTCACTTGCACGACCGAACGATGTGTATAATAATAAGAGTGTACGTGCATTGGACTAAGCTAGAATCTGCAAGCATTCAAGTCAAGAGAGAAGACAAGTAATATGGGCTCTAAATTAAATAAACAATCATGCATATAAGAGCCACTAAGCATTTTCATATGGTCTTCTCGACCTCCAAAGGAAAGAAAAGAAAATAAAACTATTTACACGGGAAAGCTCCCAATAAGTAAAAGAAGAACAGAGAAATCTTTTTGGGTTTTCATTTTAGTTCCTACTACAGGCAAGGAAATTAAACTAACTATTTTTTTTTATCTAGGTTTATCAAACACACAAGAAGAAAACTAGAAAAAGAAATTTAAGCTAGCATGGTAATACAATGAAAAAGTATGAGCACCGACAACTAGTGTGTGAACATGAATGTAAAGTCGGTGAGAAATACGTACTCCCCCAAGCTTAGGCTTTTAGCCTAAGTTGGTTTAATACCAAGGACCGCCGCTACTCTCCCCGGTGTACTGGGAGGTGTAATCAGGATACCACTGGCTGGTCATCTCTGGATCCCACTGGACAGATGATGCACGATAAGGGTCCATCTCAGGTTCCGGTTCAGGTTCAGGTTCTGGAGTAAAAGCTTGAGCTCGATGATTGTTCACCGCCTCCGGTGTGACAAGAAATTTTTCTGCAAGAAAATCAAACAACAGAGGCGCAGGCAAGATAATAATCTCAAAGTGTTTCTTATTGAATCTGAGTTTATACAAGAGCATCCTATCTTCGTTGTCAACAATAAACTTGTGTGCTACCATGCTCTTGTAATCTAAAATGTGAGGAGGCTATTTTGTCTCCTTTTCCTCATGGTGCCTAATGGGTATCTGAAAATGTCTAGCAAGACGTGCAGCATAGATACCTCCAAATATGGGGCCTTTTGTACGATTAAGGGCTAGCCGTTTAGCAACGACGGCACCCATATTAAAACTTTTGTCTCCAAGAAAAGCATGTTCAAGAATGATAATATCAGGAACACTCAAGTTTCCACTATATTCCCACGACGAATTAAGCATCTACTAGCAAATATGGCAAAGTAGCATAAAACAGGAAAGTGTATGCTAGAGACTTTTCCTTCGGAACCCTTCTTTGGCTCTTCTACAACAATAATATTAACAAAGCCAGCCACATCTTCACGATGGGGTTCCTCTAGTTCTCCCTCATAAGGTATCCTACATACCACGCAAAAATGACGTAAAGACATTTCTTTGAACTCGTCATATAAATAAAATGATACTTCAGGCGGTGAATTCTTAGGATAAAAATAAAAGTTTTGCACGAAAGTATTGGTGAGTAAGATATGATGATCGATTCGGTCGCTGATGAAACCGGTGAGGCCTGCAGTCTTGATTAAAGCATAAAAGTCTTCATGAATTCCAGCCTCTCTCAAGAAATCATCACATGGCCATTCACAAGGTCGTACTTCCGCTAAGCGAGGAAGATTATACTTGGCTTTTTCCTTCTCTTTAGCTTGTTTTTCCTGGGAGCTTTGGCTAGAAGAGCCCCTCAAAAGTTTCCTCAACATTTTCCGAAATTTTAGTAACTTCAAAATAAAAGTGCATGAAACTAAACAAGATTGACAGCAACTACTCCTACAAGTGCCTAGAGCCCATATAATGCATTGGAATTGCTTGGGACCTCAAAAATTTAACATGCAAGCTCAAGAACAGGGTCACCAAGACAGCAAGGATTTGCAATGAATAAAGCACTAGAACAAAAACTAATTGGACCAATGGAGGAGTCACATAGCAAGCAACAATCTCCCAAAGCAGTTTTGTGAATGGAGCTTTGAGCTAAGAGATCGAAAATCGCAGCAAAACGAGTTAGAACTCGTGCTTGAGCTGGATGGTGATTTTTTTGGGTAGAAGATGGAGTGTATGGGTGATGGCATAAGTGGAGGGGAGCCACCAGGGGACCATGAGATAGGGGGGCGCCCTGCAGGGGGGGCGCCCTGCAGGGGGCGCGCCCTCCTCTCTCGTGGCCTGGTGCTTGCCCCTCCTGCAGTGTTTTCAGTTCCTAAAATCCTCAAATATTCCAGAAAAAATCATACTAAATTTGCAGGGTATTTGGAGCACTTTTATTTTCGGACTATTTTTTTAATGCACGGATAATTCAGAAAACAGACTGATAATACTATTTTTGCTTTATTTATTCTAAAAACCAGAAAGTAAAAAGAGGGTACAGAAGGTTGTGCCTTCTAGTTTCATCCATCTCGTGATCATCAAAATGAACCCGCTAACAAGGTTGATCAAGTCTTGTTAACAAACTCATTCCGAATAACGCGGAACCGGAGAAATTTTGAATAACACTAAGTTACCTCAACGGGGATATGAAAATCCCCAACAATAAGAATATCATACTTTTTCTTGACAGTAGGGAGAGGAAATTCAAAACCTCCAAAAATGATAGTTGTAAAATTTTCAATAGAATTGATGCTATGAACTTGAGAATGTTTCCTCGGAAAGTGTACCGTATGCTCATTGCCATTAACATGAAAAGTGACATTGCCTTTGTTGCAATCAATAACAGCCCCTGCAGTATTAAGAAAAGGTCTACCAAGGATAATAGACATACTATCGTCCTCGGGAATATCAAGAATAACAAAGTCCGTTAAGATAGTGACATTTGCAACCACAACAGGCACATCCTCACAAATACCGACAGGTATGGCGGTTGATTTATCAGCCATCTGCAAAGATATTTCAGTAGGTGTCAACTTATTCAATTCAAGTCTACGATATAAAGAGAGAGGCATAACACTAACACCGGCTCCAAGATCACATAAAGCAGTTCTAACATAATTTCTTTTAACTAGTCATCAACCCGTGCATCTGCACGGGCTAGCGACCATGTGTAAAAAAACATGGTATTTAATATAATTTTCAAAAGGAGGAAATGCATACATTGATGTATGTTTAGTACAAAAGTGCCTCCGTGGACAGCCCATGGGCCCCTGGCCTTGATTCTTTCGCCAAAAATTCTTATTAATTCTGGAAAGTGCCTCCGTGGATTTCCAGGACATTCCGAGAACTTTTCTTTTCTACACATAAAACAACATCATGGCAGTTCTGCTGAAAACAGCGTCAGTCCAGGTTAGTTTCATTCAAATCATGCAAGTTAGAGTCCAAAACAAGGGCAAAAGTGTTTGGAAAAGTAGATACGTTGGAGACGTATCACACTACTCCACCCATCGAGCTAGACAAGCTTAGTTGTACAAATTCATATCTGATATTATTGTTGATATTAGTAAAATTGAGAGATGTTTAATTGGTTAGCTAAATGTTCCTACTTTAGTTTCGAAATGCATGTGAGCCACATATGGAGAGACCAGAAAGAACAGTATTTCTCTGTGCGCTCTGGTTCATCATGGGTGGCCAACCGACATTGTATTGAAGGACTTGTAATATCTTCAATCTGCTTGCTCTTCTTCTCTTCTTTAAGATGATACTCTTCTCTTGTGGTCGACTGGTCAGGTCGAGTTGTTCTCCATTAGTATATTTTGAATCTGTCAGGTCAGGTCGACTTGTTCTTCTTTACTATATGTTGAAGCTGTCATCTGCGACGTGACATCACTTCTAGAGCTCTCATATTTTGAGTAGTAGGCCACATTATATTAATGCACACAACAAATTACAGCATGCATGGCATCTTTTAAAAGAATTGCAGAGATAGCACAAAGGGGTTTACAGGGAGGCAGTATTGGATTAGAATCACTTCTGCATTACAAAGAAAATTTCACTTGTTTTTATGTTTTCATGCATGTCAGATATTGAACATTATCAAAATGAATATGAGAATGGGCGCACGAGAGGAATATTGCGGAACGATCCACTGGCTAACAAACTTGGCATGGTGGAGGATGGCCTATCTTATTCACCCATCAAGGTGCTTGCTCTAACTTTGCAAAGTTGTATTGGTCGCACATATTTTGCATCTGACCTCTTGCATTACTTCCACTTTGTTACACCATCTGCTTAGTTTAAGCATCATATATGAGTATATGCCATACCTATCCATTTTCTGTACCTTTTCCATGTGTCGTCACACTATGTTTTTCTAGTCAAATGTTGTTCTTTCATAACAGATGTCCAAAAGGAAGAGGGTGAGTGCAGATCCTCAAGGAGTACAAACTAGGTATTTGGAAAAGGTAGTGATACCTGTTAAATCAGATAGATCAGCACCCACAGAAAACACAGGCCCAACTGTACCATACTTTACCCCTACTCCAGTGGCCAAACCCCTATTAGAACTGCTGGGAGCCCAACGTCAGGTACTATCTATGATATCAATTCAAAATTTGAACTCCTAAATTTCTGCTTGTGCCTTACCTTCTCTCTTGTATGAAAACTAATTTCAGATGAATCTCCTTGCTCAAAGGATCATACGATCTCAAAACAATAATTGGCTCTACATTGCTCTTGTCGGTACATCTCTCCCTTTTGCCTTGTAACGCTGTACTTAATTAATTGCTATTTGATTATGTATCATCAGTCTACACCTGAGCTTCATTATCCTCTATTTCTTCCAATATTATTTCTCTATATTTACTCTTTGCAAAATGTAGAATAATGGCAACGCTTATAAATAATTTTCTTTGGGGAATTTATTGAATTATCCTTCCATCAACATGGAGAAGAGCTTTGTCCAGCCCGTGTTAACATGTAATGTAAGTTCATCCTTCTCAAGCCTTCAAACTTTGTTCTAGTATAGATTTGGATAGGCATCATTTCCTCCACTGCTGTTTGCTTTGCTGTTTACATCTGATTGGATGTTTGCAACAACTACCAGTTTCAAATTGTAGTTGTAAAAACATGTTCCTTATGCAGAGCAGATCCATTTATTTGCTTATATAATTGTGAAACCTATTATGTGTCTCCTTGTTTCTCTTTCAGAGTCGTATCTCTTACGCCATGCAGAACTTTAGGGAAGATAGTGAGCCAAACCATCTTGAGGACAGCGAGATGACCCCAAGGTCTTGTCTTGATGAAGACATTGAGTTGAAGCTACTCACCAGCAGGTGTGCCTCTGTGCAGTCGCTGCCTCAATCAGTTCGACTTCTTCAGTCTCAACTTAAAGCGGAAAGGCTTGCTTCAGCTCAGCTCCGACTTAAAGTCAAAGATGCAATGAAGATGTCAGAGGACTGCCGTGCGCACCATCATGCCTTAAATCTAGTGCTGATGCATCTATCGTTGACACAACTGAGGTCTACTCAGCTTCTTCAGCTGTTTGGGGGGCCCGACCTGGCCAGGCCTAGTGCCTTCTGAAGTGCTCTCAGTTTTGTATATTCTTTTGTCGGCGCGTTTATTTGCACTGGTGGCGAACTTTGATGCCCAGTGGATGTAATATGTGTGATAGCCGTGATAGCCTAGTGTAAGTTGCTTGCTTATTTATTTCCTTGTTGTCTTGTTTATTTGTTTGCTTGTAGTCATAGCAGTTCTTTTTCTGCGGTTTGCTAGTGGCTGCAATAACCTATTTTTTAAAACTAGGCCACAATAACCATGGGCTAATATTTACTGTAGTGACATTGGGCCTCCTACGAGCCGTAGAAACAGTGTGCCTTCTACGGGCCGTAGAAACAGTGGGCCTTCTACGGGCCGTAGAAACAGTGGGCCTTCTATGGGTCGTAGAAACAATGGGCCTTCTACAGACCGTAGAAACAATGGGCCTTCTACGGGTCGTATCATCAATGGGCCTTATACGGGCAGTATGATCGATTGGCCAAACATGGGCCAATAACAGGCCGCAATATGGCCGTAAACGGGCTAGAGTTGGAATCGTCCGTTCATGGGCCGACCATAACGGGCCATTGTTAATAGGCCGTATTTGATGACGCTATGAAAACAGCCCAACGTATTAACGGACCACAAACAGGCCGACTGTAACCACAGGCTGAATTTGGCCCACAAGCAGAAAATGACAGTAACGGGCCGTAAGTAAACGAATGCTGGAAATGAGCCCAGGAATAAATGGGCTCTGAGAAGGCCGAAAGATAACATGGGTTGAAAACGGCCCAACGGAATAACGGGCCGTTAATGGGTATAAAGTGATACACTGTTCATTACGGGCCAGTTTCACCATGGGCCGTTATGTTGGAAATATGCCCTAGAGGCAATAATAAAAGGATTATTATTATACTAGTCATCAACCCGTGCACCTGCACGGGCTAGCTATTTTCATACCTTTAGCATAAACTTTTGGGTGATTCCTATAAAACTGTGATAGTTGGCACTACCAATAGGAGATTGGAAGTGCTTTCCTTCTTATTTTTATTAGAATGTTTGTTAGGCTTTCGCAATTGTTTCAACTACATTTATGATTTCAGTTGTCTTAATACAGGGAAACTTTTTTTAATTTAGCATTTTTTTGCTATGTTTAATTTTATTTTGAGTGAAACTTATGTATGTAACACAAAAGTCGCAAGTAGGTAGTAAATATGACATAGTTGAAATATTGTTAAGCTTTGAGGGGCGTAAACATGGTTACTCAGTCTAATGACTCAACAGTGTCATACTGGAAGTCGTGAGCAGGATATTATCTCAATGGCACACTATATATTCCTAGTTCTGAGTTATTTAGCAAATATTGTTATGTCATAGACACCAAGATCAATAAGGTGAAACAGACTATTTAAAAAATGGAATTCTATGCAAGAATCAGCTTATCTATTCAATGGGAGAATATGATTAGCTAATTTAGCCCTTAGCGGAGAAAATAGTTCTTTTTTGGAGAATCTTCTACATGAGAAAATAATTATGTACTATGATCCAACAAATGAGAAGCATGTATTCATGACACTATATTTGAAATCGGTGGATGGGAAGGGAGCTAACCATCTAAGGTAGGAAGAAGTGAGGATGAAGAGACCTCGATCAGCCTCTGAAGAACTCTGTAACATATTTGTGATGACACTATCCCCATCAGTTTTTCCTTCGCTCCCGGTATGGTAGAGAAAATGTTATTGGGTACTTGCTATAGTTAACAAAATAGTCACTACGGAAATAACTTGGAAACATATATATTTGCCTGTCAGCAGGAAGAGAAAATTCTTATGAAACATGTAGACAGAGAAATTAACACACATATTGTTCCACTGATTTTATTTTACTTTTCAAGGTTAAAGTCATTGAACATGAACACCTATAAGAATAACATATAAATCACCATGCTCCCTCTTTCCACATGTAATCCACTACATGAATCACATTCTGCTATTCATATAAAAATAAATGAGTGGAATAATCTATAAAACCAAACAAAAAGATTTCTTCCTTTCATATGATTATTATTCCATGAGTCATGTATGTCAGACCCTTGATTTCATAATTCTGTTGTAACCTCATTGTTATGTTACAACCATCAGCATTTGACATGTAACAAACCTATTAAGGGGGCAAGCTTCTAATGATATCCTGAAATACTATTAATGGGAGAGAGAAAATGCACAAAGCTCCTTGTGCACTATTAAAACATTATGCACGCTGTTGACCGCAAAAACAGGTTCCCGAACAGATTACTGATCTTAGAAATAGAGCATCCACTCAACTCGTTATGCGGGAAACACATGTAAAAACAGTATGCCGGCCATCAAATGTCTCGTACATTCAGGAAGAACGTGGCCTGAGAGAGTAAATTTGAGAAGAAGAAAAGAAACCTTGTTTCCTTTCTTTATGCATCCATCAACATCTCTTAATAAACATACATTAACCCATTCAGAACTTCAAAACTGTTTGCTCAGGTAATCAATCTCAGATGTAAATTAGTTTCTGCACTTCGATTAATGATATATGAAAATAGAGCAGATGCTATTTATAAGTTGAATTGGAGAATTTTTTATGCAAAGCTCTCAGTCCTAAAGTAAAAGCCACCATAACAATCTTATTACGATGTGATGCCACTTATGTTAAAGATTAAAAAGTAGAACTAAACATTGAATAAATGTAGCAAGTTTACGGAATAGCTAAGTGAGTTGTTGGCTTATTTTATTGTTTGAGCCACAGCCGCACCCAACTTTGATTTTTTCAAATCTATTTACTTGATATCCTTTACACCTAACAGTAGCTAAGGCCACAATTTTTCATTAAGTTGATTAAAATCATCAATCACATTAAAATCATATCGCGGGTATTTCACCTGCAAGGCAGAAAGGTTAGCAAATTAACTTACACGTACTGTCGAGCTATGAGCTAGATCTCATCTGCTCGCCTCTGCAACTTCATGTGCTACAAAATCAACATATATATAAGTATTGTTTTGAACTGTAATGCCTAGGAAACATCTCCGAAAGATGGCTATATCGATTACATTGCTCTGTCGAAATGAATTGAGGACAGTGGTCAAAAGTAAGATGATATTTCACGCGAACATGCTGCCAGCGGTCCAAAGGCAATCTTTCATGCAAACATGCTTCGTAGCTATTGCTTGCCGGTGAGCTGGAGGTATTAGTGGCCTGTGGTAGAATCAAACCAATATATGAGAGGTAGCGTGTTGTCTGGAAGCAATTCGCGAACAGATCAAGGGTGATGTTTACCTCAAGTCGTGGACTGAATTGATGGCAGCAGTATGCAGGTCTGAATGTTTCTTATCCAGCGGTGGAAGGTGGTGGAGCGATGACCTGAGTAGCCACGGGGCCTGGTGTGTGCCGAGCCAGATGACCATGGTCAATTTGTGTCCAGTATAAGATTGCATTGTCAGTGGGGAGATGATGAAAATGGCGATGAAGTGGAGGCCGCGGAGGTAGGTTTCAGATCGTCTACTACGCTCACCGCTGCATCATATTCCACCGCTTCCACATCGATCTCGACGCGTGAGCCTACACGTTGCACACCTACCCCACCATTGTTGCACGCTTTTACCTGACGGCGAGTTGGTCACGTCTGCCAACGCCTCTTGCTGCGTCTGCGTCCGCTACGCTGACCACGCCCTATCGCTGCTGCTTCTCGATGGCCTCCTCTGGACCTCGATGGCCTCCGCATAATTCTCTCCATGGATGGCAAGGGAAAGTCGTCAGTTAGTGCGTTCATCGGAATCCATACGCCTCCCATCTCTGCCATTCTAATGATTTGGGTAGAGTACGTGCGCAGGACAACTCGTAGTTAAATTATTTTTTGAATCTGTAGATTTTTTCTATCCGCAATCTGGCTGGGAAGGGCGTACTTGCCCTTCTTTTTTCTGAACTTGCGTACCTGCCCTCTATCGTGGAGTATATTTCTCCACACCGATCTTTTTTCCTTTCTTATCTATCGTGGAGTTTTCACGTGTGGGAGTTTATTTTTTTCTTCTTTAACTACCAATGTACATCGTAGAGCTCCCATGGACGTGGCAGATCCTTTTTATTGCACCATCTTTATTACGCAACTTTTCTTTCTATCATTGCCGTAAAATCTACAATCCAACGGTACAATTAATATGGATGATGTGGGTTAATTAAATGGCTTGAAAGGTGCCTCCAATTAGTAAATATAAGATTTCCTTGTTCATGATAATTGTCTTTTATTCATGCTATAATTGTATTATCCGGAAATCGTAATACACGTGTGAATACATAGACCACAATATGTCCCTAGTGAGCCTCTAGTTGACTAGCTCGTTGATCAATAGATAGTCATGGTTTCCTGACTATGGACATTGGATGTCGTTGATAACGGGATCACATCATTAGGAGAATGATGTGATGGACAAGACCCAATCTTAAGCATAGCAAAAGATCGTGTAGTTCGTTTTGCTAGAGCTTTTCCAATGTCAAGTATCTCTTCCTTAGACCATGAGATCGTGTAACTCCCGGATACCGTAGGAGTGCTTTGGGTGTACCAAACGTCACAACGTAACTGGGTGACTATAAAGGTACACTACAGGTATCTCCGAAAGTGTCTGTTGGGTTGACACGGATCGAGACTGGGATTTGTCACTCCGTATAACGGAGAGGTATCACTGGGCCCACTCGGTAGTGCATCATCATAATGAGCTCAAAGTGACCAAGTGTCTGGTCACGGGATCATGCATTACGGTACGAGTAAAGTGACTTGCCGGTAACGAGATTGAACGAGGTATTGGGATACCGACGATCGAATCTCGGGCAAGTAACATACCGATTGACAAAGGGAATTGAATACGGGGTTGTTTGAATCCACGACATCGTGGTTCATCCGATGAGATCATCGAGGAGCATGTGGGAGCCAACATGGGTATCCAGATCCCGTTGTTGGTTATTGCCCAAGAGCCGTCTCGGTCATGTCTACGTGTCTCCCGAACTCGTAGGGTCTACACACTTAAGGTTCGGTGACGCTAGGGTTGTATGAATATGAGTATGCAGTAAACCGAATGTTGTTCGGAGTCCCGGATGAGATCCCGGACGTCACGAGGAGTTCCGGAATGGTCCGGGGGTAGAGAATTATATATAGGAAGTGTGGTCTCGGCCATCGGGAAAGTTTCGGGGTCACCCGGTATTGTACCGGGACCACCGGAAGGGTCCCGGGGGTCCACCGGGTGGGGCCACCCATCCCGGAGGGCCCCATGGGCTGAAGTGGGGAGGGGAACCAGCCCATAGTGGGCTGGTGCACCCCCTTGGCCCACCCCCTGCGCCTAGGGTTGAAACCCTAGGGTGGGGGGGCGCCCCACTTGCCTTGGGGGGCACTCCACCCCCCTTGGCCGCCGCCTCCTTGGGAGATTGGATCTCCAAGGGCCGGCACCCCCCCTGGGGGCCTATATAAAGGGAGGGGGGAGGGGGCAGCCGCACCCTGAAGCTCTGGCGCCTCCCTCCCCCTGCTACACCTCTTCCTCCTCCGTCACGTGCTTGGCGAAGCCCTGCCGGA